>VZZY01018853.1:0-59706 GCA_013400335.1 Eurystomus gularis | reverse complement strand
CAGGCGGCTCCCGGGGCCGGCTCCAGCACCGGCTCCGCTCCCCTTCGGCCGCTCATTACACCGGCCCCGGAGCGCGTTGGACGGAGCAGCGGCAGAAGTTGCTGGGCTGCCGGCTGCAGCCCGCCCGGCGTGCCGTGGGCCAGCAAAGCCGTGCTGGCCGAGGCGTCCCCGCGGTGACGGCGTCTGGGTCGCCCTGAAGCAGCCGGGACAGGGAAGCGTCTCCCCACCGCCTCCCCCCCCGGCCCAGTTTGCAACAGCCTTGCTGGGAAACCGGTGAGATCCCTCACAAAATGGTTCTCTTGCAGCGCCGAGGCTCCATCGGCGAGGTCAGGGCTTGACGCCGGTGGTGCCTCCTGCGTGGGAGCCCCGTGGGGCAGAACGACGCGGGGCGAGGGGAGCCGCGGGATCGCCGCGGCGATGAACACGCCGTTCCATATTAAACAGGGATCTGTTACATAAGGCGTTGTGGCCAGCTCGTAAAATTCCCCGATTATAACATAAAATAGAGTGTACGTCAATGCAGACGTATGTATCGTATGATGTGGTGTCCCCAGGAGAATGGACAAGAGCCTGTATCGCTTCAGATGAGGCTTTTTTTTATTCCCCTCTCCTGACAGTGAGGTCGTGCCGGTGTAGGGCTGGCGAGTGTAATCTGTCTGCGTGTTGCCTCACGTACCAGCAACTTGTTTTAGCATCCGTTTATTTTGGAGGGCAAGGAACCAAAACTGTGCAGAATTGGAATGAAGTCATGCCGTGTCGAGAGGAAGCCCCGTGCGTTTGAATCCTTCAGAACTATCTCTCTGAATTCTTTCAAAAGCTGTGCTTCTTCGGGTCAATTTAGAAATTCCTGCCCTTTTAGTACGTGTGTGTTAATTTGTGGTGTGTGTTTCCTCTCGCTGCTGCTTACAGGCTGCCATGCCAAGTGCATATGAGTGTGTTGGTTCCTTTAGGGATGTGTTTTAGGATCCAACTGGATGTTTCTGTAAACCAGGCGTTTGTAAGACAAAGCGTGAATTCCTGGGAGCTGTTCTCAATCCTGAATCTGTCTCGTGCTGATGTAATGTCTTTCAGCCAGGTATAAATATGCTCTTAATGAGTCAACTTAAGAGTATAGTTGCATGGCTAAGAAGGCTAACTTAACTTGCTGTGGAAGAAATGTTTCATCTGTAAAAGCCAGATTTTAAAGCTCACTAGAGAACACAGATAAATGTCTAAATGGGATTCAGGGGTGCTTTTGAGCTGCTTAACTCCATGTATTTCAGTAAAGCCCTGCTGATTTCTTCCAAGAACATTATTTGGGAGAAGCAGTTTTAATGAGAGCAGAAGACCGGAGCTCTCTACCTGTTACACAAACATCGGTGTTGGGATTGGTACTGTAAGGATCACGTCAGTAACAGAGGAGAGGAATGAGGTTTTTAGCTGCCTGCCTCGAAGGACTGGGATGAAGAAGTCATTTCCAGGTTCCTTAGTACTCTCTTAACGAGTTCATGATAAGGCTGTTTACAGCTTCTGTGATTTTACACTCTCTCAGCACGTGAGAATGTTTTTCATAGCCTCAACTTCCAGAATCATGGGAATATGTGAGAATCTCACCCCAAAAGCAACCCTTAAAAGCGATCTAGATCTCACAGTTGTATGGAAAACCTAGAGGCTGTAAACCCCAGAGGCTCAGACATGAAGTAGCTGGAATTCCCCGAACGTTTGCTTTATGCTCCTGAACTGCTTGCTTAAAACATTATACCTTACTATTATTTTGGATTCTGACTCACAAATTGAGAATGCCTGCTGAGACAATATTCTGGCAACCAGGTGGTGTGATGGGTCATATGAGTATTGCTTTCAAGCCAAAGAGAGGCAATGTAATAGAATTAATACAGTGAAAAACAAATTGAGGGGAGAATACCGGTTCCCTGGGGTTAAGAGAAAATAACTGTGAGCGTGCAAAGATTAAAGAAAAGGCCTTTGTGTTGTTCGGGGTTTTAGGACCTGGAAGGATTAGCCCAGGTGTTGTGCCGCTGGTGAACTTGAAGGAGCTACAAGCTTGTCTACTTGACGTGCTCCTTCATTCCCTGAGGCACGGGGAGATGTGGTCGAGGACTTGTTCTACTCGTGATGCTTCTGGCGTAAGATGAACCGTGTCAGGAGGAGCCATTCTGGTACAGTAACATCTTCCTGAAGCAGGCGTTTGCTATCATAGAATAGTTTTGGTTGGAAGAAACCTTTAGGATCATCAAACCCAACCCCACAAAGCCTGATATTCATGGCAAGAAATGAGAGTTAACAAATCACTGCATTTTTTACCCCAGTTTTCGTTGTTTTGCATGTGGACCGTGCTCACTCTGCATTTTCTCAGAAGGAAATCCTGGTGCGTGTCTGAAGCAGTCGAAGGCTGTTAGAACCCAGGGGAACAGCAGTGTCCAGATAAGTGAGCAGATGTACGGGTGATTTTTGTCATTGAAGCTATTGCTGTATTTGTATGGTGCATATATATAAAATATATGCAAAAATACGTATTTTTATTTACGTATTTATAAAGAAATGAATGCATGCATGAGCGTTACAATCCATTCCCAGCTGGGATGATTAATATGAAGTAGATGATGCACTAGCTAGCGTGAGGCTTTTTGGAGGAGGAAAATTACACGGTTGAAGCTGAAAGAAGCTGCTGGTGATTGTAGACAAAAAGTAGTTGCTACGCTGAAGAGGTGCAGAGATACGGAAGCAAAACCAACTTTTGCAGGCACAAGTGAGTAGCAGCACAGAAAGTGCGGGCTTTGGGGGGCTGGAAGGTGCGTGACCATAGTGAGAAACATCTTCCCAGTGAAGATTGTTGCCTTGTTTATTGTCCTGCCCTGGGATTTGGGAGGGACTTTATTAAGTGCTTTGGGTACTTCTAGACTGGGTCACCCTTTTGGGAATGACAGCTTGTTTGCCTTGTAGGGAGATATGTCTTATGTTCATGAGAACAAGAGAATAATAAGAGAATGCTGCTTGTTCCCTGGGAGAAGAGCCTGACCCTGCCTGGCTCCAGCCTCCTGTCAGCGAGTTGTCGAGAGGCAGAAGGTCTCCCCTGAGCCTCCTTCTCTCCAGGCTCAACACCCCCAGGTCCCTCAGCTGCTCCTCACCACACTCCTGCTCTAGACCCTTCCCCAGCTTCGTTGCCCTTCTCTGGCCACGCTGCAGCATCAGTTATCAGGGCTGTTGGAAATAGCTGCCTTTGGATACAAGTCCAGCTTAGTTTTGCATCGCCAAAAGAGCAGAGAACAAGTGAAGGGTGGCCTGGCCTGGCCTGGGCTGAGCAAGGGCCTGGTGTGCGCAGGGCTGGGGTGAGCTTTGGGTGAGGAGCCCGTGTCGCGTGGCCATGATGGTGCCTGGCTGGAAGCACGGCCGCTGTGCAGCGTCACCCCTCAACAGGAGCCGCTGACAGCCTGCAGCGCTCGCTCCACGTGCCTTTCTGCTTAGTAATGCCAGCGCTTCCCGTCCAGAGCAGCCTCTTCCTCCTTGGGCTGGAGTCACTTAAGATGGCATTTAACTTATGTCTTTGCCTTCTGCCTTTCTTTTTGGTAGGGAAGTTCAAATATTGAGCGGATTTCTGTGTGGTACCTCTCTGATCTCTGGAGGAGGAAAGATGGTCTTTGCTTGCCCTCTACTCTTCTAGTAGGTCTTCTTGTTAACTGCTTTTACCTAATTTCTTTCTTTCCAGCATAGTTTTCTTCTCATAAGCCATACATGCACCTTCTTTTCATGACTTGTCTTAGCCCTTTCACCTGCATCTAACCTTGCTCTGGTTTGCCTCAGGCTCTTCTCATCCCTGTCTGCACAACCTTCCTCCTGATGGAGGTGCTTGAGAAGGCTCTCGGTACGCACACAGAGAAGCAGGACTTGACTGGTTTGTAAGCCAGGATCATGTGTTTCCATCAAAGGTACTAGGCAAGTTCGAACTCGTATCGCCAAGAAGTAGATAAACAGTTTTGGTGAGATTCGTGTGCAGATCCACAGAAGCATTTTAGAACCTGAAGGTCCTTTGGTGTCTGTAGGCGGTGAACACTGGTGAGACTGGCCCTGGTAGCTGATGTTCAGAGTTTGCCATAAAAAGGGTGGCAAGAAGGATGGTATGTGCAGAGTCCTGCCTAGACTGTAGAAGTTTCTGTCCTGGGAGGAGGTGGTGCCTTCAGAGCATGTTCTCTGGGGCTCTTCTGAAGTTCATTCTCTGTGCCTGCAGAGGTTGTCAGCTCTTTCAGTTGCTGCGATGAGGTTTGTTTTCTCTGTTCGTTTTACAGAACAGCTTTGTACAATGGGTAGCTGAGACCAAGCAGAAAGCTTCATCTGGCTGTCCCAAGAAAACCTGGGACTTTCAGCAGGGTTAGAAGGGTTTCAGTGTTATTGGGGGCATCATTTCCCTGCTGAAATTCTCAGGCTGAAGTCTGGAAGTTGATAGTCTAGAGCTGATTGTCATTTTATGTGGCTTGATGGATTTTTTAGGCAGGGCTGAAGGCTTCTAGTGGGTGTCAGTGTGTTTCTGTCTTGTCCAGCATGCTTGCCAGCAGGATTCTGTGGTGGTGGAAAGGCTGGTGGTACACATGCTGTACAGCACGCAGAGGAGTGCTCATACGTGCAAAATCTTCTCTTGGTTTAGAGGTAAAATGAGTTCTAGGCTAAGACTGCAGAGGGACCATGCTGAGTACCCATCCATATGTCCCACCTCTGAGATGTTCACCTTCCCTCATGGCTGGTGACATGAGGTAAGGTGAGACGGAGACTGCTGAAGTTGTCCTTCTTTGGGAGGTCTGCTTTCATAACACAGTGGGTGAGTGGGTGGTCTCAGAAGACCCTCAGTTGTGGGGCTGGTCATCGTTGGGAGGCAATCAGATTTCCTTTGTGTTGCTCCTCAGAGGGACTATGGGTGCAGAGCAGTGGTTGCAGAGGTGCCGCTCGTTTGTCAGTGACACTCTACTTCTCCTCGAGCAGAGCTGCTCTTTGTTTCTCCATTTGAATTAGTGAAGTTTTCTAATGGTTAATCCAAAAAGGATGAGGAACATCAGGACCAGTCATTCCAGGTTCGTTTGCTGAACAGCCACCAGTGCTCTCTGCTTGCTGTTCATTTCTGTAGGGGTTTTGGTTTTAAGTGTGCTCTAAAGTCGGTCTTGACTGGCAACACAATCAATAATTTCCAAGAGAAAGAGATGATCCTCTGCCCATTAAATCCTCTGAATTCTCACTGAGATTTGGCTTTGACATGGTCAAAGCATCTCTGTGGTTCTGACAGTTTCCAATCTGGTTTCCTTTCCATTAGTTCTCACTAGATTGCCTCGACTAATGAGTCATCATCTGCCCAACGTTCTTCTTTTGTTTCAAGGGCTCTGATGGGGGTTGCAAAGTCGCCTTGTTTTCTGGTTTGGGGTTCGCTTGGGTGTTTTTCCTTAGCTTTTTCCTACTAAAACTTCCAAAGTCCTAGTACTACAACATCAGCCGTTCCTACCGTGCGTGATGTTTTGTGCCCACGTGAAACGTTTTTGTATCTGACTCAGATTTTCTGTTTGTTGTGATTTGATAACGTGATAGTCAAATACTTTCAGTAGGAATCATGAATAATTTTTAGAAATTACTGCCTGCAGTTTCCATAGAGGTACTTTTTTTTTTTTTCTCCCCCAGCAAAAATACATTAAAATGCAAAAAAAAAAAAACCCCAAACACCCACAAAACACTTCAAGTCATCCAAACAAACGAAACATCCCTGGAACATCCAAACAAACGAAACAACTGGAGCAACTTCCAGTGTGTGTTTCAATTTCGGCTGCAAGCCAGAGCTCACCTGCCTGGATAGCGCAAGCTTAGGAATAGTGTTTGTTCCTGTGAAGGACTGAGGTGTGTAATTAACTGTGGCTTTACTCCTGCTTTTGCCTCCTTCTGGTGAGCTCCCAAGTGACCATGGAGCACAGCCGAAGTGACAAGGGCTTCTCAGAATCGTGCTGCTCCGGGATTGCTTTGAAAATTTCTCAGCGCTTAAGGAAATTGCCATCCCTGGGCTCAAGGGCATTTGAGGGAGGGCTGTGACTCTTGGGGCTGAAGGACCACATCGTAGGAATAATAAAGAACAAGGGGAGAAGCTTAACCTAGGATTTGTTGATGCCACGGCTTGCTTCCCTGTCTCCCCAAAACACGTTCCGCTTGTGAGATGCTGAGCTGTTAGATGTTTTTCTGTTGAGTATGCATTTACTGAGATGGTAAAGCCTGGTTTTAAAACTCAGCAGCTTGCACAGATGCAGATTACTTTAGGAACAGGACAAGCTGGACAACTGTTCATGGTCGTTTGGAATCCAGGAATTAATTTGAACATGTCGTTTAGCTGGCTGAATGCTGAGCTCTGTAGGGATCGCAGGTGGTGTCAAGATTTGCTTGCAAACTTCCGTCAGATCCTGGCTTGTATTTTTCCACAGTGCTTCATTGCTGATTCTCATGCCAGCAGTGAACTGTTTTCAGTCCTTGAGTGTCTCATTTTGCCATGTCCCTCCCTTCTTTCTACGTCTTTAACATATATTTAACATTCAGGTGCTATATGTGGGTGCTTCTATATGAAGCACCATGAGGAGCTTAACAGCCTGGTAAGGGGCATGATCTTTGTCTGTGTCCAGGTAGTCTCCCTCTTTCCGGTGAGCTCCATCACTAGTGGGCATCTTGGTTCTCTTCACTTATGACAAGTTTCAGGTCATGGACTTGTGCATGCCAAATGAATTTAGCTGCCTGCCAGTCACCCCTGATGTAACATCTATGCATGAAAGTGTTCAGGAACGTGGCTTAGAGGGAACTTTTCACTGTTTGTTTCATAACAAAAGAACGATTGGACTGGAGCTCCCTTGCCCCACTAAAGCTTACTGGTTCACATGCTGGAGCACTGGTTTGTGCGTGTCTTTCTCTGTGTTACTGGGCACCAGAAGGGATTTCTCCTCCGGAAAAAGACATGAGAGGGCAATTTGTGAGAAATGAGGAGCTGTGGCCAGCTGGGTGGGTTACAGGAGCATGCCTCCAGGCAGAGGTAGCCAGTGAGGCTTAACATCTCTTGAATAACATCAGGGCTTCCTCTTCTGCACTCCTCAGGCTCTACAGAGGAATCTGACCAGGCTTGGATTAATGGTTTGAGGCAATGGGATTGCTTCAACAGGGCCAAGTGCAGGGTACTGCACTTGGGTCACATAAACCCCCTGCAGTGCTTCAGGCTGGAAGAAGAGATGCTAGAAAGTGCCTGGCGGAAAAGGAACTGGGGATGTTGGTCGACAGCTGGCTGAAGATGAGCCAGCGTGTGTCCAGGTGGCCAAGAAAGCCACCAGCATCCTGGCTTGTACCAGCACTAGTGTAGCCAGCAGGACTAGGGCATGGATGGTCCCCCTGGACTGGGCAGTTTTGGGCCCCTCACTCCCAGAAGGACCTTGAGGGGCTGGAGTGTGTCCAGAGAAGGGCAACAAAACTGGGTTCTAGACCCCTGGGGAAGGGTCTAGAGCACAAGTCTAGTGAGGAGCAGCTGAGGGATCTGGGGGTGTTGAGCCTGGAGAAAAGGAAGCTCGGGTGAGACCTTCTGGCTCTGCACAACTCCCTGAAAGGAGGTTGGAGCCAGGTGGGGTCGGGCTCTTCTCCCAAGGAACAAGCGACACGACAAGAGGAAACAGCCTCATGTTGCACCACTGGAGGTTTCAGTTGGGCATGAGAAGCAATTTCTTCCCCGCAAGGGTTGTGAAGGGCTGTCCCAGGCTGGGCAGGGCAGTGGTGGAGTCCCCATCCCTGGAGGGTTTTCGAAGCCATGGAGATGTGGTGCTGATGGACATGGTTTAGTGGTGTCCTGGCAGCGCTGGGTTAAAGGTTGGACTCGATGATCCAACCAAAATAATCTTTCATTACCTTCCCTTCCTGTAAGGTTCTGTCTTTCCTTCACTTGGCTCACTTCCTAATGTGCTCACTTTGAACAGCTGATGGGTTTGTGTCTATATCTACACACACATATGTGTATATACATACATATGTATAGAGGGAGGTTGGCCTCAGGAGGCCCTTTCCAACTGCAGCTATTTTGTTACTCTGTGAGAATCAAAGGAGGACTTTCAGAGTACAAAGGGAGGCAAGAAGGGGGGGTCTGTCCATCTGCATGTTCCGGTGACTCTGTCTCATGTCCACCTTTGTCTCCGCAGGGCGGTGATCTTGTAAACTTGATTGTTGCTTTGGAGGGTGACCAGTAGGTCCAGAGTCCACCACGCTTTTCCACCCAGCGTGGGGATCTGGAGGAAGATGGTGGGGCTGGAGTTTGTGCATGCATAGCGCAGGATGTCAGGCTGCATTTTCTGTTTCTCTAGAGCCTGCCTTGTCAGAAACGGTTTGAAGTGTCTGAGGAGAGGACTCAGAAGGAGCAATGGTGGGCTCCAGGGGCTACCCCATCTCTCAGGGCTGTGAGGATTTTAGTTTTCACAAGGGCACAGAAAAGTGAGAAAAATGTGGGGGAGGAAGAGAAGGGGCTGCTCTTCTGTTTTGGTTTTTCTTCCTAAAAAACCAGGTAGTATGAAAGCTACTTAAGTCACAGACAAAGCTCTTTGGTTGTGCTGTTCCACTGGTGTGGAGAATGCAGCTTGGCAGTGATTTGATTTCTTACAGAAGGAATCATGAGGAAAAAATCCTTCCCATCATCTTGCTGAGTACTGGGGTGGTGAGGTGTGCCTTGGAACAAGCTGCTCACGCTTCCTCTGAAACTTCACAAGCCCTTCTATTCTGAGAGAATTCTGCTTATACCAAATACATTTACTCTGTCAGTTGAGGGTTTTTTTTTCCAGATGGGACATTTCCCTGCAAATTGACTCTCTCTCTGCTCAGCTCACCTCCACTTTCTGCTTCCCCCTGTGGGCCATTTGTCCTTGCTGCGATGGCTTCACAGTTAGTGATTACATCATCACCTTTGAAAATGTGTTGCTGTAGATGCTGTACTAGGTGCTCTTGGGGTGTATGAGACTGTGGGACTTCTTTTTCCATAGCCGTGGCCATAAACAAGCCCTTTGCCCTTCTCACCCCCTTGGGCCAAGCTGTAGGGTGAGGTGGCCGAGTCATCCTTCCTGTTGCCCCTTCCTACTTGCAGAGCCAAGTGCAACCTGAACATCTTGGGCATATTCATTCAAACCAAACTTTTTCAGACCTTTCATCCTTTAATCTGGATGCTGGCACAAGTTGCCCAGGGATGTTGTGGATGCTCCATCCCTGGAGGTGTTCAAGGCCAGGCTGGACGGGGCTTTGAGCAACCTGGTCTAGTGGGAGGTGTCCCTGCCATGGCAGGGGGTTGGAACTAGTTGATCTTTAAGGTCCCTTCCAACCCAAACCATTCTATGAATCTCTTCTTATAAGAAGCCTGTGCATAAAATGATAGTTCTAATGGTTACACCCCTATTCTGCTTCTTTACAAACTTCTTTCCATGCACAATTTCTTGACAATATTTTAAAGCCACGTTCCTTCTGTGGTTGATGTGCCCCTGAAGGATGTGGCTTTCTTTTGACTGGGAAAATGATGTATTCTGACAAATCATCCCTTAATCTCTGCTAAGATACATAGGTCATGAGATCCCATGATCAAATTTTATTTTCCAGAACAATTAGTGGTGATCTCATCAGGTTCTGACAAAACAAGCCCCAGCGTCATTCTTGGGCAGAGAAGTTTCAGTTATGACCAATGTAGAGAAAACCTCACCAAGGAGAAAAATCCAGTGGGAGCTACCCCTGCCTATGGCAGCAAAGGCTGCTTCTGTGTGAGACCTGACAGCAGCTCCTGGCACCAAGAGCTCAGTCCTGAAAGGAGGTTGGAGTCAGGTGAGGGTTGGTCTCTTCTCCCGAGGAACAAGCGATGGGACAAGAGGAAATGGCCTCAAGTTGCCCCAGGGGAGGTTTAAGTTGGACATTCAGTGAAAAAATTTTTTCCTAAAGGATTGTCATGGGCTGTCCCAGGCTGCCCAGGGCAGTGGTGGAGTCCCCATCCCCGGAGGGGTTTCCAAGCCATGGAGATGTGGTGCTGAGGGACATGGACAAGCAGTGGGCTTGGCAGAGTAGGGTTATGGTTGAACTTGATCTGAAAGGTCTTTTCCATCCTAAATTATTCTGTGAATCCATAAACTTCACCCGCACAGGAGAAGGTTCGCTTGACAACTTCAAAGTTAGATGTCTGTTGGTGTATTTAATGTGTAGAGCACTGTGCTTCATACGAGAGGCATTATCCTCCGGTGACAGGACTATAAACATTTGGAAGGCAGGAAAAAAATAAAATAAATGCACACTACTACTGGAAAAAAAAGATGTTGCGGGGTGAGGGCTTTGACTGGTTTTACTTGTTGGGAGTGGTCCAGAAGAAGATTACGACATTAAGTATTCCCTGTGTGTGTAGCTGCAGGTTCCAAGTGCTCAGGTTGATCCTTCGCTGATGTTTTTATACATTTTGAGACCATAACATCTTAGGTCTTTGACTACATCAGGCCAAGTGTGTCCCTGGCGTTGACCAAGTCTAAAATCACAGTGTCTAAGGGGTGATTGTGCCAGTCATTTTAACTGGTAATATGCTCAGCACGAAAATCTATTCATGAGATGTTTGCGTATCATGCACAAACCCATCCTGCTTCCATGGACTTGGTCTTGTCTGCAGGAGTAAGCTTCTCTTTGTGATATCTCTTCTGCAGGTTCTCTGCATGTAAGGTAACTTCAGGACATGGTTTAGTGGTCATGGTAGTATTGGGTTGATGGTTGGACTTGATGATCTTAGAGATCTTTTCCAATCTTAATGATTCCATGATATCCGCCAAGCGGGAAAATACATCCAAAGGAGCATGATATCGCATGGATATTTTATGTCTTCCTTCATAAGCAAGAATTGAATTTGTAGAAGAGATGTGAGACCTGTTTGGCATCAGAATTGAATCTTTGATGGGCCTCAACAACAACAAAACATGAATAAAGCTGGGCTGCCTTTCTGCTGGATGGTCTGATCTCTGACAGAGAAGAAATCCTCAGCTGTAGTCTTGGAATAACAACCACGGCAGTGTAAATAAATAGGAATGCTGCAGCGTTGTCTTGCTGAAAGCTGGTCTGTGCAGTACCCGAAGCTGTTGCTGCCCGCTTCTCAGGCTGGCTCTGTTGAGCATCTTCAAACCTTTCTGGCTTGACTAGAAATTGCACATGTGCATTAACTCAAAATGTGGGGCCAGAACTGAGCTGAGGGATAAAACGAACCAGAGAGGCCAGGTTTCGGTGGAGCTGGACTAATGTATTTCAGGGAAACGCAGCCTGAAAGCCCCGATTCCTGCTTGTTTTTTCCAGCCATTAAATAATTCCTCCCTTTGGTTGTCTTGCCTCTTAACCAAACTGCTGCAGCACTGCCAAAAAAAGCTCCTTCCCAGCAGCTGGCAGCTGAACCAGCTTTCCCCATCCAACCTTTTCAGGAAGGAAACCAGCAAAGTGGTTTCCCAAGCGGCTGCCTGCCTGGCTGGGCACAAGCTGCAGTCTCAGGAGATCCTAGAGGCATTTTGGTTTGGGGACTTTTCTTTTTCTTTTTGCTTTCATTTTATTTTGCTCCTTTCTCCTAGAGCGAGTCCCTCTGTTTTTGCTCTGAATGGCAGCGCTGCTGCTGACACAGCCTGGCTGTGAGAGGTTCTGCCGGAGAGGAGCTATGGCTGCCAGGAGGGATGAGCCGCATCCTGCTCTGCTTTTCTGTCTTTTAGCAGCTGCTGGCATCGTTCCTGTCAGATCAGAGGGACTTGGCCAAGCTGCCTGAGCAGCACCCCACCGGTCACTGCTTGGGGAGGAAGAGGAGTCGTTCCTCCCTGAGGTTCAGCCCTATTTTCCCTCTCACTTATTTGGTATCTCTTACTAATCTGGTAATTTATTTGTGGTTCAGCTTTCCCAGCTCTTTCCCAGCTTTGAGGCTGACCTAAGAGCCGCAGTATAGTGGGGTATGGAAGGGGCTGTGTCAGGGCAGCAGGACTGCAGCCCGGGAGCGATACAGACACCAATGTCAACACCAAACAGCTTGAATCCTGCTGTGCCTGTGATGGCAGCGTGCTCGCTCCATGGTTCCCTGCCCACAGTGTGCCTTGAAAAGATGTACAGTGGAGCAGGAACTTGTTAGGAGCCCAGGACTTCCAGGCATTGCTTCTGGAGAGGAGGTACATGAACCAGTCTCTGAGGAGAGGGCAGAATGGAGAGTCCGGGACTTTGTGCTTTCACCCTGCTGTGCGTGGCTGGTAGAGCTCGGTAAAATCCTCCTTAGGAGATCGCTCTGAGCAGAAGGGTCATGTAAATCCTCAGTGGAATCCCTCTTGACAGCTCCCTGAAAGGTTGGAGCCAGGCAGGGTTGGGCTCTTCACCCAAGGAACAAGCAACAGGACGAGAGGAAATGGCCTCAAGTTGTGCCAGGAGGGGTTTAGGTTGGACATTAGGACCAATTTCTTCCCTGGAAGGTTTGTGAAGGGCTGTGCCAGGCTGGGCAGGGCAGTGGTGGAGTCCCCATCCCTGGAGGGGTTTCCAAGCTGTGGAGATGTGGTGCTGAGGGCCATGGGTTAGTGGTGCCCTGGCAGTGCTGGGGGAACAGTTGGACTCCATGATCTGAAAGATCTCTTCCAACCAGAATGATTCCATGATGCTGTGGTTCTCTGGAAGGCGAGTGTGGGCACCCCACACAGAAGCGCTCGACTCCTCCACAGCTCCATGGGAGTACAGCCTGCGCTGGCTGGGGTGCCTGTGCTGGGGACAGAGCAGGCTCCCTGCCACCTCTATGGTCGTGTCTCCAAAAGCCTTGGCTGTGCTTGCTGATGATGCTTCTGTAAGACTGAGGGAGAATCAGAACATCTGTGGCCTCTACCACCCCCGGTTGCCGCTGGCAGCCTCCTTCTCTGAAGACAGTGCTGTGCTGGTTCATCCCTTGGACTGGGAGGACTGGCTGTACTCCCTGAGGGGTCATCAGTTCTACGGCTGGGTTGGAAGAGTTTGCTGGAGCACAGCATGACGCTTCCTCCTTCTCCAGCCCTCCTCCTCCACACTGTTGGCTATCTCCACAGCCTTCCCACATGCTGCCGAGTTGGGCAGAGAGCTGCTGGGCGCAGGTTTAACAGCAGAGCGTAGCGGTGCTAAGCCCTCTGCATGGAGCTGATGGCACACAGAGGATTTCCTAAACGGACTCGGGGAGAACTCTTTAGTCACGGAGTTCTCCTGCAGGTTTTGTGCTGCGGAAAGCAGGCTACGCACAGCAGCCGCTGCGGCTGAGCACAGGCCTGATCCCAGAGGGGAGTTCAACCCTACAGCTTCCAGGGAGTGAGCTCCTGCCGTGGAAAACTCTCTGCAAGTGCACACAGAGAATGAAATACGGAACATTAAAAGGCACTGCTGAATGTGAGTTTAATACGAGCCTTTCCTTCCTGCCAGCAGCGCTTGGGCTCGCAGTGAGTTGTTGTGGAGGATTCTGTGACCTCTTGGTGAGGTCTCCTGCAAGGGGTGCCACCGAGATATTAATACTTATCTAAGCTGTGCCTGAGTGTGTGTCCATCCCCAAACCCCTTCTGCTATAGGAGGTGAATACAGGTTTTGTTTGTTTAGATCAACATCATGTTATCGTGGCATTGAAAGATTTTATTATAACAGCTGGGCTGTGAGTTGAGGGCTTGTCCGGCCGGTATGAGCAGTTTGTCTACCCAAGAATCAAGCCCTGGGGCTTTTGCTTTGTTTAGGCCAGGGCAGAAAGGGAGCCGGGGAAGTTGCTCGAGTTGAGCTGACTGGCTCTTGGTGTGCGTCCTTCCCTTCATCCTTCGCTTTCTCTGCAAGTGCAGGGAATGGGTTTGCATCTGCCTTATGAGGTGCATGAAGAAGAGTGCGACAAGAAGGTCGAGGGACATTCTCCTCCCCTTTTACTCAGCCCTGGTGAGGCCACCTCTGCAGTATTGCATCCAGTGGTGGGCTCTGCAGTTCAAGAGAGACAGGGAACTGCTGGAGAGAGTCCAGTGGAGGCTGTGAAGATGCTGAGGGGCCTGGAGCATCTCTGTGCCCAGGAAAGGCTGAGAGCCCTGGGGCTGCTGAGCTGGAGAAGAGAAGACTCAGAGCGGATCTGATCAATGCTGAGCAAGAGCTCAAGGGCCCATGGGGGGCAAGAGGATGGGGCCAGACTCTTGTCAGTGGTGCCAGTGACAGGACAAGGGGCAACGGGCACCAAGTGGAACCCAGGAGGTTCCATCTGAACAGGAGGAGAAAGTTCTTTGGTGTGAGGGTGTGGGAGCCTGGCCCAGGCTGCCCAGAGTCTCCTGTATCTGTGGAGTCTCCTTCTCTGGAGAGATTCCAAAGGCGCCTGGGCACCTGCTCTTGGGTGACCCGCTGGAGCATGGGGTTGGACGAGATGATCTCCAGAGGTCCCTTCCAACCCCCACCATGCTGGGATCCTGGGATTTCAGTGAGATGTGTACCTACCAATGGGAGCTGACTCAGAGTAATATGAAGCATAAGGGCAGTTGTGAGGAAGCAACCATCAACCAGCTTCTGGAGTTTGGTTCCTTGTGACTTTCACATTCTACTTGATGATCTGTGAACATTTTTCTTCCTTCTTCTGGATGTTTTCCTGTACTTCTGAGCAGGCTTTGACTTTGCTCTAGCATCACACCCATTCCCTGCCTCTTTGGTGACATTGCAGTGCAGTTTGTAGGGCTCTAGCAGAACCCTTGACAGCAGTGACGTTTTCCGTTGTGTTTGTTGGGTTTTTTGTAGCAGATGTACGTCTTCTAGAATATCCCCAAATAATGGCAAAAGCTTTAGAGCAAAAGAAGGGGTTTAAATCTTAGCAAGCTTTTGACTGATTCCACTTCTGACCAGGCGATATTTTTTTTTTTCTTCTTTCAGCAAAGAACAATATCCAGGTGCTTAAAGTTGCCTGTTTGTTTCTTCTCTAGATTTGTGTTAGTGACGCGTGCGAGAGTTTTGATAGAGAAGGAGCTTTTTGCACTGAATGAGATCTTCAGTAGCTGGCAAAGTTACTGCTTTTGCCAAATCAAAGCGGTTGTGAGTACAGTAGTGATTCCTCAAGGATTTTTTTTCTTGATTGCAATGCTTATTGGATGCTAGTAAGAAGGAATATTAAATTGTTTCTCCTAAGCCATTTAATTAAGAATCCATTTTGAGATAATACTGGAGGCAGTTATTAAGAAAAAGGATTTTGTCTTTGAGTTTCTAATTTTTAACTCTCTAAATAACTGTCAAACACTGCTGTACTATGTAAAATTAAAATAGTTTGTCATAAGCTCATGTATAGCCATAAGAATTTGGGAAAATGTGTTCAGACCGTGCTATGTACTGAAAAAAAATTAACAGTGTCTGGAGTTTAGGTGTAGCCTGAGGTTTGGGCTGTTCCCTCTTCCTGGGTTTGTGTTTCTACCTCGTGTAACTTGGTACCTTCCCATTTATCCCAGTAGTGAATAGATGCAGAGACTAGTTAGCCAGTGGCATCCCGAGGTTTTTTTAAAAATCTTTGATATTTGCTTGTTCCTGCTTCTCATCTCCCCCAGATAAACTGTACTGGTTTTTGCTGGTCCTTCCTACAAACCACCTGACATTAGGTGATGAAAACAAGTACCTCTGAGCGTGGCCAGAGAAGGGCAAGGAAGCTGGGGAAGGGTCTAGAGCAGGAGTGTGGTGAGGAGCAGCTGAGGGAGCTGGGGGTGTTGAGCCTGGAGAAAAGGAGGCTCAGGGGAGACCTTCTCGTTCTCGCAACTCCCTGAAAAAAAGGTGGGGGTTGGCCTCTTCTCCTAAGAAACAAGCTATCGGACAAGAGGAGACCGCCTGAAGTTGCACCAGGGGAGGTTTTGGTTGGACATGAGGAACAATGTCTTCGCCACAAGGGTTGTCAAAGGCTGTGCCAGGCTGGGCAGGGCAGTGGTGGAGTCCCCATCCCTGGAGGGGTTTCCAAGCCATGAAGGGTGCTGAGGGACATGGGTTAGCAGCAGACTTGGTAGAGTAGGGTTGTGGTTGGATCTGATGATCTGAAAGGTCTTTTCCAACCTAAATGATTCTGTGAAAACGCTGGTGTGTTTTCGACACGTGGACAGCTACCCAAATGGGAACAGACACGGTGACACTCACAAATATTATCTGCAGGGATTTTTTTTTTTCCCCGTTTTATGTAGTAGTGATAAACCCCCCTCCATGTTTGGGGTACCTGTGCTCCACCGCTACTCAGCAGTGCTCTCAGAGGTCAGGAGTTGCTGCAATTGGACATGCTGAATTTCAAGCCCTATCACTGGCAAGTCCCATCCAGCCAGTGGGCAGCAAAGTACAGACTGTGACAACCCCAAGATCCTAGAAAGTCCTTGGAGTCCTGGATTGATTACAGCAATTAGGTTGCATAGAGTGCCGCTAAAATAATGCCTTAGTAGGGGACAGGAAGATGCCCTTGCACTTGTATTTTGCTCTCAGCACGTCCAGTTTTCAGATTGCAAGGTTTGGGGGAACAGAGTCACTATTTACAGAGTGCATAGTACTTAGGAAATTAGGGCTTTTTCTTGCTAAGATATTTCTAGCAGTATATATTGTGAGTTCAGCAGTCGTGTGACTTCAAAATTTGGTCCTTGGTGCAAGAAAAATAAGAGATCATAGCAGCTGAATGATGGTTCCTTGAGGGGAAAAGAGTAGAAAATGTAAAAAAAAAAATTAAAAAAATAGAATGCTGTGTTTGTAAGCCTCATTTATTAGTGTTTAAAGCTGTTTCTAAGCCTCTGAGTTTGGAAGCTCATGGAAGGAAAAGGCTAATTAAAACCACACAACATACTCAACCTTAGCCCAGACCCCACCAGTCGCTTGGCTTAAATTAAGCAGCATGAAATTCATTTCAGCAAGACGGTAACAGCATGTCACAGTTGTTTCCCAGCGTGAGTATTTTTAACAAAGTCATTTTGCTATAATTACATTGAAAATGGAAGTTTGGGTTGGGTTTTTCTGTGCCCCGGTCAGACCCTTTGCAGAACCTGTGAGAGGTGGGCAAAAGCAAAGCGGATGGGATGACTTCAGAGGAGACAATTGCCACCTAAATATATCTTGTCACAGGAAAAGAACTGCAGTCCTCTGTGGAATACCTGGAGTTTGGCTGCCCACTAGGTTCCTTCAGTGAAGGATTACACAACGTGTGCTATCTGGAATTTGACTTCTGGGAGATGGGGACCTGGTCCAGAGCTGGGATACCTGGTACCTCCAGTTCTTGGTTGTGTCTGACAAACTAGTGGGTAATTGCCAAGCCAACCAGCCACACCGTCTCCTTGAGCACTGTTGGTGAGTGTGTGGTTCTACCCGATCAGCGTTGGGTCAAATTGTGAGACGGTTCAGCATGTTCTAAACCACTTCTGTTTAAAAAAATAAAAAGAAATATCCAGGGTTATTTTGGTTGTATAAAACCTGATGGTGTGGGAAGTGGTGACACCACGCTAGAAGGAAATCGGGACACTGTAATCATAAAACTCCCTAAAAAGATGTATGTTCTTTCGTTTAACTGTTGGAATTAGGAAAACCATGTGGGGAAGACAGGCAGGTGGCTAGGATCTTCTCGGCAGTGAGGTCTTGAGGAAAATTCCACTGCCTTCCTTACATTTCTAACACTTTGAAAATTATTCTGTTGAACATTTTTGCTTTGGAGGCTGAAGTCTTCTCTGTGTCTGCATCCCAAGGAGAGATGGACTGGTTTTTGGAAAGTTGGGAAGAATCATTTTATCATGGAATCCTAGAATGGTTTGGGTTTAAAGGGACCTTAAAGATCATCCAGTTCCACCCCCCCTGCCATGGCAGGGACACCTCCCACTAGACCAGGTTGCTCCAAGCCCCCTCCAACCTGGCCTTGAACACCTCCAGTGATGGAGCATCCACAGCTTCCCTGGGCAACCTGTGCCAGTGTCTCACCACCCTCAGAGTGAAGAACTTCATCATTGCATCTAATCTAAATCTCCACTCTTCCAGTTTGAAGCCATTACTTCTCATTTTAGCCAGTGGATGGGTGATAATTATTATGGAGATCCTTCAGTTGACACTTCTTCCCATTTCCAGTAGTGCCAGGTCAGCGTACATGCACTGTGCAGAAGAGATGGCAGGGAGGGGGGTCCTTGCTCTGATCTTGCTCTTGGCCCCTTGGCAGTGTCCTTGTGTGAGTCTCCTCTGTGCAGACCATATTGCAAGGGCAGCAATGTGCGAACAGCAGCAACCAGGCTCACCCTACCTACCCCTTCTGTGCCAGCAACTTCTGCACTTGGGGGCTGTTCACTAAGTAAGGTCCTTTATGGACATCATCTATGAAATGGACACCGGAGGTCACAGCACATGCTGAGGAAAATGTCCATGTGCTGCTGAAGAGTCCTCCAGGAAGATAAACTTGCCTGTTGTATCTGAGCTCTCTAATTTATCCTTTTCCTAGAGAAATCACCTGAGTTACGAGCCATCCTCAGACACAGAAGACAGCATAAGGAACAAACTTCTCCTTGGTTAGTTCCAGCTCCCTCGATAGCTCTTTGGAAGCAGATCACTGTTCACCAGAAGAAAAACAGAGGCAGAGATAGAAAGTAAATGTCAAATACTTTAAATTTTCAGGGCTTTTTTTCTTCCAGGATAGTTTTTCACTTATTAAATTGTCAGAAAAATTCTAATACCTACTTCTTTCTTTGTCCATAAAAACAAGGCTTCTAGACAAAAATCTGCTGAGTCCAGAACTCCTGGCTTAATTTGTGCCATTACCTGAATGAAACTCATCCTTGGCAGAAGGTTTCTCCATGTAGAAACCTCAGGCAGAGCAGACTTTGAGGCTTGAGGTGTTATATGGGCTTCTTTTGGTCCTCTGCTCATCCGATGGAAGGTAAGTAAGGTGGAGAGAGGAAGAGATTCAGGGGTGGAAGGACAAAATAGTGACTGTCACATCAAATTGATGACCTTTGATGAACTGTAAGAGGTTGCTGAAGGCCAGTTAGGGAGGGAGAGGAGGTGGATCTGCTTAGGAATCATCTGTGGGATGTGAAAACTGGCTCCTGAACTTGAGGACAATCGTGACTTCTCTCAGCTGTGTATTGATACATAGGAAAGCTTCAAGCTGGACTGGTAGCCTAAAGGATTGATGTGACGTGTTGTGTTTAAACACTCCACGTGCCTGTGCTGTGTTTAGATTGTATGTTAAATTTATCTGCTAGGACAAGGGGCAGTGAGCACAAACTGGAACCCAGGAGGTTCCACCTGAACAGGAGGAGAAAATTCTTTGCTGTGAGGTGGCCCAGGCTGCCCAGAGATGGAGACTCCAGCTTTGGAGAGATTCCAAAAGTGCCTGGACACGATCCTGGGCCCCCTGCTCTGGGTGAGCTGCTGGAGCAGGGGGTTGGACAAGATGATCTCCAGAGGTCCCTTCCCACCCCCACCATGCTGGGATTCTGAATGCTGAGGGAACTGAGGAAGAGACTGAGAGCTTAGGAAGTGCCTGAGAAAAACACCATGTTATTTCAGGGCTTCCTGGCTGAGGACTGTGTGCTGTATGTCTAAGGAAACATTGTGGCAGACCACATATGGGAAACACAGATGCTTGTGTAGCTGGCAGGAGGATTAATTTTAGTTTGGGGGCAATATTTGTCTCTATTTTTTATATTTTTTTTCTTTCTGAAGATTTATGGAACATTCTTGACTTCCTGCTGTGTTACTGGAGACAGATACAAAGCATCCTCTTTCCAGGCAAGCTCATGTAGGGTAACAGGGGCAATTTTATTTGCTGGTCTGCTAGTATCAGGTGTCATGAAACTCAACTGCAGGAGCTTCCCCAGAGCCTTGGGAAGATCACTCAATACTTTCCAGAGCCAAAGTAATTAGAAAGAAATAAAGCAGTGTCTCTGTACCTCTGCAGCTTTAGTTTGGTGCCTTTTATCACTGCAGAAATACACCTTTTTTTCTCTCCTGGGTTTTCTGAAGAGCTTTCATGAAGAAGAGGGACCAGCTGCAGAGGTTGAAGCAAAATTCAGACTAAAGGTGTTCAGCTGTTCATTCAATCACACTTCTAACTGCAAGCACTTGGAATCAAACGCAGATCAGAGCATTCCCAGGCAGATATTTGCTCTTTTATGATAGAACAACAACAAAAAAGAGTTGGAAAGGTTTTTATATTGTTCAAATTTCATAGTTCAGCCGTGGTTTTGGAGAAAACAAGCTGAGCCTGTAGCCTTCTATCTGGCTGTGAGCCTCGCCTTTCAGATGGCTTGGAGACTGGAGAAAAACTGCTTTGGTGGTGCGTTGTGTGGGAAGATCTGAATTTAAATTTTTTTGGAGCGGGAGAAACGTCTCCCACCTCTCAAAGGTGATTAATTTGGAGGGAGGAGTAGAATCACACAATCCTGGCACGGTGGGGGTTGGAAGGGACCTCTGGAGATCTTGTCCATCCCCCCTGCTCCAGCAGCTCACCCAGAGCAGGGGGCCCAGGATCGTGTCCAGGAGCCTTTGGAATCTCTGCAGAGAAGGAGACTCCACAACCTCTCTGGGCAGCCTGGGCCAGGCTCCCACACCCTCACACCAAACAAGTTTCTCCTCCTGCTCAGATGGAACCACCTGGGTTCCACTTGGTGCCCGTTGCCCCTTGTCCTGTCACTGGCCACCACCACCAAGAGTCTCGTCCCAAAGTTCCAGCAAAGGCAGTTATGGAGTTTACAGTTATTTATACCATAAGAAATTACATCTGTCCAAATGTGAAAAGGAAAAATTTAGAACAACCAAAATTCAGTGACCACTATCTCAGGCTTCTTGGTTGGACTCGATGATCTTAAAGGTCTTCTTCCAACCAAATAATCATCTTTAAAGGTCTCTTCCAACCAAAATGATACTCTGATTCTATTCTTTTTGACTCTATGTAGATCTTTAAGGTGTTGTCCTTTTTCGTGCATAACACCTAGTGAATGCACACCTGTACTGCTTGGCAGGCAAAATCTTGCATGTCTTGCATGTTCAGTTGACCACGGCAGCAATAGATGCGGTATTTGGGCAGGAAATGTATATATTACTAGTCCTTTTTAAATTTTAAACCAAGTTTCTTAGATGTGAGAACACAATCTGGGCTGAGCTGAAGGGAGATGTGACTGCAAGACTTGAAATTCAGGGGAAAGAAAAAGATCAGGAAAAGAAACATTAGAACAATTGCCCTATTTTCTAACCATTAGTATTCACGAAGAAAAAACATGTTCTAACTCCCTAGTAATTTCCAAATTGCTGAGACACCTAATGAGTTGTCTTAAATAAATTTACCAAACATATAGAAGGAAATAATTACTGAGCATTTAAGTCTGAAATCACAACGCAGTGCAAAATGGTTGTGCAGCTGCCGTGTGTGGGGGGCGTTACTCAGCAAGAAAATGGTTTGGCCGGGAACTGCCCTTTGTCCTGTTTGGACTTCCAGTGGCACATTCACGTTGTCTCTTAGATGGGGATGTGGGAAGAAGTCCTACTGAAATGCATTGCGGCAGCTCTGCGGGACCTTGTTGTTTAGCAGGGCGATAGCTGGAACAGACGGGGTCATTCTAGGGGGATATTAATAATAATGGAGGATATTAAAAGCCGAATAGTGGCGGTGCTTCCCGTGTAATCTCCGTGCCTCGTTCTGCAAAACCTTTCCACGTGGGACTGACCCCTTTGGTTTCGTTGGAGCGAAGGTTTCGTTGCTCCTCCTGCCTTGAGCTCCTGCTCCAGCCCATAGGATAAGACCTCTCTGCAGTGTTTTACTGGGATTGTTCCTCTAGCAGATTTTTCTGGCCCCGACTTTGCAGCACGGTAACGTTTCCATGCCAAATGAATAGATACCCACTGTTTTGTATTTGCCTCTTAATTACATCACCTTCCTAGTAATTAAATTTAGCTGCCCACCCTGAGTGCAGAGACCGGGTGAGCAGCAACTGTGGTCAACAGTTGGTGGCCACTGTTCTTGAAAATGTGGGATTTTTTAAAGTCCGCGTGTTTTGGTTCCTGTTTTCATTTAAAAATCCGTTAGTACTTACTCTCTATAACACGTGTCTTTGTGGTATACTTACAGTAGTAACCTCTGGGTTAAACCAACATTTCCAAGCAGTGGGAACAATACAGAGACTATGTGTAGAGGCTCATCTTGTGCTGAGGGGCTGCACCAGTGAGATGGTTTCTGCTGGGTTTTGGAGTAAACTGCATCTCCAAGGAACACCTCTTCTGTTTAAAAAAAATTCCAAAAGCATCATTGCTTGAATGCTCGTGGCATATGGCAGCATATGGCCCTGCAGCCAGCACTGTGCGTGTTTGTTCTCCTTTTGCTTCATCGAGAACTTTGTCGAGTCTCTGGGAAAGTGTTAAGGAGGTACAGAGCCTCACACACAACACACGTCGACCTCAATTCTTGCTGAAAGTTGCAGAGGACTGAGGACACTTGGCCTTTCTTCAAGTTGAGGTTTTAGTTCTCGATGAGGATTGTGGGAAAGGGAGGTAGAGGATGGGTTAATGTAACCTTCCTGCTAATGAGATCGCTCTTCCTTCTCCAGGTCACTACACTTAGGGTTTGGGGTCCTTCCACTGTCAGGACATGAGGAGACCTCAGTCCCACCTAGGGATGGGCTTAAATAGGCTTTAGGATCCACCTTTAGTTTCTGACGTCCCAAATCACACCAAAGTTTGAGCAGCCTGCCGTTGCTTGTTACTGAAAGTGGGAGTGTAAATGATGATGTGGGGGGCTGTTAGTCTTTTTAAGGTGGATGAATGGATGGAACAATGGCTGCAATGGAAACAAAGTGACAAAGCTATTTTAGATGGTTTTTCCTTCATTGTAATAACAGCAATAAACAAATCTTGAGTTGCTTAAACCTTGCAATATATGGCGAGTAGAAAGAGCTAGCTCTCAGACCTTTTTTACCTGTGTGTCCTGTTTTAGTAGTGAACTTCTGATGCTGTGGTTCTTGGTAAAATAGTTAAAAAAAATACAATAATCAGCCACAAAACAACCGCAGTAACCAGATCCACTGCCCTGTCCTTCATCTCTGGAGTCTGCGGCTCTTCCCAGCCCATGTGGTTCTGACACTGCATACAGTGGCAACCTCATGCAGCAGAACAACATGGATCGAACTGTAACATCAGACAAGTTTCCCTCCCTGTAGATCCATCTGCAAATGTAAATTCTTCTTTCGCTAAGTACTACAGGAGTTGGAGGCTTCCTGCGCAGCAGGTCGGGACCTCGCTGGCTGTCCCCAGCCTCGCAGAGATGGCAGCATGACAACACAGCCTGAGTGAAAAACTCCTGTAGGAGAGAGTCGTGGTGTGCTTTACAAGGCCACGATTGTCTGTTTTCCAGCTAAACAAGGATGGGCGATCTTGTCCTGTACAATATTGCTCTCCCAGCCTCCATCGTGCTGTACGGCTGCTCACACCCTTGGACGGCTGCTAGAAAATGTTTAGTTGAGGTCCTGACCAGCACTGAACAACCTCTGGTTCAGCTCTTTGGTCTGCTGTGTAACCTCCATGTTCGGCATCAGGACAGGATCTTCAGGATCTTCGAGGTCTTTCCATACGGCGTCTTGCAGGAGGTGAAACTGCCTCGAGCATCCAAAACTCTGTAGGGAAGCGGGAAGGTGCCAGGTGGGATTCCTGTAGTGAGGAGGAGGCACGGGAGGAGGAATGGGCAGGGGTAAGGACAGGATGGGGCACGGGTGATCTTTTTTACCCCTGAAGTATTTCATGCTATCCCTGGCCCTGATATTATTTAAACCATTCAAAATACTCTGCTGCCTTGAGGTGTGCTGCCAGTCCTGAAACTTTATCATTTTAAAGCGGATTTCCAAAGTGAACCCTGTTACTGCAAAGCCGTTTCTCATGTCCTCAGCCGAAACCAGAGCGCAGATACGAGGGCTTTCCTCCTCGGCGGCGTGCACGCTTTATTAAGCACGGTGATTGCCGCCTGTGCTCAGTGTCTGCTTATTCCTGGAGAGAGAGATGTGCTCAGCGTGCCTGTGGCTAGTCCTGGAGGAGGCTGCCTCCATCAGACAGTGCTGCCCTGTCATCTTGCTTAATGGGTAAGGCAGAAGTGTTCTCTCCGAGCAGAGCATGTTTTCAGAAACGCTTTCTGGGTTGTGATGGACTCTGCAGCACCTTCAGTCTTTCCAGAGGAGACCACGTGTCCTTTGGCTTATTGGAGCTGCTAATGGATTGATGCTTTAATTGCACAGGCGGTATGACGGAGCGGTACAAGTTATGGCTGGCCAGAGAGCAATTCGCATCCAGATATTTACGGCAGCTGGAAAAAATGTGTTATTTGCAACCTCACTGAAGTCTTTATTCCTCCCTCCCCACCCTTTTCTGAAACCGTAACAGATAAAGGTTGATACTTTCTCCTACTCTTTTCTTCAGCAAGGAAGCTAGAGCTGGTGGGCTCTAGTGTAGTGTCCAGGAAGGGGATGCATGTGAAGTTTCCTCCCTAAACAGGGAAACAGAACACCGTGTTCACTGGGAATATTGTGTTACCCGTTCCAGTCACCCAGCCCCGCAGCACAGCGCTCTGAGCAGTCACCGAGCAAGAGCGGCTGATGCTTCACCATCATTGTCGTTGCTGAATAAACAGACCCGCTGCTCTTCCTGCTTGACCCTTTTTCCCTCACATTTTTGGGATTGCTTCAAACCTCGCTGTTTTTATCAAGGCTGAATTATACTAATTGATGAGAGAGGAAAAGGAATGAGGGAGAAAATAAATTGCAAGAAAAAGGAATTTGCAGAAACGTGAAGTTAAAAGGCTGTGAAGTAAGAAACGAGTATTTAATCACCTTCAGTAACATAATAATCTAGAAAAGCCTGTATCCTTGAAATTGTCAGATCTGGTGTGCGCTTAACTCATTGCATGTGCTCCTACATCACAAAGCTCTATCTCCTAGGGGGTCGTGAGGTGGGGCTGGGTAAGAGCATGACAACTGCTCCTTGAATATTGCCAACGTGAAGCTGTGGACATATATGATAAGCCCAAATCATCAGCTTGTTGATCTACGCAATATAAAAATCAATTAAAGGATCTTCTTGATGCGGTTTTGGTGTACAGAAGGAGGTGGGCACTGTCTTCTTTCCTCTTTCTCCTGCTCTCGATTCCCTGAGCGAGACGTGGTTTGGTTTCTGCTGTGTGGTCCGGCAGGCAGTCATACTTGCCCAGCTGTGAGGAGAGCGTGGATGCATCGTAACACTTCATATCATCACGTCTGTTGCAGCTGCCACAAATACGAGCAGTCAGTCCAGAACTTCATGGCACTTGGTGCTGTACAGGCAGGAGTGTTCCTGTGGGCTCATTGCATGATATTCTGTCAATATTCTGATCTTCAGTCAAAAATTTGAAACAGAACTGAAAATTAAATACAAGAAATGATGCTTGGGTCTCTGCATGGTTTTAAGAACTAGTCAAAAAGCTTGAGTTCTGAGGATTACAAAGGTTATTTTTAATTTATGGACTGTTTGTGTTATAGTGGTTCCTAGAAGCTTTCATCAGCTTCCGAATTAAGTTGCCACTGCCAAGAGTCCAGTGTAACTACAAATGTGTCCTGGCTGGTGCCTGCAGAGTGCAGAAATCAAGGGTGGTGGTAACAGAAGTGCAAGAGATGACAAAGAATCAGAGAATCCCGGCCNTCCTCCTGCTCCCATGGAACCTCCTGGCTTCCACTTGGTGCCCGTTGGCCCTTGGCCTGGCGCTGGCACCACTGACAAGAGTCTGGCCCCATCCTCTTGCCCCCCATGGGCCCTTGAGCTCTTGCTCAGCATTGCTCAGATCCCCTCCGAGGCTTCTCTTGTGCAGCTCAGCAGCCCCAGGGCTCTCAGCCTTTCCTGGGCACAGAGATGCTCCAGGCCCCTCGGCATCTTCGCAGCCTCTGCTGGGCTCTCTCTGGTAGTTCCTTGTCTCTCTTGAACTGGGGAGCCCAGAACTGGACCCAATACTGCAGATGTGGCCTCTCTAGGGCAGAGTAGAGGGAGAGTAGAAGCTCCCTCAACTTGCTGGCTACGCTTTTCTTCCTGCACTCCAGGAGACCATTGGCCTTCTTGGTTGTGAGGGCATGTTGCTGGCTCCTGGTGAACATGCCCACCGGCATTCCCAGTCCTTCTTGGCAGAGCTGCTTCCCAGCAGTTGAGCCCTCACCTGTACTGGTGCAGGGGGTTATTTCCCCAGGGGCAGGACCTACATTGCTCTGGGAACAGAAGTCACTGAGATGACTGCAAGGGTAACTGCCCACCTGGTAGGACTGTGTAGCCTTGCTTAGCGTGGTGCAGTGATGGAGCGGAGAAAAGTAAACTTTAATCTTGCTTGGTCTCCTGCACCAGCCAAATGTAGGTGTTCCATGGCCCGTGCTCACGGGCCGTTGCAGAACTCCAGCTCTCATTTCCCAGCCATGCACTGCATTTTCTGTCCATCTTGCCGCTCCCTGCAGAATCACGCTTTGTTTTCAGTGCGATGCTGCAGTTCAGCATCTTGTGAGTCACAGTCCTGGGGCTGCATCTTTCAGATAAGCTGCTTGCTGTTTGGCATCACTTGCAAGGGAAGGGATCATGCGGCTGCGATTGTCCCAGTCCCTATCGCTGGGCAGACAGGCAGTGATTAGTCCTGAGGAGCAGCCCGCGGTGGCCACGCACTCTCAGCTGCTTTGGTTGCGACGACTTTGTTCTGACAGCGTTAAGTAGGTCAGTGCTCAAATACGTACCACTAAAAGCCAGTATGGGGAGGGGATGCATCCAGCATAGCATCTATTTCTCTTAAATGGCCTTGCAGAGCTACGCTGAGCCATGTCCAGAGGAGTTGAATCAATCACAGAATCCCGGCATGGTAGGGGTTGGAGGGGATCTCTGGAGATCATCTCGTCCAAACCCCTGCTCCACCATGTCACCCAGGACAGAGGGCCCAGGATCTTGTCCAGGCATGTCTGCAATCTCTCCAGAGAAGGAGACTCCACAACCTCTCTGGGCAGCCTGGGCCAGGCTCCCACACCCTCACACCAAACAAGTTTCTCTTCTTGTTCAGATGGAACCTCCCTGGGTTCCAGTTGGTGCGTGTTGCCCCTTGTCCTGTCGCTTGGCATGGTGACCTGACAGTACTGTGTTAATGGTTGAACTTGGTCTGAAAGGTCTCTTCCAACCAAAACGATTCTATGATTCTATAATCTTGCCCCCAGGATGGGGAGAGAGGAATAACGGGCAGCCCAAGGAGAGGTGTCTTTGGTGCACACCTAGCCAAGCGCGGTGGCTGCTGAGTTCCTGGTCTCTGCTACATCCTGAAGGAAGCAGAAGGAAGAGCAGCATGTCTAGCTTCCAAGCTGGCAAAAGCTTGTGCAGCTGCCAGCAGCTAATGCTAGTTTTCAGCCTGTCGATGTTCAACTTGTACCAGCTCAGGACCACGACTGCGTGTGTCTCTGCAGACACCCGGCTGCTGAGAGCACCTTGCCCTTCCCACCTCACCTCGGGGTGCAGGTGGCCGGGATTTTTCTGGTCTCTTTAAGATCCTGGCTGTGCGTTAGCTCATATTGGGCAAATCCTGTTCTTGCCACGGAGGAAATCTGCCCTTCCTGGTGACAGTACCTTGCTCATGGCCAAGTTGAGAGTATGTGACAAGGAGAGAGCATATGCTCGTCACTGCTTCAGTGCCAGAAGTCTCCTAATGGGTATGGATTCACATCAATATTTAAGGAGATGGTAGTTTACATGGAGAGTGAGAATATTGACTTCTGTGGTAGATTACACAGAATATGTGTCCCTGTGCTGCAGGATAAAAATCAATTTAAGGGGGGGAAATTGAAAGACATAATGCCGTAGAATGGCTCTTTTGGAACACGTGCAGAAGTACAGAATTTGGAGCTCTGTAGGGATATAAATCGTAGAATGGTTTGGGTTTAAAGGGGACCTTTAAAGATCATCTAGTTCCAATCCCCCTGCCATGGCAGGGACACCTCGAACACCTCCAGGGATGGAACATCCACAACTTCTGGCTCCACACAAACATAAAGCCGAGCCATGTAGGATGCTGGAGTCACGTTGCTTTATGAAGAGAGGAGCCACTGCATACTTCAGTTGTTGCCAGACAGCCCCAGTAACATCCCTGACAAAAGCCCTCGCTTATTTCCTCCCTTACAGGCTGTTGCGTTCCACTTCTGCTTGTATGCGCTCTTCCCATTTTTTCTCATCCTATAGCTTTTGTGTTGCCTTGTTGAGTAGCTTTTAATAACACGGCTTTTGCTGCTTTTCCCCTCTTGAAGCACAGAACAAAGCTTTGTGTGAGTGGCTCCGAGGCAGGGAGGGAAGGACAGACACAGCGATCGTGTATTTACAGGGAGGGGTGATTCGAACTAAGCTTTGTAATACCATCATTATATTTGATGTGACCCAGCCCTTGACACTCTTGACTCAAACAGGATTGAAGTGTTATAAAGATTACTGGACAGTGCCCACAACTGAGTTGCGTTTCACTGTGTCAGTAAGAAAGCGAAGAGATTCTCTGAAGTGGAGAGAGAGAGAGAGGTTTTTCTTGGGATTTTGGTCTTTGGCTTAGGGCCCTCAATCAGTAAAAGCCAGGCTATTAATAACTGCTAAATTCTGCAGCTTTTTCATGCTACCAACGATATGTAAAACACACTCAAAGAAATTAAATATTTTAAGAATCTGACTGGGGAGGGGCTTTCAGTTTCATACATCTCTTTTCTTAGTGACACGAATTTCATTTCAGGGCTCAGCAGATTCGTACACAAGCAGACCCTCAGACTCTGATGTCTCTTTGGAAGAAGACAGGGAAGCAATCCGCCAAGAACGAGAACAACAAGCGGCTATACAGCTCGAAAGGGCGAAGGTGTGTTCTTTTCAGCTTTAATAATAGCCAAGTTACGTGGCATTTAACTGTGTTTAAATTCACACTGTTGGTCTGTAATGATGATGCGATCTTTTGAAATAGTTCGACAGTTGGGTGAAGTTACCTGCAGACAAGATGTCTGGGGGAATATAGCGCAAATATTCTCATCGGAGTGGGGATCTTCTCTAGTGAGCTGAACTCTGGTGCCTTGTGGGAGATTATTAGGCCTGAACTTTGATCTGTTTGGCAGATTTCCTCTGCTGGGTTTTTATAATTTGCTCCAGTTCTCGATTCAGAAAAGTCTCCACTGTTTGTGATGTGTTTCTGTTTGTAGTCCAAACCAGTAGCGTTTGCTGTTAAGACCAATGTGAGTTACTGCGGAGCTCTGGATGAAGATGTTCCTGTCCCAAGCACTGCCATCTCCTTTGATGCCAAGGACTTCCTGCACATTAAAGAGGTAAAACCCAGAAGCAGTAAAAGCAAGTATGAAAGGGAATCTTTTTACATGCCAGGAACTATGATTTGAACAGTCAGGACTGAGCTATAGTGGAGTAAAAAGAGAGCCAGGGGCCGAGTGGAGGCAGGAGAGCACAGCACATCCCCCCAGTTAGTGATGATGTGGTGGCACTTCAGCCTCCTTAGAGTTCCAGCACCCTGGGCTGGTTATCTTGCACTTTTTTAATGCTTGATGTTATCGACTTGTTCCATTTCCATGTCACAGGAAGGAAATAACATCTTGCTATTCCCCTTCAACATGGTAGACCCAGATTCTTTTCATCAAAGGAAGTTTGTGATGGATCAGAGGTAATAGGAAGGGATTCTGTTGATCAGAAAGTGGAGTAGCACCAGGTTACAGCAGGTCTTCATAAAGCACCAGTAGGTTTGGAAGGGAGGAAAGAAGACTTGGAATAATACAGTAAGAAAAGAAAATATTGAAGAGGACAGATACAAAAATAAGAAAAAAGAAGTGGGAATAAGTGGGCCCTGAGTATGGCTTTGGTAGAGAAAAACAGACTTTATTGCATGTTGAGCATATTTTCTGCAAATTCTGTATCCGAAGAGAGCCCTCCACATTTGCATGGCCCCCCATTGCTTTCTGGATGGTGCATCAGCTCACAGCTTGCAAAACCATTTTTTATCCGTGTTCTGGGTTTATTTTAGGCTGTTCAGTACTCATTTGTCTCTTTCTTTGCACAAGTGTCTGTCATGGCTTCAGAGCACTGATCTGCCTTAGACTGAGCATGCTCAGGAAGAGAACACCTCCTTCTGCACCTCTAGAGACTGATGGGAGGACAGGGGGGTGCTTTCAAATTCCTTCTCCCTCAGAAGGACTCAGGAGAGGCAGCTGACTCCTTGGTTCCGTTTTCTCAATTTGCTGCAAACAGAGGGAAGTTTTATTTGGCTTTTTTTTGTTTGGTTCTTTTGTGTGTCTTTTTTTTAATACTTGTGTGGAACGCTGCTTAGACCCCTGCTGAAGAAGTGGAGCGTTGGATCTGAATCTGCCTATCTCTGCCTGCAGCACTGGCTGCCCCTCCTCTTCCTTCCCCAAGAACATGTTCTGTGCTGTCTGGCACCGCACCTGAGCTCCCTTGATGTGCGCTGCTTTCTACACCCGCTTCCCATCAGGAAGAGGTCTTCTGCTAGCAGTCCAAGTGGAATACAGACAGCTGCATCCATTACAGACCACTTTCTCAGTTGCCTTCCCCAGCGTTTTCCTGCCCACGCCAGAAATGTGCCCTACCTGACATTGTTTCCTTCTGGTGCGCGTTGTCCTGTGTGACCGTGCAGGTAACTCTGTGTATCACCATGAAAACAGCTACTTGAACTTGGCTTTCCTAGGACGTGGCTGCCATTATTGTCAGGCCAGTGACTGAATGTAACGTACTAAGTTGCTTTCATGCTGGCCTGCACATTCTTCTAGAGGAGTATCCTAAGGCCACAGAATCCCGGCATCACAGGGGTTGGCAGGGCCCTCTGGAGATCATCTCGTCCAACCCCCTGCTCCAGCAGGTCACCCAGAGCAGGGTGCCCAGGATCGTGTCCAGGCACATCTGGAATCTCTTCAGAAAAGGAGACTCCACAACCTCTCTGGGCAGCCTGGGAGCCCGGAGAGGGAGCTTGGGCTCCCTCACAGCAAAGAAGTTTCTCCTCTTGTTCAGATGGAACCTCCTGGGTTCCAATTGGTGCCCGTTGCCCCTTGTCCTGTCACTGGGCACCACTGATAAGAGTCTGGCCCCATCCNCTGGACTCTCTCCAGTAGTTCCTTGTCTCTCTTGAGCTGGGCAGCCCAGCACTGGACCCAATACTCCAGCTGTGGCCTCACCAGGGCAGAGTAGAGGGGGAGGAGAATCTCCCTCGACCTGCTGGCCACACTCTTAATGCAGCCCAGGAGACCACTGGCTTTCTTGGCCATGAGGGCATGTTGCTGGCTGATGGTGAACGTGTCATCCATGTCTTGGCATTCTGTGAGTTTTATTCCAAGATCTAAATGCCAGGACCACATTGCCATCTGGCTTACTGGTATTAGCTCTGCTAAGAGTTCAGCATAGTTTGTTAACGCTGAAACCTTCAGCTTGCCTGAAGCTGTGGCTATAGCTCGGTAGGGTTTCAGAAACAGTTCCCTGTGCTGGAGTCATGGAAAAGGCTGTGCAGAATTTGGTTTTCAATGATATGCCAGGCTTGCTTGGACCAGAACTAGCACGGTTCCAGATTTTAGAATAATACTAAAGTAGGTAAGAAGCAAGGTCACCCTGCTGAGAGGATGAAACATCAGCAGTACGTGATGAGTTGCTATATTGAGAACATGTCCTGTATGTCTCATCTGTCTCCTACAAGCCTATACATTATGTGCTTACTTAAAAGATGAAGTGGCAACAATTACTGACAATGCAGAAGAAATCATGGGCATGGCAACCAGGAGGAACAAACTGTAGTCCTCCCACGTGCTGCATGCAAAGAATAACATATGGGAGGTGATGACCTAATGCAAACAGCCCTGCACTCCTTGCTGCATCGTTCTCATTGGGATTGTTCAGATATTCTCAGCATAATGCTACTTCTGATCTCACGTCTAGAGGCATCACTCAGAGGTCCATGACCTGCTAATGGAAGAAAGAGTCCCATGTTCAAGCCGTACGTTTAGAAGCAAAGTAGGATGAGTAATGCTCATGGGACTCGGGTTTTACAGTAGTTTATATCCCTTGATTGATTTCACTGATTTACAACAGCAGAATGCTAGATCCTGAAGTATTTTCCTATTTTAAAGAATTAAAGCAGAAGCAACGTAATAAAAATCAAGCTTAGCTCACTGATGTTGTCCAAGTTAGGGTCATGATGCCATGAGGAGCAGATACTTAAAAGTTGAAACGATAAAAGAGTGGAACCTCAGGAGGACAGGTTTTCATGATGAGGGTACAAGGATTGCATTTCCCTTGGCCGTGTATGTTAATATTTGTGTGTGTGTATGGGTTAATTAAAAAGCTAATTTCTCCATCAAAAATGTGGCTCCGAGTGTTTCAGAGACCTCACTTAGGCACTGCTGTACCATTGACAACTGGGACAGTTCTGCAAGAAATTAAGTGCTTGAGAATATGGAGCCACAAGAACTGATCGTTTTTAAGACGAGATTATCTGTAATAACTTTTTCCTCAAGGCACGCAAACAAAATCAATACTCTTGTGCTGGTCTTAATGACTTGCGAGTCAGTTGTGAAGTCGTGTTTCTTTTGAACGCTGAGGTGCCTAATGAAGCGTAGCAGAGTATAAGGTCTTCAGATATTTTTCTTCAAAAGCGCTGCTGGCAGCCAGCTACAACAGATCCTTTTTCACTACAATATCCACTATGATACTGCCTTTCATCTTTCCATCGTTAAAGTTAGGCCAGACTTTCAATAATCACGGAATCACAGGATGGTTTGGGTGGGAAGGGACCTTCAAGATCATCTAGTTCCAACCTCCCTGCCGTGGCAGGGACATAGTGCAATTCACACGGCTTGTCCAGCATGCAGACGTCAGCACGAGTCTGGTTTCATTGCCCAGTGGGGAGTTAGGGACCGTAGATTAGACAATAAGAGAGTTTTGGACCAAAACTGAAGCCAGTAACCTTTCTGTGTTCCAGAAATACAACAACGACTGGTGGATAGGCCGGCTGGTTAAGGAAGGCTGCGAGATCGGCTTCATTCCGAGCCCGCTTAGGCTGGAGAACATCCGCATTCAGCAGGAACAGAAGAGGGGCCGTTTCCATGGAGGGTGAGAATGCTCTAACCTTTTAAAATAACTTAAAATCATTTCTGACACTGAACAATATTTTCAAAGGTCACTTGAGCCTTTTTTATGGCGGTACCTTTGCAGAAGTGTTTGGTTTGCGATTCCAAACGAACAGTCGTATTTGCAGAGGATGGTCCTGTTAGATACTGCTAATGAGGAACACGAGAAACCGTGTGTTGACTTTAGGAAAGATCAATAGTGCAGTGAGTGGCAATGAGAAGTTTCCAAAGAGCTGGAGAGTTTTGGGTCCCCTTGGATTTAAGTCAACTTGATGCTCAAAGGCTTTTTTTCCCTGCTGTTATCTTCTTAAGGTTGTGGCTTTTTTCTTTCTTTTTTGCTTTCTCCCTCTTGGCCAAACCCGGGCTTTTCAAACTTTACAGAGATGAGCTCTGTCGTTCAACTTCCTTTATTCGTCATCTTCCAGCCTGACCATTTCATGGCTCCACGCTGCCAGAGGTGGAGCTTGCGAGTCCCTAAAATTATAAACATGGTCACAGGTTTAGGAAGTAAAACCTATTTCTTATAATCTCAATTCAGACACCAAAGTCACTCTTCTATTGGCTGAATACACAAAATACTTTTCCCTTTTTTCGTTTTTTTTTTAATTTCTGCGAGTGTACTATTCCCAGTAATTGAAAACAAACTTTCCACGTTCAACAGATAACAGGGAGAACAAAACCTTTAGTACTGGAGAGTAACAAGATACGCGCCCATCGAGCCTGGACCTAAGAGATGGCAGTGAGAGGAGTAGGGTTTAGCCTGTGTGGGACTGTCAGGGAGCTGGCGTGCTCATACACTTAGTCAAGGTCAGGAATCGTTCCAAGAAGAAACCATCTGGGGAAATGTTTTTAGGATGATTGGAAGCACTAACAATGCTTTTTCCGAATTGCTCTTAGAATTTGTGAACCAGCTTCAGGGGAAGCTGGTGTATCTCCGTGCACAGAGAGGAGATTATCTGATTCGGAGAGATGGACACGAACAGAGTATTTAAGATACTGCTCTAGATTAGAAGAACTCTTTGCGGGCGTGAATGGGCGTGACTCCCCCAGATCACCCGTTCTTGGAAAGTTATTGTCTTATCTCACCTGTGCAGAGTATTGGGAGTAAAATCAAGTATGAATGAGACAGGAGAAGTACTGGAAAGGGTATCTACAGAGGGTTTAAGTAGTCTGCTCTAACACTCCTGGATTGGTATGATAAAATTGCATGTAATGCATGCTGATAAAATAGTTTATCTTTGAGGACCTCTGTTAGATAAAGTCATCTAGCATCTGTGCGCTGCGATTTCTTTAAAAGCTGTGACATTAAGGCTCGGTGTGATGAAGAAGAATTCTAGTTTTGGCTGAGTAGGCAGTGAAAAGTCATCTATTAAAGAGGGTTTCTAGAGTCTAGTGTATGTTCATAAAGGATCTGCCAAGTCCAGGAGTAAAAAAACCCCTTCTCTGAAGAGCATGTGGCAAGAAAGCAAGGACAAAATACTGCCTGGGACTAGTGTCCTCTGCCTGGTCAGCCTGTGTGTAATGAAAAACACTAAATACTGTGCTGGAGACGTAGCTTGTACCAGGGGACTATGTCACCTGCAGTAATTGGGTTGCTTAACCAGTCCTCTCTGCCCTGAGCTCATCTTCCCTTGTCCTGCTTCCTCCTGCCTCCTACTCAGGCGCTTGTGCAATGAGCTGAGTTAGAGCTGATTCAGCTGAACGTCTTCCCCCTCCCCAGACCTGTTCCAGTTTGCTACACGTGCACTTGTGTAGCGTGTGTAGTGCACGTAGAGTTATAGACTGGTTTGGGTGGGAAGGGACCTTCAAGATCATCTAGTTCCAACCCATCCTGCCATGGCAGGGACACCTCCCACTAGACCAGGTTGCTCAAAGTCCCGTCCAGCCTGGCCTTGGACACTTCCAGGGATGTCCCTCAGCACTACAGCTCCACAGCTTTGAAACCCCTCCAGGAATGGGGACTCCACCACTGCCCTGGGCAGCCTGGGCCAGGCCTTAACAGCCCTTTTGGGGAAGAAATTGTTCTTAATATTCGATTTGAGGCTGTTCCTCTTGTCCTATTGCTTGTTCCCTGGGAGAAGAGACCAACCCCCACCTGGCTCCAGCGTCCTTTCAGGGAGTTGTTGAGCATGAGAAGGTCTTCCCCGAGCCTCCTTTTCTTCACTCCTTTCTTAACTACAGACGCTTTGGTTTCCCCATGTGCTCCACCTCTCACTTCAGAGGAAGCTTTCTTGCAGCATGAACATGGGTGAAGGTGAAGCCTCCTTTACTGCATGATTTCTCATGGGGCAGTTTCTCATAGCTGCTGCTTCAAACCTCACATGTTTGCCTCTCTGGGCGCTTGGTGTTAATAGGGCTCTTTCTGATACTGTAGGAAGTCGAGTGGAAATTCCTCTTCAAGTCTTGGAGAAATGGTTTCCGGCACATTTCGAGCCACACCCACTTCCACAGGTAAGACAGAATTTTATTTAAAGAAACTCTTTGCTATTTCTTCTGCTTCTATTTTAAAAACCGTCTATGAAAAACGCAGGTTTCCCTCCTTTGCTGACTTATTAAGACATTTTACAGAAAAGTGCTTGCGTGCGGAGGTGGAGAAAGACATCTATTTCTAGAGGTGTGGTAGTTGCTAAGGGACTGGGAATAGATTTTGGGAAAAGCAGCAGCTGCCCCTGAACGGAATGACCGATTGGAACAGGGCTGACCAAAGGGACGTACACCAAGAGAAACGGAAGGGGCATTGCCAGAGGGGGTTTTGTTGCCAAGTGTTGTGGTTGTTTTACTCAGTGTCTGGTTTTTAACCACGTTCTCGTTTGGTCTTGTAGCAAAACAGAAGCAAAAAGTGGTAAGTAGGACTTTTGTTCTCATTGTATTTTATTGAATTCTAATACGTAATTCCCAGGATTTTCCTATGGAGCTTCTTTGGTTAATGATCTCAAGGGTTGTTTTCCTCTTCTAGACAGAACATATTCCTCCATATGATGTGGTACCATCAATGAGACCTGTTGTCTTGGTGGGGCCGTCACTGAAAGGCTACGAGGTACGTATTCCAGGGACTGGCAGGCAGTATTTTCTTATCTAATCTTCCTTAGTGTGTGTGCAGTGCAGCTGCTTTATAATCATTTAAAGTGATCTCATCTGAAATCATTATTAAAAATGTTAAATAACAACTAAGAGCATAGGTAGCACGTGGCACCGTTTGGGTGAGGTACCAGATGAACTTTTTTGCCACCTGGCAGCAGTGAGTGTTGCTCGTGATGCCCCAGCTGAAGGGTAGGCCACATAACAACACTGGCATTCTCTTGGCAGTTTCACTGCTTTAAGCGCAGTGCACATCTGTTACTTTCAGTGTGGTTATTCTTGATTAAGTCAAGAAAGAACAAGAGAATTGTGCCCACCTGAAGAGAACGTTGGAGCACTCGAATGAGCTAGACTCTTGTCTACATGTGAAATTTTAGTCAAACCAGCACATGCTTTGAACTTCACTAGCAACACTTTTGAAGGAGCTTCCCCTTTGTTCTCCTTTTTTCACTTCTAAAAACTTTGTATCTTCCCATGAACCTTGGTGTTGGCAAGTGAAGAGCTGGGCTATTGCCGCGTACTCACTTTTGTTCACCAGCACCTGAAACCAAACGCGGGAACTGGTGGTGATTATTGCAGCATGTTCTCTTGACGTTTACTTCTTTAGAATATTATCAGTAGACTGGAATATATATGTAAAGAAACCTTTAACCCTTCTGAATTATTAGCCTCTCTTCACGTGGGAGTAGGGACGGGAACATGCACATATAACCAGTTAACCCATTTCTCAAGGCTGCTGCAGATTCAAGTGAGCATTTAACACGTGCTAAACGAGCATGGGCTCTTAGCAGGGCATTTTGGTGAGCATAACCATCTGTTAAGTGTTTGGCTGAATTAAGGACTAAACAAATATGAACAGAAAATCAAGGCTACACTTCATTTTAGCTTAATTAATTTTGGTAGTACTTCATAGGATATTATTCTACATAATGGAATGGTTCTTTTTAGAAGATTACAGCACGGTACCACGATTAGAATAATGCAGTGTTCTTGCATTGGTTTTTTAGTAAGAATGATTGAAAGTGTAGTTTAGCAAAGGGGGAATTAGGTATTTCATGGTTTGCTCCCTCTGCCTTTTATGGTGGTGTTTCTTGACAGGAGTAAATTTAATCTGTTGGCTGCCGTGGTGCTGCACCGCAGATTAATTTGCCTAGGGACCCTAACGGTGGGAGGGGTAGAGGCTGTCTGGTAATACAAACCTCTGCAAATACGCCACCCCACCTTTGTTTAAGAAATTAGAATTAAACACGACATCTTGAACATATAAAGGTGTATACATGGTCACACAGTTGCATTATTAATTTCAGTTAGAAATAGTGGCCTGTGTAACAGAAGTGCCTTGATCTGACTTGACAACCTGCATGGGAAGATTGCTACGACTCTTGTTTCTTCCTGACTAAATTCTGCAACAACCATTTTGAAAGACAGCCTAGGAGAAATCAACTGCCAGAGGCCTGTGTGATTTGATGAGTTCCTGTCTAGACTGGCAGACAATAGTGTCAGGCTGAGCTGTCCCACAAAGGACAAGGAGCTCCCTCTATAGTGTAGATGACAGCTCTTGAGGCTGAGCTTCTCCCAGATGCTTCCCCTTGCACAAGAATGGAGACATTCATTTGTTTCTTTGTAGGCACCTCTGAGAAGAGTTGTTCTCTTCCGTTCGGTCATCCAACGTGATAAATCTTGTATCTGAAGTCTTAAACCAGTTCTAATAATGTTACTGTAGGAAAAACCCAAATGATCTGTTCACCCCAGATAGCCCCCTGCGCTTCTGATGTGTTCTGGGGCCTGCTGGGAGTGGTGTTGCTGGGGAAGGTGGGGAGGTGTCCTCTAGCGCCGCGGTGCAAGTCCAGACGAGCAGAAAGAGCGATAGCTCTCACGGCCTCCGTTCTGTATTTCAGAGAATGAGTCAGAAAACTTGCAAGTCTTTATTGCAAAGCGTGCTGCCAAGAGCATGACAATGAAATGATTGCTGCCTAAAGCAGGTATTGATGGTTGGCCATGTCCTTACCTTCTTTTCTTACTCTTCACTTCTTTTTCTCCCTGTCAATCCTCCCTGTTCCATCTTCCTCACCTCTGCCAAGGTGACAGACATGATGCAGAAAGCTCTCTTTGACTTCCTCAAGCACAGGTTTGATGGGAGGTGAGCAATACTGTCCTTTTCATGGCTTTTTTTTTCCCTCCATGCTTTACTAACATTTTAATGAATTCTCATTTTTTTAATGCAAGAAGATTGATGCATGTTCAAACCGGATTTACTGGCTTTGTATCAGCAGTGAAATGCAGCTGGCTGTGGGGTGGAAGAAGCTAATGCATTACTAGGAGTGCATGTGCTTCTGTATCTGCTGTGTCTGCAGTAGGGTTTCTGGAATTTAATAGAAAAAATTCTCCCTCAGCCTGAAGTTACAGGATTGCACGTAAAAATACAGTTTTATTCACAATCCTTTGAGCATAGGAACATTTCTTAACCGCTGGATAAAAGGAGTGTGTATCCACGCACGCTCAGCCAGCTGCTGAAGTCTGGAGACACCAAACAGAAGCGCCTCTTGATTTGATTTGGAAGTTGCTGTGTTCGGGATGGGTTCATTCCAGCACGTTTTGTGAAGTTCCAGGCTCCTGTACAGCAGGATGTCCTCTAAATGAAACCCATCACACCCTAGCCCTGAGACAAGTATCGGAAACAGCAGGTTTCAACAGGGTGCAGTAACGGTGCTTCAGCCCAACACCTACCAAAAATCAACTCTTTAATATCCTCGGTAGTCAAAGTACTTCAAAAGGCAGTTTGAAGAAGGAAGTGCTGAGAATTAAAATACAGAAGAAAGTGTCAGAACTTCAAAAATTGTAAAGAGGGTTCATCTTGTTCAGCTGGAACACGGAGGACGTGCTGAGGAGCTGTGAGAGGGCTGGTTTGCTTTGCTAGGAACATAGGCTTGGTCCATGGCATCTCTTCCTTTCCACCTCCTCAGTAGCCATAGGTAGAACATCTTTGGGATGTTCTGCCCTTCTTTCATCTGAGTTTGTTCATATTCTGTGAAGAGGAGCTTAGACTGTGCTAGCCAATATATGACAGTAAGTCACACTTGAAAATACGTAAAACATTGGCACTAGGACAGTGGAAATAATAGTGTCTGTTGTTTAGAAGAGGTGGAGGAGAACTGGTGGCGGAGGCACCTTCTGGGGTGCAGCGAGGAGGTGGCAGTGCCGGAATATCCCATACAGAGCTCAGGCAACACATTTAACGATCAGCTTCTGTGCAAAATACCTCCTCTCCTCCTCTATTTTTAATTGCCCAGCTCAAGTGATTCTAGCAGATCCCACGAACGCGGTGACTGATTTGAACCCTGACGGATGAAGCGCTGTACGTGGCAGCCTGCTGTTAAATTTGTCATTCTGAGCTGTTCGTGTGTCCTGTCAGTGCCTCCTCTCCCCAGTCCCGAGGATGTGGCTGCTCCAGTTCCACCGCAGCTCGCTGCCTGAGCTCCGGTGCCCGTTGCCGTTGGGTGTAGGTGCAGAACCGCAGCGTATGTTCCCTTCCAGCTGTTGGCATATGGCTGTCAGCGTCGCGTGTGCCGGGGGAAATGGAGATTCATTGTTTTCCGTAGGGAACCATGGCAACTGGAAGCGATAAGTCATCTCCAGTTGCCACGCCGTGATTGCTATGAATATATCCTTCATGAGGGATATTTTTATAGCCTGTATGAGAATGTACTCATCGGGGGCCTGATCCACGAAGATCAGCGGTGCCTAAATACAGACAAGAAAACGTAAAGCACGCTTAGACGTGCCTGTTGTGGCTGCTGAATCTGATGGGAGGGGGGACTGCTCCTTGCCTTGCTCTTCTGTTGCTTCCCCCACCATGCCCTTGGGCTGCACAGAGGGGGAAAAGGGAGAGATCCTGCCTGGAATGAGGTGTTCTTTGGAAACCCCAGAATGGTTTGGGTTGGAAGGGACCTTAAAGAACATCTGTTTCCAACCCCCCTGCCGTGGGCAGGGACACCTCCCACCAGATCAGATCCTATTGCCATTAGCGATATTGGCAACTCGCTCAGGCACGAGTATGAAGTTTCAGTGCTGAAAAAGTTAAATGCCACAAGCAAGCTGGTAGAATTGACTTCAGCTCTCAGTAACTTTAGAAAAATGAATTAAATTCCTTTTCAGGCACCTTCTTCAGGGAGCTCCCTGAGCCAGAGGTGCCACCTGGACCCCTGTGTTTTATCATCACCTCTAGACCCATGATCATTGTATCATTACAAAGGCCTGGAGTGATAGGACAAGGGGTGATGGGCTCAAATGGGGTGAGGGGAGATGTAGATTGGAAATTAGAAGGAAGTTCTTCACCCTGAGGGTGGTGAGACACTGGCACAGTCTGCCCAGAGAAGCTGTGGATGCTCCATCCCTGGAGGTGTTCAAGGCCAGGTTGGATGGGGCTTGGAGCAACCTCGTCTAGTGGGAGGTGTCCCTGCCATGGCAGGGGGTTGGAACGAGATGATCTTTGAGGTCCCTTCCCACCCAAGCCGTTCTGTGAATCTATGATCCATTAATTGCTCCCGTTTCTCTTTTAAAGTCATTTATACTTTTGGTCTCTACTGTATTTTCTGGCAATACATTGGTTTATGTGTTATGTAGAAAAAGACTTGCACTTCTTTTTAACCCTCCATCTGATCATTTCACTCAGAGCTGCATAAATCTTGCATTCTGTGGAACAGCTGCTGGTCCTTCCCAGCTTGCTTTCCTTTCACCCTTCGTGGCTGTTTGGTTCATCACATTCCTCCTACATGGATTTATGTCAAGTGATTGTGTGGCCTTCAGTTTTTAACCTTGCGTCACTTGTCAGCTCGCTGACAGACAAAGTAAAAAAGCTTCTTTAAGTTAAAGAGGAGGCTCCAGCAATACAAGTAGCCGTGGCTCAGCTTACTTCTCTCCTGTTCAACCATGAGACCCACGTCCTGGAGCCCATGAGCACAGCTCCGTGTCTGGAAAAGGAGAGGGCGTGTTGGAGCACTGGTGTTCCAAAGCGAGCAGCTCTGTTGGGTGACTCACAGCACTCAGACAGGAGTGACGTGGTCTGCTCAGGTGGCCAAACGTGGCCTTTCCTCACCTCTCGGCAACGCCAGTGCTTGGAGTACGTGGGCACAGAAGTGCTGTCACTGTTCTGCTGTTCTGTATTTCCCAAGACTTGCGTAACTTGTAGTTTTTATGGTACTGTGTAAATTCGTATAGGAGATGAGTGAGTTGGGGAGGAGGAAAGTTAACTAATGCATTAAGCAGAAGAGCAGAAACCCTGCCGCAGTCCAAAGCAGTGCAGGGACTAGACAGTACTTCACAGTCACGCAGCGTTTCTCTTTCGTTGTTCTTTAATGATGACATAAGGCAGCTGTAAATCCTCTCCGAGTGATATTTTATTGTATTTGCACTTTGGAATGGCGTGTAGCTGTAAATCATGCACAGCACACTGAGAACTTGACTGCTGCGTTTTTGTTCTGTTCTAGGATATCGATAACTAGAGTGACAGCTGACATTTCTCTTGCTAAGAGGTCTGTTCTGAATAATCCAAGCAAGAGGGCAATAATTGAGCGGTCAAATACAAGATCCAGTTTAGGTAAGACATGGACTTAGATGTAATTCTTTACGTGCTGGAGGAAAGCAGCAGGATTTCAGCCATTGAGATATCACCGATCCTGCCATTTTGAATGTGTCTGCAGCGTTTGAATGTATAATCTGAATTTTAAATGGGAGATATTTGAGGGGGAGCAGAGCACGATGTACTGTGTTAGCCAGGCGTTAAGCAACTGCCTGGGCTGGAGCAAGCAGTGTTAGAGCTGCTGTTGGTTTGCAGAAGGTGAGTTTGGGTCCTGCAGCTGGAACAGGGAAAAGCTCCAGTGCTGTTTCCTCCCAAGGTGGGTTGGCCTCACAGCTCCCTCTTCTCACCCTGCGCTTTTAATTCCCCTTCACAAGGTGCCAAAGAGCTTTCACCATGCCCAGCCAAGAAGGAAACGTGGTCCCAACCCTGGGACTGGTTTTGTGTTTAATGGTGGGCAGCTACAGCTTAATTTTGCGGTCTAGCCATGAGAATCCAGGTCCCCCCGCCCTCTCCTCACAGAGTCATGAGTCCTGGGTTACTCTGGCCTGATGAATTGTCATTTCTTTCACAAGAGTGGAAACTTGTGTGTAATATATGTGTGCCAACAGCCTGGTCTCTGGAGTACCGTCCTGGGAGGTAGGAGGGGTTGGGTTTCAGCCTTCTCAGGAAGAAAAGGCTCTTAAACGCAATTCTCTGACATCCTGGGTGACTGTTTGAACTAGAGGTGCAGGTCGTAGGATGCTTCACTGCTAGTTGGCATTCTAGTACCGGAGTAGGCGCCTCAAAACGAAGTGCTGCAAAGGTGAGTACTAAATCTTCTTGGGCCTGGGAACACGTGTTGTTCTGAGGAACGTCTCTCAGGCAAATGAACTGCCTGTGAGTTGCTGACATGCCGCTCTTTTGTGCTTTGGTGGTGTAACTTACAGGCTTCCATTTGTGCTGCGTTTATATCTATTTAAAATTCATCACGTGCGTGTGAGTGATGAAGAAAGGTTAGAACAATGAATATCAGAAATGTAATTTACATGGAAATAAACCCCTCCTCCTCCTTCAGACAAAAGTGCTTTGGTGTGAACGTTGCCATCAGTGTCTTTTGAAATAATACCCTGTCAGTAATTTAACAGAAACAATTTTTGGTGCGTTTAGAGCTAGAAGGTCACAGTTCTGCTTTTCATACAGACTCTTGTTTAATTAAATCAAAGTTACAATCTGAGAACAAAAAAGTTTTAAGAAATATCCGTAGATCAGTTGCTGTCTAAAATAAATCTTGGGACCCCAGAGCTATTTAACAGCTTAGGAAAATATGCTTAAGTCTATTTAGTGTTAATAGAAATATGCATTTAATTGTACCCAGCGTTTAAATTCACTAATACTCTAAAGGAACACAGGACATAGGAATTTTCAGGCAACAGAATTGTCTCAAAGGTAATATTTATTTTACAAATTGCATTGAGTAAGAGATTATTTTATGGAAGTTACATTAATTCACATAAGGGTTTCATAAACGGAACGTGCAGAAATCAATGGGTGATGATACGTTCGTGTGAGTCACACTGGGGTCGAGGGGCTTTCACCTGCTCTGTTTTCCTTCCCCAGCTGAAGTACAGAGTGAAATCGAGAGAATCTTTGAGCTGGCGAGGTCCTTACAACTGGTTGTCCTAGATGCAGACACTATCAATCACCCTGCCCAACTTATCAAGACATCTTTAGCACCAATTATTGTCCATGTTAAAGTGTCTTCTCCAAAGGTAATGTATCTCACGCGGGAAGTACAGGCGTTCGAGAGGGACCTGGAGGGGGGCGTGGGAGCGAGCAGTGTGGTGTCTGCACCTGGAGAAAGGAAGGAGGAGATGAAGAGAAAAACAAGTTACATTTTTAGGATCGAGGGCTTGACAAGGGAACATCTGATGCAATTTCTTTTTTCTGCCCTAAACCTTAACCCAGCCTTAGGCTGAGCATTAGGCAAGGCATCCACCGATTCTGTAGACAAAAAAATTCCTGGGGGTTGTCTGTTGATCACAAATCCTGTTAGCTTTTGTCTGCGGCTTCCACCTGGGGCATGTTAATACACCAGCCACAGCTGGGTCTGGACCAGTGTGGCCAGTCTGCTGGCCAGCTCCTGCCATGGGGCATGAGTGTGACTATTGCTCAGGAGTGCAGCACGGACCCCACTGCTGGTGCAGGATGGGGCCTGGGGGCCAGTCGGTCTCACCTCAGTCCCTGAGAAGGTGATGGAGGAAGTCCTCCGGGAAGCTGTTCCCCAGCCACATGCAGGACAATCCAAGGGGACTGGGAGCAGACAGCAGGGATTTACCAAGGGCGAGTCATGCCTGACCAACCTGGCTGTCCTTTGTCAGGAGATCATGACTCCAGTGGACAAAGGAAGAGCAGTGGCTGTTGTTAGCCTTTACTTCAGCAAGGGTTCGATGTGGTCTCCGTGTAGTGTCCTGATGGGTAAATTGGTGAGATAGAGTCTGGATAAGTGGGGACTATAAGAGAGGTGGAAGATGGGGTGGACTGCTGGGTTCAGGGTGCTGGTCAGAGGTACAAAGTCCAGCTGGTTACCAAGTGGTGTCCCTCAGGGATCTGTAGTGGGGCCAGTACAGATCAAGATTTTTGTAATAACCTTTGTTAATGTTTTGGTGGATAACAGCTTGGACAGGGGTGAGCAGTGTGCCCTTGCAGCAGGGAATCAGCTGCATTTTGGGCTGTACAAGCAAGGATGGGTCAATCCTGGCTCAGAGGTGTGGTGAGATCTCCTTGGAAATGCTCAGACCTCAGCTGGACCAGGACCTGAGCAGTCTGATCCAGCCGGCCTTACTTTGGGGGTTTGGCACAGACACCTCTAGAGGTCCTTCCGACTTAAAAAATACTCTGTTGGTCTATCATCCTGTGATTTTCTTGGAAACACGTAATGGTTTGGGTTGGAAGGGACCTTAGAAGGTCATTGAGTCAGACTTCTCTGCACTGAGCAGGGACATCTGCAACTAGAGCATTTCCACTCCTTGAATTCTCGTAATGAACACAGTGGATGAAAAAAAAAAAAGTAATATAAACTGTGTGTGTGAAGTACCTTGTGTACCCAGAAAGCACCTCAGAACGGATAACTCACGGCATTACTGCTACAAAATGTAACGTGCTGCTGCCTTTGCGCCGCGGTCAGTCCAGTATAATTCTGGCCTTGGTAATCCTCCGAGGGGATGTTGGGCTGAGCTTTGCAGAGATGTGCGGCTCTTCAGCTTACATTTGCCTCTTTTCCTCTGTCAGGTGTTGCAGCGACTGATTAAATCTAGAGGAAAGTCACAAAGTAAACACTTGAATGTTCAGTTGGTGGCAGCTGATAAACTCGCACAATGCCCACCAGTAAGTACAGAAGAAAGGCTAAAGAACTTCTGATACGTGGAGCTTGGAAGATTTCTGCTGTGTGGGTCCTTGATTATAGTCGAGCTCATATGTTACGAACTTTATGTGAACTTTCATCCTCGTTATCTCCTGTGCTGGGTTTATTGTGATCTTTGGTGAGGTGACAGGTCAAAAACGACGTGTGTGGTAAAACTGATCTCCTAGTGCATTAGCAAGTTACATCATTTGTAGAGCAGAGCTATCTTAAGGTCCCAAAGGGCCAAAGTCTCAGACTGCAGCTTTGAGAGGAGGCTGCAGAGGACTTTCCTTCAGACCGAGCGCGGTGTGAGTCATGTGTCTGGATGCACGTGAGCCCCGAGCCTCCTGACGCAGCAGCGCCTGCAAGACAAGTAATCCAGTTGTCTCATTGGAGCACAGTCACTGCTCACCCACCATTTTACCAAAGCTACTGAAGACTCACCTGGAGTAACCTGCTGCTGAGGAGCAGAGGTCCTGGAGAGCTGATGGGGCAGGCAGGTGCCCTGTGGAAAAGCTGCGGTGGTGTTCGGACAGGGCAGCTCAAACTTGGTTTTATTTTTGAAAACCACACCTGGTTTCTGTGGCAGAGAAAGTCATTTAGTGGAAACCAGCTTAAAATCATAGAATTGTTTTGGTTGGAAATGACCTTTAAGATCATTAAGTCCAACTGTTCCCCCAGCACTGCCAGGGCACCACTAACCCATGGCCCTCAGCACCACATCTCCATGGCTTGGAAACCCCTCCAGGGATGGGGACTCCACCACTGCCCTGCCCAGCCTGGCACAGCCCTTCACAGCCCTTGCCAGCAAGAAATTGTTCCTCATGTCCAACCTAAACCTCCCCTGGCACAACTTGAGGCTGTTCTTGTTCTGTTGCTTGTTCCTTGGGAGAGAGGCCCAGCCCCACCTGGCTCCAACCTCTTTTCCGGGAGTTGTGAGAGTGAGAAGGTCTCCCCCCATCCCCTCCCTGCCCTGCTGCCCACGCTGCTGGGGATGCAGCCCAGGAGGACGTTGGCTGCTGGGCTGCGAGCGCACGGGGCCGGCTCAGCTCCAGCTTTTCACCCACCAGCACTCTCAAGTCCTCCTCAGGACTGCTTTCGATCCAGACTCTGCCCAGCCTGGATTTGTGCAACATGGGTTGCCCTGACCCATGTGCAGGACCTTGCACTTGGCCGTGCTGAGCTTCATGAGGTTGGCGACCACATCTGCATCCAGCTGCTTGTGTTACCTCAGAGACCTCTAAGCTTCTGGTTACAGTAACTGCAGATGGCTTTGCTCACTCTCTCATCCTTATTTTCCACTTTGAGGAGAACTGAAAGATGTTCAAACCATCTTGAGTTCTCCTGGAGAGCTCAGCTATGTTCCGTTTCTCACATGGGAGTTTTCTACTGAATTGTTACCTCTTAAAAGGATGACGGAGACTTCCTGTGAGCCAAAGTCGCAGGAATGACACCAAAATTGCCCACTTCTCTGTAGCACAAAAGAACTTTTCTAGAAGCACGTCCCTTTGTCACTGGTGGCTGCGAGCTGAGTTCAGAGGAGTTGCACCTGCGCCTGTGTGAATACAGCTCGTGGTATTTACACCGAGCTCACGCGCAGAACAGCCCGCTGCACCGCGGCACTTGGGTTGTTTCCATAAAGTTATCCCTGACTTGGAGCGCTCCAAGGGAGAGGACAGTCTTGGTTAAGTTTAACTCAAAGGACCAGGTTGATCCATGATTTAATTAAGTGAAAGAATACCGCTAAGACCAGAGGTGCTGCTGGCCGACCTCTGCGCTGTGACCTGCTTCGTGTCACAGCTCAAATTCCTGCCAGAGGAGAATTTGTTTGAACTGAAGATACTTGAGAACCATGAAATCCTCCCTTTTTTGCATTTGCCAGCCTTGAGTAACCAGATGGTGCTCTATGTCTAGACATTTTAAAAATAGCTGTCTTTTGGGGCATATGTAAGTTCAGGAACTGCTTTCATTATTAATTCCTTGCTAATCTTTCACTGATGCTGCTCAGGCTGGTGCTAAGCGTGCTTGTCACTGCGTTACATCAGAGAATCATAGAATCCTTTTGGTTGGAAGAGACATTTGAGATCATCGAGTCCACCCGTTCCCCCAGCACTGCCAGGGCACCACTAACCCCTGGCCCTCAGCACCACATCTCCACGGCTTGGAAACCCCTCCAGGGATGGGGCCTCCACCACTGCCCTGCCCAGCCTGGCACAGCCCTTGCCAGCAAGAAATTGTTCCTTGTGTCCAACCTCAACCTCCTCTGGTGCAACTTGAGGCTGTTTCCTCTTGTTCTATCAATGAAAAAAGATAAATAAGATGAATAAAAGATAAATAAAACAGCTTTAGTGTTAAAGTAAGTTCTGGACCACACTTCTGGGCAGAAGGTAGATGCACGATCAAGGTTTATGACAAATGCACCCAGCAGTTTTAGATCTCACTCTAGAGATGTCAGCTCCGTGTGTGCTGGATACATCTATTAATGTGCATGAGGAGGAGCAGCCGGTGGTTTCTATCAGTTACTGGCAGCACCTGCACTTATTTTTCATTTTCTGTGCTGCTTTCACAATGTATTTTTTTTCCACTGAGTCGTGAGTTGCGGTTAAGGATGAGGTACAAAATTCCACTGCTGAAAATGCATTTATATTTCTCTTGAGGGGCCCAGTTTATGATGGTTTATTATCAGCTGTTTCTTAGCAGCACTCGTCCTGCTGGTAATCTGAAAACATTGTCTGCAGAGGGTCCCTTTGACTTCTTGGGTAGCACAGAAGCCATGCGGCTTTGAATTCCTCTCTGTGGATTGCATGGCAAGCAGGTCTGAGGCAAGTAAGCTAAGGAGGCCACCAGCATCCTGGGTTCTCTTGGTGTGGCCACTGGGACTAGGGCAGGGATTGTCCCCCTGAACTGGGCGCTGGGCAGGCCGCACCTCCAATCCTGGGGTAGGTTTGGGCCCCTCACTGCCAGAAGGACCTTGAGGGGCTGGAGCGTGGCCAGAGAAGGGCAGCAGAGCTGGGGAAGGGTCTAGAGCAGGAGTGTGGTGAGGAGCAGCTGAGGGACCTGGGGGTGTTGAGCCTGGAGCAAAGGAGGCTCAGGGGAGACCTTCTGAGGATTTCATACCTTTGAGCGTGGCAGGGCTCACACAACATCTAGTGAACCTCTAGTGATGCGGTAACATCTGAGAGTCTCGGCTTTCGATCACCTTCTAAACCCACTTGTGAACTTCTCTTGCAATCCCGTGCTGCCGTGCTTGGGTATTGAATTGTAAAGGATTAGCGTGGTGAGAACCATTGAACATCTCTTCATTTCACCTGCGACGCTGTAACGAACCAAACTCTGTTGTTGCACTCAGGAAATGTTTGATGTCATTTTGGACGAGAACCAGCTGGAAGATGCCTGCGAGCACTTGGCGGAGTATCTCGAGGCGTACTGGCGTGCTACTCACACCACCAGTAGCACACCTATGACTCCTCTCCTCGGGCGAAATCTGGGATCCACCGCGCTCTCACCGTACCCCGCCGCAATCTCTGGATTACAGGTATGAAAACGCCTTCCGGCCCCAGCGCCAGTGCAGAGCAGGTGGGTTTTTTTGAATCTAGGGGGAAATAGCGTAATATGTTTTATATAGCCCAATTCACGTTGGCTTTATGGGTTGTTTTGTGCTGTTTGGCCACTGCCAGCAGCGACAGGGAAGCTGAGGCCCGTTAGCTGCGTGCTGAAGCGCTGGGACTGCTCTTGTTTAATGGCACATAAAACGGCTGGCGAGGAGGGAGTCCTTGAGGAGGAGTTAAGTGACACTGTCAAGTGCTATTAAAGCCAGATATATTAGAAAATGGCCTTTTTTTTTTATAATCGGGGAGAAAATGTCATTGCAAATGAGACCCTGTCAGGTCGAGAGCACACGTGTACAGTATGTCCCCGCAGCTGAGCTCAGCTGCTGTATTTCGGAATGCAGAACAGTGTCTGTAATGATCCCTTTTATTTCTACCCTCATAACTTCACCAAACATTCACTTTCGGGTGAAAAACCTCCATGTTTGTCTCTTGTATCAGCGAAATGCCTTCACCTTTTTTGAGTTCTTTGAGTGTGAATAAGATACATTATTTTATTTCATTTTTTTTTACCCATTGAAAAAAAAAAAATTCTGACCATTTTTTTCCACAGGGATAGCTCAAAATCGGCCGAACTTTGAAACTTCAAACGTGGCATGTAAATAGTCCTTAATGAGAAGTACGTGCTTTACTAAGTTTGAAAACAGAAAATGTTTTTGATTAATAGTTACGAATGCTTGAGAAGATCAGGATTGCAGCCAGCTTTTAAGTCTGAAAGTGTCAGAAGGAGGTCTGGATGCGTGTGACTTTCTAGGAGCGTGCGCTTTCTAACGTACGGCAAAAGTCGAGCCGAGCAAATGACATTTAATGACTAACTCGCCTGGCACATTTAACCTCTGCTCTGCTCGTAGAGTATCGGGAAGCAGGTAACAGTTCTGAAGGCACTGGTGCACTGCTCAGTGTTTTCAGTTAGCGTAAATCATTTTTTTTTACCCATTGATCGCACTTCGCTGAAGGTGCGTGACTCTGGGCGCTCACCTTCCTGACGCCGTGCTCCGTGTCGTCAGGATCAGTGAGTCACTGCTTCCTGACTGCCTGAACGCACAAGCGCTGTTCTGTTAACTAATCCCATGCACATGTAAAGTCTTGTTTCCATTTTCACTTGCCTTAAAGTTTCCGTTCTCCATCCCTTCATGACAATAAAATCCCATCTGCAGAACTTTTCACCTCTTCAGTTTCGTTTTGAGAACTGGGTGTATCCACGGAATTTTTTTCAGGCATTTATTTCTCTCTGATCAATGGACACCAGCAGTAACTGTGAAATGTTGCTCCATTTACTTAGGGAAAACTCACACTGAAGATGAAAATCACCCCTGTGCAGTGGGCTGGCTGAAGGTATGCATCACATAATCCCCACTTCACCCGGATTGTGAAGGCTTAGGTGGGACTTGACTGGAGCTGGTTCTCTGCAGAGGGGTAAATTTCTCCCTGAGCGAATGATGCCCAACCAGAGAGTGCAGGACTTGGCTTTCGGTGCCGCTCCAGCCTTCAGGCCCCTTTACAGAGTTTGGAGGTTTCACGTGGTTATCTCTAGTCAGTCTGAAGCACTTACCCACTGAAGAGGTTTGATGCTAATTTGAGCCTTTGGAAGGGTTTGATCAGTCTGAAGTGCAGTGATGCAGTACGGTCATCAGAGAGCCCTCACAACAGTGCTAAGAATTAAACTAGCCGAGGTGCTTATGAGATATTAATTTAAACTCTGTGTGACCTCATGATTCCTCACCTGATGCCCTGGGGAGCTCAACAGCAAAGGCCCAGGGCCCTGTGTACCGGTCACACCTGGAAATGGGACACATTTGCTGGGACACTCTGCCCACTTCACCTACTCAAGCCTTGGAGTATCCCTTTGTTACTCCATTGTGGCTTGGACTTTACTGAGAATTGATCCTTCTCATTTAACTGAAGTCTCGGGGCTTCATGAAGGTCACCAGGGTGCAGCTAAAGGGCACAGATACAGAAGAGTCAGGGCCAAAGGGAGGGTGCTCCAGCTGTGTCCCTTCGCACCATGTGTGGAACACCTGCCAGAGGTGGTGGTCGTTTGGTCCTTGGTTGTGACCTTGCCTAAGAAGGGGAAGGTTTAGATTAGATGTGAGGAAGATATTCTTCACTGTGAGGGTGCTGAGAGCCTGGCCCAGGTTGCCCAGAGAGGTGGTGGCTGCCCCATCCCTGGAAACGTTCCAGGTCAAGTTGGATGGGGCTCTGAGCAACCTGCTCTAGTTGCAGATGTCCCTGCTTAGTGCAGGGGGGTTGGACTAGGTGAGCTCTAAAGGTCCCTTCCAACTCAAACCATTCTGTAAAATAAATATGAGAAGTACAATTTGTGAAGAAAATGTGTCGCCTTTGACATACAAACACCTCTAAAGCGTGGTGCTCTAAGGAGAACTTGGGAATAAGGTAGTAGAAGTTGCCACCCAGTAGCCCAGCAGATTTGCAGGGCACCTTTTCCATGCCAGCTCGTGACGTGGAATCTCTCGGTGGGTAACCTCGGTAGCATCGACTGGCACAAGGAGATGCCACGTGGTACCTGCCGGGCTGTAAACGAACCCCCACCGGCGCAGCCAGGCCTGCGGTTGTCGGTGCCGCAGCTGAGCCGCGGCGCGGGTGCAGCGAGAGGAGGGGGTTACCCGCAGAGAGCGCGGGACTGAGAGGAGCAGATGATGCGGGGAGCTGAGACCACCTGAGGGCAGCCCTCACGGCAGCATTCTCTTGGCGGCTGGGATGCCGCTGGGCATGTCATCTGGAGAAGGAGAAGTGTGGACCGAGATTGTTCTGAGGGTACGGCTGGCTGTGCTCCAGAGAGGTTTAAAGGCTGAGGGCAGCAAACCAAGTAGGGGTTTTAGGCCTGCTCTTTCCTTGTGCCAGTTCAGTGGCCAAAAATACAAACTAATTTTGTTGATGTGAGAAATGTGGCACGTTAGCATGATGGGAACGTGAGGATAGCAAAGGCCAAGCCTTTTAATTAATAAATTATCTTAGAAAAGGATTTTCTGTCAACATCTTTAAAATATTTATTGTGCTTCAGTTGCAAGAATCGGTTAGTATCTAACTTTAGCCACCCGTAGCTCCCTGGTTAGCTCTCCGTCATACGTTTGGTCATCTGAAGGTTTTTAAACAGGGCTTAGAGCTGCACCTTTAAAAAAAAAACCCCAAACATCATCTTCAGATGTTTTCTAAAACCACAGGAATCAGTGCTCAGAAGTCTCTCAGCAGAATAGAAGCGTGATCAGAGTTCATGATCAGAGAAAAGTGATAAATGCTGAATACATCAGCTCACTTTTCATGCTAAACAGCCTGTACTCCCTAAGCAGGTGAGCACCGCGAGGCACGCGCTGCGATCCCGCCGTCGGTCTGCTTCCAGCTCTAGGAACCAGGCTGTCCTTGTAACCCATTCCCGTAGCGTACGGGCTTGAGTAGAGAATGAATAACACAAAAGTGGATGGATTCTGAAAGACCTCAGAATAAGTCTCAGAACAAGCTGAAAAAAATGTGAAATACTCTTTGTCTGTATTAACGCTCGGATTCTTTGGCACCCGTAGAGCCAGCGTGTGAGGCACAGCAGCCATTCTACAGAGAACTCTCCAGTTGAGCGCCGAAGTCTAATGACCTCAGATGAAAATTATCACAATGAAAGGGCTCGGAAGAGCAGGAACCGCTTGTCTTCCAGTTCCCAACACAGCCGAGATCACTATCCTCTAGTGGAAGAAGAATACTCTGACTCGTACCAGGACACTTACAAACCCCACAGGAACCGAGGATCCCCGGGAGGATATAGCCACGATTCACGACATAGGCTTTGAGTTCAAGAACCTGGGGAAAAATAGGATTCATCAGTTGATAACTTGCCATAACGTAGCTAGGAAACAAAAAATGAAAATCATCTTAATTTGGCAGATGTAGCGCGGTTACACTGAGGCTGCTTTCTGCTGTCATCTGATGTTGAGTAGGGGGCACAACCAAAGTCGCCAAGCCCTGACGTTAACGCCCGGTCGATCACATAGGTTGCTTTTGGGATTCTTTCTTTTTCTTTTTTTCTTTTTAGTACAGCATTTGCCTTTATAGCCATACTTTTTCTTGTCGTTAGAGATTAGACACATCCGTTTGTAATTTAGGGTACTTATCAAGGCACTTATCAAATAATTTCCTGTGCTGGAAATTCCAAATGACCAGTTCCAGTTGGAACCACTTTATAAACCAATTCCTGTTGGAATTTGGGTGAATTGACTGGAAAGTCGACTTGAGCATGTTGCAATCAATCGAAAAACAAAACGCAAATGACAAATCTGGAAATGACAAACCACTAGAAGCCAGACAGTCAGCTACAGGAGTTGTTTGCTGGAAGCTCGATTTACATTTGACGTTAGAATAAAAGGATTTATTCTAACTCCTTATTTCCAGAATGGCTTTTTCAGACCAACCAAATGTAAACTTTCGAGAGTGCCAAATATCCCAAATTATTGCAGCAGTTACAAAACACTTTCCAGTTTGAAATTATTTTTAGAGCTGGCATGAATGTTGCAGCAAAATGGTTTCTTTAGATTAGCCAGTACTGACATTTTTGTTGCAGTCAGCAGTGACAGACTACGACAGGATGAGGGGAGATGGGAGAAGGAGCAAACCTAAGAATAGTTGAGGTTCGAGGTTGAGAATAGTCTTCGTTTTTTATCTCTTGTTTACCTGAATACAGCTAATAGTCCCAAAATGGAACATTAGTGTATAGACACATCATATTTTTTCTCCCATTTTTAGTATTCTGCCTTTTTCAATGGAAACCAGTACACTCTTCTTACCCAGTGTGTAGAGTACCTACGTCCCAGTACCTCCCTACGTGTCACATCTTTCCAGATCCATCTTGAATGTCTGAAAACTCCAGCATCGCACAAGAACTCTCCAGAAGATCCGTTTAAATTTCAGTGATGAAACCTGAGGGGAGGGAGTGGGATTAAATATTCCTAAATGATGCACACTTAAAATAACCCAGTGGTCGGAATTAGCTTGCAGTAAAAATGGAGTATCTGGGAGGAGGTCTGCTCCTGGTCAAGTCGTAGAGCTGACATCCACAATTCAAAGAACGATGAGAAATCTTTGGAGATATTGCTGCCTTACTTCCTCACAGTCCCTTCTTTTCACCTCCTGAGTCTTCAGTTTCTTTAAATAGGTAAATTCCTGTCATGGGACCTTGTGTCTTATGCGCTCAGTGAAGCCTTAGATCCAGCGTGATTAAAAAATTCACCATAAGTGACTGTTTTGCACAGCCCACTAACGTCTTTATGCAGAGACTCCCGAAGCTCCCCGCTGCGCGCGTTTCCTCCGACACAGGCCGGCGCTGAGCGTGCATCTTTTTAATGCATGTTCACGTCCAAACTGGTTTGGTTTCTTTCCTTTCAAAAATGAGGATCGTTACCTTTTATATTTGCGTATTTTCTTCCCAAAGCCTACTAGAAGTAGGCTTTAAAAGCGTGTAGCACTAAATGAATTTCCTGAATATTCCAGTTTCTTCTAGTTTCCAGACCAGTTAGGAAAGATCACTGGTATTTTCCACCACTGTTGAGTCTGGTTATCTTCGTGATGTGAACAACGAGACAAGTAACTCATCTCATATCTGGTACAACCCCAAAATGATGTACATCTCTAGCAGCATTAAAAGATTGCGGGTGCACGATTAATTATTTAAACCACTTCGCTGCCTAGAAGCTGTTCAAGGCCAGGTTGGACGGGGCTTTGAGCAACCTGGTCTAGTGGGAGGTGTCCCTGCCATGGCAGGGACTTCAGAACTAGATGATCTTTGAGGTCCTTTCCAACCCCAACCATTCTGTGATTCTGTGAAGGCAGCCTTTAGCACCACTAGGTGATTCAAATGGGCCAGTGACCGAGAAAAACAACGCAAATATCTGCATCCATTGGAGTAACAGAGTTGAGAAGGGGTACGACAGACCAGATCCCACCTGATTTTCTCAGGGCGAATGCCGGCGGATTCCAGAATTGCATCTGGGCTGGGAAAGCGCGGCGAGCTCTGGTCTGGGGATGGCAGTTCAGCTGCCCGCTCTGGTATTTTCTGCTATAGCACAGTGGAGCCTTCTCCGGTAATTTCTGCAAGCCTTTGTTACATGTACAGCACACGTACCTGCATGAGAAAGGAGGCATTAGGCAAAACATTTTTTCTATAAGCTTTAACACTAATTTTCTTGTTTGTGCGCATTAAAGTATTACTTGCAAAGGATGCACTGAGATGTATAAACCTAGATTAGACCGCTCTTTATCTTTATTCTGTAGTAGCATTAGGGGTCAGATCATTTAACTGCTTGAAGATATTTGCATTTTAACGGCAGGTACCTGCGAAGCACCTACATATATTTTCTAGTAAACGAGGTTACTGCTTTATCATTTCCTAGACAGAACTGGTGTTTATTTCTAGAGCCTTTCAGAGCCTTGTTTTCAAGTCTTCCACATCAGCCTAGTGAAGGGAACGACACATATGCACAAATTCCATCCCCTGCAGCATCTGAAGTGCCAAAACGACTTCGTTTCTTTTAAGAAAAAACGAGCGGGTGAGGGAGGCCTCACACTGGCTCGGAGGAACACACCAAGTTCCTTTACTACGTGGGGTTAAGCTGACTCTCATCTGTAATTAGTTTACACTCTTGTCCGTAATTAGTTTCCCCTCTCCCCTCCCACTGCCCATTCCACTTCCATAGAAGAAACCAGTTAGAAGTGGCCCAGCAGGTCTCCTTGCTTGCTGGTTTTTTATTCGTTGAAGATAGCTATATCTTTAAGTACAGATAGAGCGCACATGCTAATAGGTGATTAATTTATTCTAGATACGAGCTCTGGGAATTCTTGATTTTCTAAAGTAAATTATTTTTAGGAAACGGAGCGACCCGTGCCAAGCTGCGGTGTCGATCGGGACACGTTCACCCCTAGCCTCTGTTCTAGAATTCCAGCAGTGCTCGCCAGCCGTGCTGTGATTTTTCACACCACAGCACGGTATAAAACCATGGCGTTCCTGCAGGAACACGAGCGAGGCTCATTTCCCAGTCCTCGCCCCATCTCTTCTCGTTATGAAAGATCAGAGTTCTGTTCCTGAGCTCTAGGCTTTTAGAAATGTTTATAAAGCACTGATTTATTTTTTTTATTTAATATTTTTTTGTTGCTGTTGTTACCCGAGTTTTTCACGAGGACACTTTTGGATTAGCGACGATTCAGCCCATAAAGGTGGTAACAACAGTCTCAGTATCTAAAGACAGCAGACGTCAGCGCGTTCACGTGTCGTGAGCGGATTAACAAAGTAATTTAAAAATCCTGAAGCCGCTTGAAAGACAATGGTTAAACCTCTCGTTTAAAATACTTCGTTAATACAACGTTGAAGTTGTATTTAACGGGTGTACAGGTTCTTTTACTGGTGCCATAGGTGGACATTTATCCCATGGGATGCGCAACTCGCAACTGTTTTCTAAACGAGTGTATTATGGGATAGTGCTTGAAGGAATGCAGCGAAAGCTGTTCTGTATCAAATTGTCGTTTATAAACACTGGGCCAAATTAAATGATGGTTCTGAACAGGTCAGTCTGGCAAAAATCAGTTCCTCTGCCTGAGAACTGATCGCACAGCTTGTCCCGACACCCAGGTTTGACCCTGGGAAACCGTCCTGCCGTGGAAATCAGGTGCCCCTTATTTTGTCCGTGATCCACACGAGCTGTTTCTGAAGCAAGTGCTGTCACCTCGTGCTCCTCGCGCTGTTTCTGAGCGACTGAGCACTCGGCCTGCTCCTGACTCCACACCTCGTGTAACTCGTGGGCCCAGCAGTACTCCGTGTGCTTGGGGTCGGAGGCGGCTCCGCAGCTCAGCACGCACCGCTGCCCACGATCGTGCTCACGGCGCTGGTGTCGATGGAAAAATGTTCTGCTGTTTCAATTGTTTTGATGTTTCAAATGTTTTGAAAGCGGCTTCTGAAGTTGGTGTTTGGGGGTGCTCCTGGCTTGTAACATAACATCTCATGGGTACTTAAGGGAGGGAACATTACAACAAGGAGGAAAAGTGGCTGTAGGAGTAACAAGGTGACGATAGTTCCTTCAAGTTCAGTTTGACCGCAGATCTTCCAAACTCGGTTTGGTCTCAGCACTGCAGGCTTCTCTGAAACGCCCCAGGATCTCATGGCTTTAGTGACATTACCATTCCCAGAAGAATATTGCCAGTACTTCACAGCGTACTGATTGGGGTAAGTTTGGGCTCTCAGGAGTCAGTTTTTCTTTAAGAATATTTTAAACGTGTCCTCTGCTATATTTTGTTTTCCAAATTTAGTGCTTCTGGCCTTGATTCCACAGTCTTCTATTTTTTTTTTAAATAACTGGAGACTACCAACAAAAAAGAAATCAGATGCACATTTCATGGTTGGACTCGATCTTAAAGGTCTCTTCCAACCAAAACGATTCTGGATTTTGTAAAATACCATTTATACAGATCTGTTTTCTCTCCTAAAACTGTGTATTTTAAAAAGGGGTTGTGTTACCCGGTTGGTATGAATACGAGTCTGGATCGGTGGGGTTGTGCCGCCATGTATTGTGTTGTGGTTTCCCCTCATGCCTTCAGACGGTGGCTCCACAAAGAGGAACAGGAGTACAAGGTGCTGGGACGCAGCCAATTTTAATTCGGAGGGGAATTCAGTTTCCACTGTTTTTAAAACGATGCCAAAAGAGAGTTTATTGGTTGAAGAGTCATTTGAATAACCTTTGCTATGTTGTTCTTCCTAAGTCCGGTTTATTTGATATAGAAACACACAAGTATGTCTTTTAAAAGCAAAGGGATGTTTTAATAACTTTGTAAAAGATACGTAGGAATTAACTTGGAGAAAGAGCTGAAAATGCTACTTAGTATTGAAATCTGCGCTCAGATCTCTCGTTCTTTGTGGAACCTGTCTGAGAAGCCAAGAGAAATGCTGTCACGGAATCTGGGGAGAAGCTGGGGAGAAGGTGGAACTCCTTTCAAAATGTTACTAAGAGTGGGTGATTATTTCTTTGGAAGTGGTGAAACTGGGGGTAGCACCGCCTTGATCTTGGTGATGTTTTCTTAGATTTGCCTTTTCCCCCTCACGTTTCTGGGCAGCGAGTTACTGCCTGGACTGGATGCTGCAGACACCTACTTCTGGACACGGCGTTGGTTCTGGCTTCTCCCAAAGTCGGTGTTTGCAGGGTCTGACTATCACACGCCTTATCCTGATTTCCTGAAGAACACAATGCCAATCACTTGAATGCCACACTCCCCTTTGATAGGAATTCTGCTCCCTACGAGCAGTAGAAAATCAATATAGTGAGAAAATATATTGTACAGTACAGAAGAATATATTTTGCCACTGACGGAAAACCAGGGCAAGGCAAAAGAAGCACATTTGTAATAGCACAAATTTACAATAATTGCGTTATTGGGAAAAACAAAAGTGTTTTTTTTTGATCCGGCGTCGGTGGATTTATTGCGTTTTCAACAAGTTTAACTTGATACTTCCGTTCATTTCTAAGCCGTGCATTTTGCAGATGTGATTGATTTCTTAATAACTTGTATTCCTTCCATATTAATTAATGAGGGGAACAAAAAAAACCCTTTTAAAATTAGAAAGTCCACTGCATTCATGTCTGCTAATTCCCTCCTCAAACCTGAAATTACATTAACAATGTCTAATTTTGGCCAGTGTATAGATTTTGGCGTACAACTGATGACTCTACCACGAATACACCGGTAGCCCAAGGTCTGGAATGAACCAACTCCCAGTAAAGAAGTTCGTGGGGCTCCAGAGTGGCTGGTTTTTGGGTGTGGGGACACGGGGGAGTGAGGAACGTTCCACCCTAAGAGCTGTGGGCGAGTCCACCTGAAACTTCCAGGGGTTTTTAAATTTGAAACGTGCCAGATTCTTTTCTCATGCAGAAAGTCGGTGACGCTGTTGGAGAAGAGCATGGGAAGAGAATTGGGCAAAGTGCAGATTGTTGGTGCACGAGAGAGGTAGAGGGGGGAAGGGAGCGAATGAAGAGTCATCCCAGCTGCAAAGCACGGACCTTGTGCTTCTCAGCTCCCAGAAAATCCCCGTTTCTTACCCAAACTGGCTCCCAGTGACAGCTTGGCAGTGTTTGCTCCAGCCTCACTGGGAGCCAGTTCAGCTGGTACAGACATTGCTGCCTTTACTGAAAAAAACAAGAAAATACTCCCAAATTTGTATTTTCTGCTGATTTGCCCCGTTCTGTTTTTACTTCTATAGATACTGTATGTGTAGCATTTGACAAGGCATGCTGGGTAAAATATACTATGCAAATGTGTACAGTGTTGCATGCTTTGCTCCCTCTGCTTTTAGTGGCTTTCCAAGGAAAAAAAACCAACAGAACTGAAGAAAAAGTGTCGTTATTTTTGTGATCAGAATCATTTCGAACAGAAGATGCGGACTGCATGCCGGTAGTAGCCTCATTTCTATGGGTTTGTTTTATGGAATTTAGATGTACAAAAAACAAACTGCATTATGATAATTTTTTCTACAATAAATGAAAAAAAAAACCAAACCAAACTACAGACCGTTTAAAAGTCTTCAAAGACTCTATTCTGCGCTTAAGATCGCGGAGAAAAGCTCCGAAGAGTTGGTTCCTGGACAGAAGCAAGTACCTGCGTGACACGAGGTATAAAGGATTGAATGAATAATTAAAAGACAATGAAAGACCGTTTGTAGTACCTTGAAAACAAGAAAGCCCTGAAAGGTGCTGCCTCTTTCAAGGAGTAGCTAATGGGAGCCAGCAGGCAAAGAGAGATGCTGGAATCATCCAAACCTCTGGAATTCCAGTGCTGTCAGACTCAGCACAGGAATAGGGACCAAACCTGGCAGACCAGGGTCGTGCTGAGCCCCCCCAAGACCAAATCTGGTCCAAATCTGTCTCTTGATTTACGTAAAGAAGCCAGATCAAGGCGTTAGCTGGGACCTGGGGCTGTTGGTCAACA
>VZZY01018852.1:0-14004 GCA_013400335.1 Eurystomus gularis | reverse complement strand
AGAGGAGGGCCACCAAAATCATCGGAGGAATGGAATGTCTCTCGTATGAAGATAGGCTGAGAGAGCTGGGGTTGTTCAGTGTGGAGAAGAGAAGGGTCCGGGGAGATCAGTACCTGAAAGGGGCCTACAGGAAGGCAGGGGAAGGTCTGCTTAAAAGGGTTTGTAGTGATAGAACAAGGAGTAATTATTTTAATGTAGGAAAGGACAGATTTAAGCTAGATATTAGAAAAAAGTTCTTTAACATGAGGTTGATCGATCACTGGAATGTGCTGCCCAGAGAGGTGGTGGAGGCCCCATCCCTAGAGTCATTCAAGGTCAGGCTTGACAGGGCTCTGAGCAACCTGACCTGGGTAGAGATGTCCCTACTCAAGTAGGAAGGTTGGACCAGATGACCTCTAGAGGTCATTTCCAGCCTAAAACATTCCATGATTCTAGGATTTTCCACCTAGAGCTAGAAAAAAAAAAATTTATAAGTTTGTTTCCCAGTTATTTGGGTGATCCATTTTGAGGAGATGGACTAGCAAATTATGCTCCTCCCTGGTGAAACTTTTTTTTTTTCCCTTTCTGATGGACACAGCTCTGTCGTGTGTAGGTTTTTTTAATCTAAAAGCGGACGTTTTGATGAGAAGTGGTTGAGTGTCTCCTGGATGAAACCAAAATCTGCCAGCCTTGCACGTCCTCTTGCTAAGCAATTTGCTGCTCCACTGCACTTGGAAGATTGCACTGAAGATGCTTTCCTGGCACTGGGAGCCCATTTGAGAATCAGTGCAAGACTAATTTGGTTACAAATCTCAAAGACATCAACAAAAGCTGTACTTAAGTCTTTGAGAAGTACAGTATGAATCAGACCATTCAGAGAAAACATCACAGGGGATTCTTACCCACATTTCAGCCACCAGATTCTCCAAACAGTGGGATCCTGGTGCAATTGGTTGACTGAGATGTAGCACGTGCCCATTGCCAATATGTAAATCTTCACAGGGTAGTGGTCAGCTCATGGAGATCCCAGCACACCGCTTGCCTTGCTCCCTCTCGTGGGTTACTAAAGATGTTTGTGGCTGCTGGTTCTTCCTTCATAGGGACATCATGTGCCTCCTCATGACCTCACAAAACTGGTGGTTTTTTTTAAATAATAATAATAACGTAAATCTCATAAAAAAGCAAATGTCCACAGTCAGGGCAGGACAGTGGGGATTCCATCCCCTCCCTTGGCATCCTTTGGTGCAAACCAAGGTCTGTGTTGGGTAATGCAGGAGTGCTGTTAATTACCCACATAACCCTGCTTATGCGTGTGGACTGTATCCAGCCAATGTTGTTCATGACTCTCAGACCTTCACTTCCTTCAGAGGCACCCTGAACAAACTCAGATGTTTTAACAGCTACACTTAGACATAGTCCTTCCCTTCCATACACCATGGGAGCTGAGCCTTCTGCAAGGCAGCATAGCTCTGCAATGGGGAGCAGCTCAAGGTGGTCCCTCACCCCATGCATCCCTCCAGGGGTGCAGGGAACCAGGATGCTCATGCAGAACTCACCTCTTAAAAACCATACCTCCAGCCCATAGGATGGGCAGTTACACCCACACAACTCTCTGTGTAACATAAGTCGTAGCATTTAGCACATTATCGTTGTGGCCATTCCCTGTCCTGTGGGCTCCCAACTGCATTTAGCATGGGAAGAGTAGAGAAGCTGCAGCTCTGCGTGCCAGGGCTGATGGATGACATTTACTTTGCCAGTTTGCTTCAAACACCGTAACCCCCTCAGTGTGTTCCCTGTGTGGTTTGGCCGGGGGCCACCGTCAGCAGTGCTCAGAAGAATCAGTGATAACCTTTTCCTTTACTAAGGAGTTTTCTACATCCTGAGGAGCAGAAGATGCTGAAAAATAATGAAGCTTGGATTCTCCATGGGTCTCCCTGGCATTATTCCTGATATTTAAGAAAAACAAACCAGTTTCCTACTGGTTTTATTAGCCTTTCTATGCTGGCATTTAAACAGAGATGGAATCGGTGTGATCAGTATCTGCAGACACGCACTGTGATGCTCCAGCTATTTCTCTGAAGGGCAGGATACCGAGAGTGCTGTGTCTGAAGCGCCCAAGCTCCTCTGAGCTGCTGAAAGGCGTTTTGGCACTGAGATTGCCGGTAATGCCCCCCCATAGATCATCTTGCATCAAGGAGCAAAGGGTATTTGAGTCCTGGGAGTGCAGCTGGGCTGTAGGGTAGGAGCAAGGTTGCTCTAAGACACAGGACATGGTCTAGTGGTCAGGGCGATGCTGGGATGAAGGCTGGACTTGGTGATCCTAGAGGTCTTTTCCAACCTTAATGATTCTATGACTAGCACTTCTTGGGGACATCTTAAGCTACAATGATATTTTGGTATTTAATTCTCCCTGATAACCAGTGAGATTTGAGTATTGAACAGATGAGCTGAGCTGAGACTGCACCTCTCACAGGGATGTCCTTGAGCAGCATCCCAGAGCATCCTGGGGCAGAGAGGTATTGTGTCCATCTGTGTCACCCTGTGCCTGGTGGTGGTTTTTTGGCCCTCACAGCTTGAGCAATGGTGTTCATGCTTCCTCTCTTCTTGGTTTCAGGCATGGAAGAAACGCTGGTTCGTCCTGCGCAGTGGTCGGATGAGTGGCGACCCCGATGTCCTGGAGTACTACAAAAATGACCACTCCAAGAAGCCTTTGCGTGTGATCAACCTCAATTTCTGTGAGCAAGTGGATGCAGGCCTGACCTTCAACAAGAAGGAGCTGCAAGACAGCTATATCTTTGACATCAAGACCAGTGACAGAACCTTCTACCTGGTGGCTGAGACTGAGGACGACATGAACAAGTGGGTTCGCAGCATCTGCCAGATCTGTGGTTTCAACCAATCAGAGGAGAACACAGGTACCGTGAGAGCCGTGTTTGTGGTCAACAGCATCTCCTGTCCTGTCCTCCTAATGGGTCCCAGCTCCTCTTTCAGATCAGACCTGTGTGAGGGAGTGCAGCCCACCACAAGGCTGGGAGGGCTAGAGTGGGAAGTGGATGAATGCATGGGAACCTCCATGAGGCTTTCCTGCACTTGACATCTGAAGCAGAGCAGGTCCTGTGCCTGGTCCCTGTGAGCCACCTGGTTTGTTTTTCTCCCTGTAACTGTAGATCTTTGAGCCTCTTACAAGAAGTTGGTGGGGTATGGGGACTTTTTTTCTTGCAGCCTTCATCCTCATCCATCACCAAAGTCCCTTTGAGAGTTGGAACCAGCAGTGAAAATCCCCCTCATCCAGAAGGTTCAATCCCTTGGTGGAGAATGGGGGAAAAGCTTCACTGGGACCACGTTCTTCCCCACTGCGGTTGTCCCCACTGCTGACAGGCTTTTATGTGAAGGACAGACACATCCTTCCCACCTGCATCCCCATCTCCTCCTAGAAGCCACTGAGAAAATGCTGGGAGGGGAGAGGAAAACACTAGGTGGTTTTGTGCAGTGATGGGACCTGTTCCACCAGTCGTGCTCTACCATTCAAACTCGGTTGTGCTTCAGCAAGCCTCTGTGGTGAGCACTGATGAGCTGCTGCCGCTTCCCCGGCACCATGAGGGCTCACATAAATCCCGAGTGAGATAGGATGAGTGATGAGCATGGAGTGCAGCTCTGCAGTCACTGGCTGGTCCCGTTACACCTGGTCATACCTCTGGGCATCTTTATCTCTTTCATTACCCAGTCACATCCAGGGGACTCTAGTCCTGTGCCCTGTCTACATGAAACTCCCCATAGTAACAGGCAGCTTGAATCTGTTTTGTTCCCTTGTGGAGCAGCTGACATCCGCGGGAGCTGAAACCCTGCCAAGGGCTTGTCAGGCAGGGCAGCAAACAAAGCATCACAGCAGCCACAGATGCGATCTTCACCGACTGACGCATGAAACGGGACGTCACCTTGGCGATGGGTGTACAAGTGGTAGAGAGGATCCTTGATAACACTGCCAATGTGGTCTTTCAGGGAAAGGTCAGGCTAAATGAATTGCATCCCCTTCCGATGTCAACAGCGCAGTCCTCGAGCTAAATCATCCAGACCCCTTTTTTTAAGAGCCTTTTTGTTGCAGGATTTTCCATTTTGCGTGCGTTCAGCTGGGGGAACTGTTTTTCTTCCCATTTAGTAAAATGAGCTTTCAGCCCAGCGGCAGTGGGATCGATAGTGGACTTCAGTGAAATATAAATCTGAGCAGCAAAAGGAAAAACAATCTCCCGCTTGCAAGTACATCTGTCCCAAAGGGCACGTAGGGCTCGTCAGGCTGCAGAGATCCAAGCACTATTCCCTGCAGGATCATGGAGTGACATCAGCAAAAGAGGAACAAAAATCCCTATTTGTAACAGAATCACAGCTCATTAATGTTGTAGGGAAAGTACCCACTTGAAACAGTACCCAGCTGCCAAAGCATGATTTTCTGAGTCAGCTGAGAAAAAGCCTGCAACGGTGAATGCAGCAGATGTGTCCAGATGCTGTAAGGAGGGAGCATGAATTATTCAGGGCTGGTTCTTCACTTTGGTGCTCGCCGAAGCAGTGACCCCATGCTCACCTTTCCTTCACCATCCCTGCTAAGTAATGGCAAATAAATCATCGATTTCCTAAGGTAGATAATGTTTGTTTGAAGGACTCACAGCCTGAGGCTGGTTGGAGATGTTGAGGGATCATTGCAGTATGATGGATATTGGGAGTCTTGTCCATCTTGGTGTACACAAGCCCATCACCCATCCTTCATGGTCAGTCTCCTTGAGAGAGAAACAAAACAGTCTTAGCAAGATTTGTAACTCCTCTGCTCCCTCTTCATCACCTCCTTGAAGCTATGGGTTGATGGATGGGAGAGGATGAGGAGTTTGCATGAGATTAAGACAGTTCTTGGGTAGAAACACAGCTTAGGACCTCTGGCATTTCTTTCTTAGACCTTCACCCCCTCATTCTCAAGCCTCTCAGTGCCTTGTGGCCTCTGCCTTGGAGAATGAGTGAGTCAGTAATTGGATGCACCCAAAAGGGGAGGAGAAGGTAACCGTCACAGGCAGAAATAGCTCCATGCTAATTGTAGCAATTAATTAACTAAAACTCCCTCTCCCAGCAGACAGGCAGTGCAACAGAACGAGATCAGGAGCTGCCAGGGAAGCCGCTGTGCACATTTTTCTGGTTGTACTCGTTCCTGGGTGCGTGACTGCTTTGTACAGACCCAAAAGCCTTGCTAGGTCTGGTCCCAAAGCCGGTCTGTTCCCAGCTGGGTTATATTCACATCCTGGCCAGGGAAACACTCCATCACCAACAAAGGCATTTACTGCAGCTGCCATCCCATGCTGGGTTACCTCCTGCTTGAAGGGATACCCCGCATCACCTGAGCCCCAGCCACCGGTCATGAGTTTGCTTTTAACCCAGCAGTGGTAGAGGAAAAACTCTTTAGCTTTGGGTAAAAGCCTATTTCACTAGCTCCCCATGAGGGTAGGGAAAAGACTGGATTTTAGTTGCTTTTTGGCACGATTTAGTGATCAAACAGGCAATCTGAAAGCAGTGATGCAAACTGGCTGCAAACCCTCTTCACCGGCACAGGACCATGTTTGGGCTTTCCAAAAAGGCAAAAAAATTAAAAGGCCAAACAAATTTATACCCTTTGATGCTTCTTTCTGATTTCAGGTCGATGGGAGAGTGTCACTTTTCCGTTGCTTGGTTTTCTCATTAGTCCTTCATGTCCTGTCTAGACTGGGGGACTCTAAGGATTAGGAAATAAGCTGGAGTTTAGGGGGGTTTGACATAGTGCTATGATTAGCTGCCGGTTTAGCTGATGGCCAGCTGCAAAATACATCTGGTTCCAGGAAAGGAAACTCATTTCAGCCTCAGGGACCTTCATGTCAGTGAAGTGGAGAGTACTGTGGTGCTGCTGAGAAGCAGCCACTTCACGAAGCCGCTGCCATGGCTTCATTCCCCACCTCAACCTGAAAATAATTGCAGAGCAGCACGATTACATCTGCCGGGAGAAGGGAAATTAAATTGACTCTAAGGTGTTTACCCAGACTGCGGGGAAGCTTTTTGTTTCTGTTAACACCTATTTACTTTGAGAGCTAATTACTGGTTTTGTGCAAGCAAAGCCTTGCAGCATCCTGGCTCCTCCACAGGTCTGATGGAGCTCAAGGAAAGTAGATTTGCTCCTGGCTCTGGACTGCTTTTATGCTTCAGTTTGCACTGCTACCATCTCAGCTGGCTTGGATACGATGTGGGGAGACCTGCTGAGGACCCTGAGCCACGGGCTGCGGGAGAAATGCGGGCGCATGGGTATTTCAGACCATCTGCATTTTCCCTGCCCTAGTGGGCAGGCAGCCAGTGCTCAGCTGTGAACTGGATTTTCTCATATGCTTTGTTTGTTGAAGTTAAAAAAAAATTACCAAATCGCACTAAACATATCTTGTGCACCATTAACCCTTTCTGGAGCTGATGTTTTGGGCAAAACCCTGCCGTGTCCCATTCCCTATATGGCAGAAGAGCAGCTACAGCAGCGTGTAATTTAATTTCTCATGAACCAATGTGTGTCCTTGCAGTGAGCATGTCCTTGCAGGGGTCCTGTGAAAAGTTTAGTTATTTTGGAGGTGTCCATACTTTTATTAGCTCTGTCTGAATTTACTGTGCCAGCCCCAGGACCTCCCTGCAACTCCTCTTCCATCTCCTCCATGGAGCAGGGGTTTTCTCAGCGACTTGGATTTGTGCGTGCTGAGCAAACACCTGGGAGAGCTTTAGAGATTATTCATACGCAGCATGAATACCCCTGTGCTAGAGGTTTAACCCGGCCATGGCAGCAGGGAAGGGAAAATTCATGGGTGAGTAGATGTCCTTACTCTGAGCTGAAGGCTCCTGTCACTCAGTGAGGGTGAGCAGGGCGTGGGAAAGGATGGTGCTGGGCTCCTGCCCCAATGGGTTGTGTCTGGCAGCAGTGGCCACTCCCACCCAGCCCAGGCATGCCGTCCTCTTTATTTTTTCATCTGGGATTTTTATGTCTTTTATTTATTTATCTGCTTTCTGCCAGGAGGCTGCGCCAGGGCAGTGCTGGGCTCTGGCTCACTCCTTGCTCCATCTCCAAGGCTCAGCACTGGCATTTTGTGTCGCAGCTGGGTTCAATCCCCAGCAAATCTGAGGCTTTTACCGTCTCGCCAAATGCAAGTCGGAGCCGAGCATTAATGTTTAATGGAGAGCTGAGTGTCTCTCCTTCCTCCTTCAACTCAGCCGCGCTCACTCCAGCAGTTTGCCAGATGAGCCCTGAGATACCAGTGACTTTCTACTCACATCAATGAGATCTCCTACAACCCACGTAAGAGATGAGGTCACAGAGGCAGCCCTTTGTGGAAGCTTGTTCAAGCTGGGCCAGGACTTGATTCTTCAGCTTGTGTCGACGCAAGCCGATTGGCCTTGACTTTAAGCTCTGGTATGGACTGTATGTGGATACCAGCTCGCCTAGAGGCCAATCTGTCCCCCAGCAGACAGTGTGACACTCTATGATGAACAAGGTTACAACTGAGTTGAGCTTGACCTATGGGACGGATGGGGCAGATCTGGCTGGGTTCTCTGCATGTGGCCCACCTTCCCATGTCTCGTTCACCTACTCGAAGATCTAATATTCCATGCCTCATTTGGGACTTGGTGGTAGCTTGCACTGGGACAACAATGTGGAGTCCTCGAGCCCTGAGCCCTTTCCTCTCACCCAACATCCATATAGGTGTAGCCTTTTCCTCAGTGTTTCCATCAGTACCTTCTGCACTCAGCGTCATGGACCTCCTTCTTTTAAAACAGCATAAGTCACATCTACACTCACTGGTTGCACACCTCAAGGGCATTTGGATCAGTCCCATCCATCCTTCTCTACCATGTGCTAAGTTTTCCTAACAAGGGAAACAGCTATGGCTGTGGATTCACTCTGAGAGGACAAATGCAGCTGTCATGTGTCAGGCCCAGGCTTGACCCAGTCTCAATGGAATGGATGGAGGAGACCTGGTGACCACAACTCACTTTGCACCGGGCTCAAGGTTGAACGTCAGCACATGTGAACACCCCCTTGCCTGAGTCTCAGTTCATCCCTTAGTTGTCCTGCCTCTTTAAATCTGTTCCAAACTTCCCTGACCCTGGTTTTCCTGCTCCACAAACAGCAAGTTATTTTAAGATCTGACACTGTTCAGCTTTTAGTTCAGTGTAAACAATACCGGAGATGGAGTGGTCTTGGCACAAAGGAGTAGCTTGAGAGCAGTTAAGTGCCTGCTGCCTTTTCCCCTCCTTTTTTCCCTCTTTCCCTTTGGAGAGGAACTAGTTCAGGTGCTAATAAGTCTGCTGAAGAGCAGAGACACCATGAATTTGCTTCCTAGAAGACAGAAACAGGGAGAGATCATGGCTGATCTCTACCAACTCATCAGGGTCTCCTTGCAGTGATTCCCCTGCCACTTTAGAGAGGGAACTAATGTTGTTGAGAGTGAGATATGTGCTGGTGGTTATAATCTGTCCACTTCTGGAAGTGGAAACAGACGTCTAAAATGAGGCAAATCATTTGTACCCTGAAAGTGCCCATTTCTTTCCTTTAGCTCTCCAGGGAACCAGGACTGATGAGCTCAGGTGGACATATGCACTTTGTAGACTCCTAAAACTCTGCTGAGATGAATCACACCCATCTCAGGATTGCTGTCAAGACCTTTGAGATATTTGGAACTTTGAGTGGTGTAATTTGTCATTATTTCATTTACAATCAGATAAAGATCAACCCCTACTATTCTTCCATACCTTATCCTTCTTGCTGTACTCTACATAGTGTTGTGTTACTAGAAGTGTTGCAGGACCAGAGTCAACATTGCACTGCTGTGCTGGTCACTGTCAACATCAAAAGCAGATTTCTAGCCCATCTGCCTGCCAAGAAAAGGGCTGAAGCAGAGATATAGAGGGCTTTAGAAATGAAACAGCAAGATAGAAGATCTTAAGATATCTACATGATTAGGAAGCCAACCTTCTGGCTTCAGGAGTCTGATGCAATTGAACATCTGAGGTTTGCAATGCTGGCTCAACATCTTCATCAGAATTTGGTATTTGAGAATTTAGGAATGTTTAGGATTTTACTATTTAGATATTTTATTGTGTGTGGACACTTCAGAGAGGTGGGGCTGAAAAAATCCAGAAGATATATCAGTCTTGTGTTTGCAAACCCATGACTGGCATCCCAGAGAGACCCCTGGGAAATAGGTGTTAGTTGAGCCCCCTTTAATCATACCCAGCACTGATGGGAACTGGCAGAAGATGCGGCTGTCTGTGGGAGCACCAGGCTTATAGGCAAAGAATGCTCTTATCTCACTGTAAATAATAAAACCATCAACCAGCAAAAAGAAATTTAGGCTCAGTTTCAAAAAGACCAACAGCCAAAGACTACAGTTCTTTGTGACTGTTTCTCAGCAGGCACCCATCACAAGGGTATCTGACCAGCCTCTTCTGAAGATAAATGTGGAGCTGGAGGACTGGGGCCTTTGGGGAAAATCCTGCCCTTTCCTGGCCAAAGTCCCACTGAGCTTGCTGAGCTGGGGTTGGGATTTGAGCTGGGAGGGAAGGAAGAAATGTGAACTTCAAGAGGTTTGGGGGGTTTTTAGAGCAAAAAGCATTGCTCAGCCTTTCCAGAGCAGGTTCCCCAGCAGAGATTGGCAAGCTGCCTTCGTACCTCTTGGCCCTGCCCGGGGCTGTCTCCTGGGCCAGGTACCCAGAATCAGAAACCCATTTCAAATAATTCTTGGTTTTATAATTGGCTGTTATTGCAACGAGCCCTGTGCACGTCAGGTCAGCCCCATTATTTTAATGGGTGCAGAGGAATTTTTAGGATGACTTACTGACCGTGGAAAAATGAGTGCAGCAGACGGTATCAGCCTCACATCAAAAAGCAAAACCACGCAAAGCCTTTGGAAACAAAAACAGCTGATGGACTTGGAGCAAAGCGACCGGCGAAGCGGCACCGTCTGAGCAAAACTGAGGGAGGGAGGGAGGCATTTTGGGTGCCAGCCAGCTGGGAGGAAACTCACAGCCAGATTTGCCTGCATTTATATCTCCCAGAGGGGACCTGGCACCCTTCTAGACCCTGTGACCCAACCATGCCGTGCTGGGGTTCACGGAGCTGTTCCTTGCGTCTGCAAAGCTGCTCAAGCATCGGGACGGGATGTGGATCTGCAGGCAACGCCCAACACATATGGACCGAGCTGGGAAACGCAATGGACACAGGACCTCAAAACGTGTGTGCAAGCATGTTGGAGAAGGGAGAAAATCACAGCAACCTCGGAAGATAATTTCAGGCACTTTTTCACAGCATGACATTATATGTAGTGACAGGACACGGGGCAATGGTTTTAAGCTAGAAAAGGGTGGATTTAGGTTAGACATTAGGAAAAAGTTCTTTAATATGAGGGTGGTTGAGCACTGGAATAAGGTGCCCAGAGAGGTGGTGGAGGCCTCATCCCTGGAGACATTCAGGGTCTGGTGGAGGCCTCATCCCTGGAGACATTCAGGGTCAGGCTTGATGGGGTTCTGAGCAACCTGACCTAGTTAGAGATGTCCCTGCTTGTTGCAGGGGGGTTGGACTAGATGGCCTTTGGAGGTCCCTTCCAACCCAATACATTCTGTGATTTTCCCACCACGCCAATATATTTCCCTTTTCTTCCCTCCATAGATTTCACATTGTTTCCTCCAAGCCTTTGCAAGGGGCCATGGTTTCTAAGCCCTGAGTGCTGCTTTGTAAAACCAGATAAAAGCCTGGACAGATTTAGACTCTCATTTCCCGGCGCCCAATGCCTGTTTGTTTACTGTTTGTGTTGCTTTCTATTTCCAATTAAAACCGAGCCTGAGTGCAGGGAAAGCTTTCTAAAGCCTTTAAAGCCTCTGAGTGAAGGCACACGGAGCAGGAAGGAGCCATGAAGCTGTCGATTGCTGTGAACTTTCAATGACACCAGCCAGGGTTTGTTTCCAGCCTGATTTTTATTTATGAATGCAGTAGCATTTATTACTGATTTTATCTCTAAAGATAACACTTCTTTCCTAGATGGTTTCTACGCTTCAGTTATAATTACTGCCTGCTTCTCAAACATACTTCTGCATGATTTAGTGTGGTACAATGTCAGAGCTGGAATATTGACAGTTTATTACTTGGACTGTGGGGTTACACCTGATCTGAGGTTGACCGTGTCCTCATGTGTGACTTGGCCATACCCAGCTCCCTTAGGGAAGGCTGAGAACATCTCTCAGGGTCTTTCATTGTATAGAGGTAGCCAAGAAACCCATCTTCTGCTCTACTAGTTGCTGCACAAGCACTGAGCTTAGAGGCAGCCTCTGCTTGAAGGCACAGCATAAACATGTTACCCCATCTTTTCTTCTGCCGGTAGCCATCCACCAGAGGTATTTTGGTGATGGTACCTGCTCCCTACAGGCTGGGAATGGTCTTAAAAGAGACACTTGGCTACAGATCCTGAAAAGCTTCATGAAAAATGAGACTGTCCAGGAATATGAGGTGCCATTTAGCTCTTCTGTTCCCTCCTTGCTTTTAGCCTGCTTCTTCTCTCTCTGGGAGCCAGACCTAGGAGGGGGTTACAGTTTCCACTAGGCATTCAATGAGCAGCTTAACTACTGGTCCATGCTTATGATCACTTTAAGCCACAGAGGATGAAACAAATACTTAAACATGAAAAAATACCCCAACTTGAGTCTCCATCCTTGGAGATACTCAAAACCCAAGTGGACTCAGTCCTGAGCTGCTGTAGCTGCCCCTGCTTTGGTAGGGGGTTGGACTAGATCACCTCCAGAGGTCCTTTGCAATCCAAATATTCTGTGATTATGTGATTTTGATGAACTTACACTGCAGGAAAATACCAGGCTTCAGACTGTGGCCAGGAACTGAGATTCCTCAGCAACCGCAGCGTGTAAAACTGGAGTTGTTCCCTGTTAGCATCACCAGGAAGGTAGGAGGGCACAGCATGAGATGAGACATTGCCTTGTCTGAGTTGGTATCACAGCATATTGTCTTGGCTCTGAGTAAGTCCAGACTCATGTTTTCTTACCCTTTTTGCTCTGTGTGATGTCCCTCATAGTCTTCCAGCGGCACCATGGCAGGTGGTGAAGCTCTGGCACATCTCAGCCCTTACTGGGATTTAGCTTCATTTCGTGCTTACTGGATCATCATCACATGCTGAGGAATGTGTCTGACTCGTTTGCACCTTTGATTGGTTGCCACCCTTTATATCTATTTATTAGGATGGAAAAATAACATTTCACCTCAAAGATTTCATCATGTGTTCTTTCAGCTCCACATGACCAAATCCCATCCCAGCCAACACAGTTGCTCCTTGCCAATTTTTGGTATGATTGCCTTCTATCACTTCACTGCCAAATATATAAGCTGCCCCTGTTCTTGTGTGCTGTTGCTTTTGAAAGTAAGCTGGAGTTGAGTGACTCATTGCATTTGCTATTTTTTCTTTGTTTTTTTTTCATAACTGACAACGAATCCCCCTTTTGAAGTGGGCAGGCATTTGGGCACCGGGGCACTTGCAGATCCTTCATCACATGGAAAAGTGTAGTGAATGGCTATTGTACTGCTGGTGGCTCCATCCTCACCTTTATCTCATGGTAGATCATCCAGCCTGCCAAGCACCACCTTGTTTGACATTGCTATCTGTGTAAACTCTTCCCTCGAGCTTGCATATAGTCTGCAGTCTCAACCTTGATATAAAGCCTTTATGATGGTAATCATTTTGCTGGCTTGCCATAACGTTTCACATTGCTCTTAAATGAGTCATGATGAAGTCTTTCAAATACCCACTTGAAATCTATAAATGCTGTGATGAGTCTTTTGGTCAGTTGATGGTTGCTTTGATGATTAGTGTTAGGGTCAAAGCCTGGTCAACACAGGTTCTTCCAGGTGAAAATGCTGCCTTCTTCTCTTGAGATTTGCATGAAAAGAATTCCAGATAGAGCAGGAGACTGCCTTTCCTGGTGAGCAATGTAGTGTCTTTACATTTTAATTTTTTTAGGTATCTCAGTCCCAGTTTCTTGACTCCCATGGCTTTTCCTCATCCCCAAACTTGATCCCATGAATGAAGTTTCAAACTTCATTCCATTTGCACTCGCAGGCTCTCATCCTACTGGGGGATTTCAACCACCCTGACATCTGCTGGAGAAGTAGCATGGCAAGCTGTAGGCAATCCAAGATACTCCTGGAGTGCCTAGATGAGAACTTCTTAAAGCAAGAAATAGACAACCCTAACCAAGGGGATGAGATATTGGACCTGATGGTCACAAATGCAAGTGAACTTATCAGGGATGTCAAGATTGGAGGCAGCCTGGGCTGCAGTGATCATGCACTAGTGCAGTTCACTGTCCTAAGGGGTAAAGGACAGATGAAAAGCAAAGGCAGGACCCTAAATTTTAGGAAAGCAAACCTCCAGCTCTTCAAGGAGTTAGTCAATAGGACCCCCTGGGAAACAGTCCTCAGGGACAAAGGAGCAGAGCAGAGCTGGCAGATCTTTAAGGTTGCTTTCCATAGAGTGCAAGAGCTCTCAATACCCACATATAAGAAATCAGCCAAGAAAGGAAAGAGACCAGCATGGCTCAGTCAAGACCTGCTTGTCAATATGAAAGGCAAAATGGAACTGCACAGACAGTGGAAGCAGGGACAGATATACTGGGAAGTGTATAGGGACATTGCCCAATTGTGTAGGGACGAGATCAGGAAGGCCAAGGCACAGCTGGAGCTGAACTTGGCAAGGGATGCAAAGAAAAACGAAAAGGGCTTCTACAGATACATCAACCAGAAAAAGAAGGTCAAAGAAAGCATCCCCCCCAGNGAAGGTCAAAGAAAGCATCCCCCCCAGATGAGCAGCAATGGTGAGCTAGTAACAACAGATGAGGAGAAGGCTGAGGTCCTCAACGACTTTTTTTACCTCAGTTTTCACTGGCGACCTCTCTCTGCACAGCTCTCAATTGATGGCCCACTAGACAGGGACC
>VZZY01018851.1:4861-15353 GCA_013400335.1 Eurystomus gularis | reverse complement strand
GTGGGGTTGGGGAGGGTCTGTGGGACCCATGGGGTGTGTGGAGCGCAGTGTGGGGAGATGGGGCCGCTACGGGGGCTGGGGGAGACATGGGGTGTTACAGGGAGGAGCCTTATGGGGCTCAGGGGGGTGGAGGGGCACCTATGGGGCTCGGGATGTCAGTGGGACCTATGGGACCTTAGGCTGAGGGGGGGTTAGACCGGGCAGGGGCTGTGGAACAGGAGCAGAGCTGCAGGCCCAAGGGGGCTGTGGATCCAGGCGTAGCCATCGGGGTTTGTCCGTGGGGCTGAGGGCAGTGGGGAGGGGCAGAAGAGGGGCTGGGGAGCCCTCACCTACCCCCTGACCCCAGCCATGGAGCCCAGCGCCGGGGGGCGGAAGGAGAGGCCGAAGCCGCGGGAGCCAGCAGCTCGCCTGGAGAAGGCCAAGCAGAAATCAGCCCAGACAGAGCTGAAGCAGAGGCAGAGGGCAGAGGTGAGCGATGTGCGCTGGGGGACACGCAGCAGCTATGCTGAGGCTGAACCCCGCCCCCCGAATACCGCCTCTTTCTGCCCCCGTCCCACAGATCTATGCCCTCAACCGAGTGATGACAGAGCTGGAGCAGCAGCAATTTGACTCCTTCTGCAAACAGATGCAGGGCTCTGGCGAGTGAGGCGGCACGTGCAGCCCCCACAAAGGACCTCAGCCCCCCCCAGCCACTGCCCACCCCCTTTTCTAATCCCCTTGTTATTTATTATCTAATAACCGCGCTTTTTTAATATAAATAAAATCTGGCTGTTCCACATTTCTCCGTCTCCTGGTCCCTCGGTGGCTCCGTCCCGGGTCGGTGCCGGGTGGGAATAGCGTGGGGGAGGCCAGATCGGGGCTGGGCGCCAGAGCAGCTGTGACCACCGGCCGCCAGCTCCGTCCCTCCTCACACCGAGCCAGACCTCGACCCGCCGCTTCCCTGCCAAGGGGAACGGTCCTGCCCTCCCGGTGCCTTGGTTCAGCCACTCTGCAGGGCCACATCCAGCTCTCACAGCTGCTCATGCTGCAGGAGCCTCCCTGGGGACCCACCGAGTGTTTCTCTCCGCCGTTCAGTGCAAGGTTTGACCTCGCTTCCTTCCTCCACCCACACGCCCTCAGCTTTTGTCCGGCATCCTCTGGCTTTCCAGAGAGTTCAGATTGGCGCCTTCAAATCCCGCTTTCCCTTCCCGCACCCCAGCGTATGGACACCGAGGGAGGGGAAGAAAATAAAACACATTTGAGAGATTATTTCCCTGCAGCGACGGGTAAAATAATAAATACCAAAGCGCTGCCCGTGAATCGAAACTCAAAAACACTCTGGAGATTGGATCGCAGCTTCCTGCCCCCAGGGAGGGGGTGTCCTCATTTTTCAGGGTGTAAACCTCCCCTTCATAATAAATTTAACAACATGTGGCTGGAGCAATGCCTAAATTTCATGCCCACCCCTGCAGGGAAGGGTTTAGGGGGGGTCTCTGGAGTGAGGCGGTTGTTCTTTTGACAAGGGCTGGGGGTTTGCTCACCCCCCTCACAAGGGCCCGGTGGTTTTGGGGCTCCCCCAAAGCAGGGCCTTTCCTACCACTCAGTTATTGCCCTGTGTTTTTCTGAACAGTCTCAGATTTGGCAAGAAGAGCGAAGGAAGATCGTGGAGGAGGAGGAGGAGGAAGGCTTTACTTGGCATTAGGTGAAGACAGGGTTTGGGCTTTGCAGCTCCAGATGGCGGAGGGGAAGACAATGTAGGACATTGTCCAGGCGAGGCAATAGATGGAAGCCACTGTCACCGGTGAGAAGAGCACGGCCACCACCCCTGCAGATCGGGAAAAGCCTTTGGGATCTGCTCCTTCCTCCTCCACCACCATCTCGGTGGGTTTAATCAACCCTCCCTTGGTTTTATCCCCATCCTTACCTCCAGCATAAACCGCTTTCTTCCAGAGCTGGGACTCCAGCACCTTGTCGTGGGGGTAGGAGCCGCGGTCAACCATGAAGAGGATCATGACAGCGGCGGTGACGCGCAGCAGGGTGACGTTCCCCGCCGTCAGCAGGAAGGTGCCCGCCAGCAGCGAGGACGCGTAGGGACAGGGCAGCCCCCGGTAGGTGAAGGGGATCCCTGTTGGGTGCCAGACCTTCAGCCATGGTGGGGGGGAAAAGCCCCAAATCACCCCCAGAGCACCCCCTCAATCACTCACCGCTGGAGAAGAAGCAGAGGCGAGTGAATACGGCCATGACGTAGGCGATGACCAGCAGCCCCTCCAGGACACCCTGTGGCTGCAGCAGCAGAGCTGTGGCCAGTCCAAAAGTGGTAAAATCAGCAAAATCATCCAGTTTGGCACCTGTGGGAAGCAAGTGGGCAGCTGCCAGGCAGGTACAGAGCCGGGGGGCGGGGGGAGAACCCGGCGGTGGGTTCTGGGGGTGGCGGGATGGACTCACCCAGTGCCGAGCAGGCGTTGAGCTGGCGGGCGACGGCTCCGTCAGCCAAATCGAGCAGAAACCCGACCAGCAGCAGCCAGCATGAGTGTGAGTATTGCCTGGGGAGGACAGAGAGGGCATAAATGGGGTGACCCTGCTTTGTAACCCCCTATTTCACCCCATTTCTCCCTCTTTTTTCCCCCCACCTGTTGAGGCTGCAGAGGATGGAGGCGAGCCCTGCCACCAAATTGGCCATGGAGAGCCCGTTCGCGGCGTTTTTCCGGAGGAACTCCAGCGTCTGGCCCCGACCTGCTCGCTCGCTCAGGACCAGCTTCTTCGTGGACTGGAAAATACCTGCAACCCACCGTGGCGGGCGGTGAAACGCCGAACCGACGGCTGCTCTCTGACCAGGGGGTGACTTAAACCCCCTCTGAGGTAGCAAGTCGGTGCTGGGGAGGAGGGGACGAAGCCCCCAGCCCCCCACCTCCAGTGCTGGGAAGAGACTGGAGAAGATTTACGGGGTGCTGGAGGAGATTTGGGGATGCTGGAGGAGATTTTAGGGGATGCTGGAGGAGATTTTGGGGGGTGCTGCCTTGCTGGCGGTTCCCCTCCTCAAACCGAAGCCCCCAAAAGCCTTTTAGCAAATGGTGGGATTATATATTTTGTTGCAAAAACCCGCTGGAGATGAAAATAAAACCAAATCAAGACAATAACTGCAAAAATAATTAAAAAAAAAAAAAAAAAAGAAAAAGAAAAAAAAGAAAAATCCAAACCCAAGCTTAGACTAGAAGCCAACCCCGGTTTTAAGCTCTATGGATCTTTATATACCTATAGGGCTAATCTTTAGACAGAGTTTAAGGTTCATGTCCTACTAGCGGGCTTTGCACCCTGCCTTTGCCGTGGTCCCAAAGCCAGGCAAGCTGGTGAGATCCTTGATCTGAAAGAAAACAGCACGTCAGAGCAAGACAAAAACCACCCCCTCCCCTCGCCGCCCCCCCTTTACCCGCTCCGGGCTGAGCCCCGGCCAACTCATCACCATCCCGGCGCCGAAACGCTGCCAAAAACGGCTCCCGAGGTGTTCAAAACCAAAAAAACCCCACAACCCCTCAGGTTGCAAGGAATTCAAATCTATTCCTGGTTTGGGGAATCTCGCTGGGGTCGGTGTCTCGGTGGGATGGCTGCAGCCGGTGCCGGTGACCTTTGGACACCGCGCCCCGAGCCACCGGTGCGGGCTGAGCCGGGCGGCTGGGGATGGAAAATACGTGTCCCCCCCCCAGCCCTGATGTGCCACTGCCATCGGTTTTACCGGCTCTGCTGGTTTTTTAGGTGGCTGATCACATACCTGGCGCTGTCCGCACCGTATTCGCTTTGGTTGGGGTTAATCTGGTGGATTTTGGGATCTCCAAAAGCAAAAAAGGGGTGAAAACCGGTGATTTTGGGGCTTGCCGCCACTATCTACATCCTCCCCAGCGCTGGACAGGATCAGGCCCCAGGGAGTGTCACAGGTGCCAGCGCCGCACTGGATTTGTGCGCCCGAGCGGGAATGGATCACAATGCCCGGGCATCGCCATAGCGCCCAAACCTGCTGGTTCTTGGCGTTACCAGCCCCAAAAGCGAAGTGCTGGAATGGGATCCTTTCCCCCCTCCAGAAACAGGAATAAAATGGGCGGGAAAAAAGAGGATTTTGGTTCTTCTTGGTGTTACCGGGGGTTTATGCCCCCTAGGGAGTCTCACCCCCCCCCAGAGGCTGAGGAGAAAAGGGGGTTCAGCCAAAAGAGATGCAGAATTAACCTGTTTTGGGGGCTCCTTTGTAGTTTTGATGCTTTTTTGCTCCCATTCACAAGGCCGAGCAAGCAGCGCTTGGCCCATGACCTTTATTTTTCTGCTAAACCACCAAAACGGTGATTTTGGGGGGAGAGGCGCCTTCACGAGTGGCATTGGGGCATCGCGCTGGCACTTACCGACCGGCGGTGACACCATCCACATGGCTGCGGCGTTGGCGGTGGCGTTGGCGATGCCCCGGCGAGGGGAAACTGAGGCAGGGGCAGTTCGGTGGGCGTTTGCCCGGTGCGCGGCGACGCCGGGTTATATAAGGAAGGGCTTCGGCGGCTGAGTCACCCCGCCGGGGGTGGGTCCGGCCAGAGGCCACCCGGCTTTTCGGAGGCGGTTGGCACTGCTAGTGAGGGAGGAGCTGCCCGGAGTTGGGGGGGCTGGGGGCCATGCCAGCCCCGCAGCACCCGTGCCAGGCTCAAAGGCCTTGTGCCAGGCTCGCAGGACCTGTGCCAGCCTCGCAGCACCAATGCCAGGCTCACAGCACCCATGCCAGGCTTGCACCACCCCTACCAGGCTTGCACCACCCGTGCCAGGCTTGCACCACCCCTGTTAGGCTCATAGCACCCATGCCAGGCTCGTACTGCCCATACCAGACTCATAGCACCCGTGCCAGGCTTGCTCCACCCCTGTTAGGCTCATAGCACCCATGCCAGGCATGCACTGCCCATGCCAGGCTCATACCACCCGTGCCAGCTGTGGATCACCCGTGCCATGCTCACAGCACCTATGCCACCCTTGTAGCACCCTTACCAGGCTTGCACTGCCCATGCCAGGCTTGGAGCACCCACGCCATGCTTGTAGCACCCATGCCAGGCTCACAGCACCCACACCATGCTCGTGGCATCCATACCAGGCTGACAGCACCCATACGATGCTTGCAGCACCCATGCCATGCTCATAGCACGTGTGCCAGGCTCACAGCACCCGTGGGTGCTTGTAGCACCCATGGCCAGTCTCACAGCACCCACCCCAGCCTCTTGGCACCCTGCTGCCACCCAACGGGTGGCAGGACCCCGTGCCCTTGCACACCAACTCATGCTGCCAGCACGGTGGGGGGGTCATGGCTGGTGCCGATAAGGAACTGCCAGCTCAGCCGGGTGCCACTTGGGTCACCCCTGTCACCCCACAACCCCGGGGCTGCCGGCGGGTGACACCCACTTGTGCAAGGGTGTCACGAGTTGGGGTGGCCTCAGCGCCCCCCAGTTGGAGCAAAGGACCCGCGATAACGGCAGGGCTGGGGAGGTCGGTGGCGGTGGCGATGCCGGGCCGTGGCCGGGAGGGCAAAGGTCCCTGGGACAAGGTGACAAGGGGCCAATAAAAATTATACAGCCCCAGCGCCCCGCCGTGGGAATTTTCCATCCGGATCCCCGCTGGAATCGGGAGGTGCTCTCAGCACCCATCCCCATGGGGTTGCCTGGGTGGGGCTGGGGAACCCAGGGTGCCCTGGCTGGGGGTCCCGAGGGTGCTGGCTGCGGCGGGGTGTCCGGTGAAAGAGCTCTTTGTTCGGCGGTCACGCGCCGATGGCAGCGGTTGCGAAGCGACGGGAGGGCGGGAGAGAGCCATGGGCATGGGCAGCACTGGGGCACCGGGCGGGGGCCATCCCTATGGCCTCGGGGCGCCTCCAGGGGACCCAGTCCGGGGGGACAGGGTGTCGATGGGTGCCCATCACCGTGGGGACAGGACACGTTGCTGAGGCCAGCCCTGTGTCCCCAGAGGGCCCATCCCCAGGGCATCGAGGCATCTTGGGGTGTCTGACCATGGGGCATCACAGTGCCCATCCCTGTGGCTTCAGGGCACCTCTGGGTGCCCATCCCTGTGGCACCTGGGTGTCTTTGGGTGCCCATGTGCATGGTATCTGGGCACCTGTAGGTGCCCATCCCCATGGTATCACAGCTCCCTCGGGGTGAACTATCCCCACGGCATCTGGGCATCCTTGGGTACCCATCCCTGTGACACTAGGGTGTCACTGGGTGCCCATCCCCATGGTATCTGGACACCTCTAGGTGCTCTCCACCAGTGCCACCTGCCACCCCTGTGCCCATGCCCATGTGCCCATGGCCCAGCACAGACACTCAGGTGTTGCCAGAGCTGTGGTTTATTTGCCTGATGCCACACCGGGAGGTCACCGCTGCTGCCACTGCGCTCAGTGCTGGCTCATGATCTGGAAGGGAGATGCTGCTCAGGGCAGGGACAGCATCCAGCACCCTGGCACCCAGCACCCTGGCACCCCAGCATCCTGGCACCCTGGCACCCCAGTCCCCTGGCACCTCAGCATGCTGGAATCCCGTACCCCAGCACCCTGGACCCTTGGCACCCCAGGCACCCTGACATCTTGACATCCCGGCACCCCCATCCTCTGGTACCCTGCTGCCCTAGCACCCTGCACACTTCCACCCCAGCATCCTGGCACCCTGATGTCATGGCATCCCATTTCCCCAGCACCCTGGTGCCCTGGGACCCCAGGCACCCTGACACCATGAGATCCCATTGCCCTGGCACCCCATCACTCTGGGCACCCCAGCACCCAGCTATACTGGCACCTCAGCAACCTGGCACCCCAGTGCCTCAGCACCCCAATGCCCTGACACCTCAGCACTCAGACACCATTGCATCCCATTTCCCCAGCACCCTGGCACACAGTGCCCCACCTCGTTGATCCAGTCCTCGAAAGCAGACACCCGCGTGAAGACCGTTGGCTTCTTGGGTGCGTTGCAGCCCAACCCCGAGACGAAGCTGGCGATGCCGTGCACCTCCCACTGCCCGTTGTCTGCCTGGCAGTTCAGGGGTCCCCCCGAGTCGCCCTGGGGTGAAGAATGNGGAGGTCGGTGGCGGTGGCGATGCCGGGCCGTGGCCGGGAGGGCAAAGGTCCCTGGGACAAGGTGACAAGGGGCCAATAAAAATTATACAGCCCCAGCGCCCCGCCGTGGGAATTTTCCATCCGGATCCCCGCTGGAATCGGGAGGTGCTCTCAGCACCCATCCCCATGGGGTTGCCTGGGTGGGGCTGGGGAACCCAGGGTGCCCTGGCTGGGGGTCCCGAGGGTGCTGGCTGCGGCGGGGTGTCCGGTGAAAGGGCTCTTTGTTCGGCGGTCACGCGCCGATGGCAGCGGTTGCGAAGCGACGGGAGGGCGGGAGAGAGCCATGGGCATGGGCAGCACTGGGGCACCGGGCGGGGGCCATCCCTATGGCCTCGGGGCGCCTCCAGGGGACCCAGTCCGGGGGGACAGGGTGTCGATGGGTGCCCATCACCGTGGGGACAGGACACGTTGCTGAGGCCAGCCCTGTGTCCCCAGAGGGCCCATCCCCAGGGCATCGAGGCATCTTGGGGTGTCTGACCATGGGGCATCACAGTGCCCATCCCTGTGGCTTCAGGGCACCTCTGGGTGCCCATCCCTGTGGCACCTGGGTGTCTTTGGGTGCCCATGTGCATGGTATCTGGGCACCTGTAGGTGCCCATCCCCATGGTATCACAGCTCCCTCGGGGTGAACTATCCCCACGGCATCTGGGCATCCTTGGGTACCCATCCCTGTGACACTAGGGTGTCACTGGGTGCCCATCCCCATGGTATCTGGACACCTCTAGGTGCTCTCCACCAGTGCCACCTGCCACCCCTGTGCCCATGCCCATGTGCCCATGGCCCAGCACAGACACTCAGGTGTTGCCAGAGCTGTGGTTTATTTGCCTGATGCCACACCGGGAGGTCACCGCTGCTGCCACTGCGCTCAGTGCTGGCTCATGATCTGGAAGGGAGATGCTGCTCAGGGCAGGGACAGCATCCAGCACCCTGGCACCCAGCACCCTGGCACCCCAGCATCCTGGCACCCTGGCACCCCAGTCCCCTGGCACCTCAGCATGCTGGAATCCCGTACCCCAGCACCCTGGACCCTTGGCACCCCAGGCACCCTGACATCTTGACATCCCGGCACCCCCATCCTCTGGTACCCTGCTGCCCTAGCACCCTGCACACTTCCACCCCAGCATCCTGGCACCCTGATGTCATGGCATCCCATTTCCCCAGCACCCTGGTGCCCTGGGACCCCAGGCACCCTGACACCATGAGATCCCATTGCCCTGGCACCCCATCACTCTGGGCACCCCAGCACCCAGCTATACTGGCACCTCAGCAACCTGGCACCCCAGTGCCTCAGCACCCCAATGCCCTGACACCTCAGCACTCAGACACCATTGCATCCCATTTCCCCAGCACCCTGGCACACAGTGCCCCACCTCGTTGATCCAGTCCTCGAAAGCAGACACCCGCGTGAAGACCGTTGGCTTCTTGGGTGCGTTGCAGCCCAACCCCGAGACGAAGCTGGCGATGCCGTGCACCTCCCACTGCCCGTTGTCTGCCTGGCAGTTCAGGGGTCCCCCCGAGTCGCCCTGGGGTGAAGAATGGGTCGGGGGGTCAGCACCAGTGAGAGACTCCTGGAGTGTCCCCCCCCGACGTGGCACTCACATTGCAGCCAGCCTTCTCCTCGCCGCCGGCGCAGATCATGGTGCGGCGGATGGCGAGGGAGCCCCACCAGTCGGGCTGGGTGCAGTGGTCGAAGTCCACGACAGGCATCAGTGCCTGCTGCAGCCGCTCCGGCAGTGGCCCCCCCGCTGCCAACCAGGCGTTAGCAGGGCTGGGGCAGGGGGGGTGTGCCTGGCGTCCTGCCTGCTGGGCCTGACCACCATTGCCATCCATCCATCCCTCCATCCATCCCTCCATCCATCCATCCATCTGTTCATCTGCCCATCCATCCACCCATCTGTCCCTCCCTCCCTCCCTTCATCCCTGCAGCTATCTAGCTCTCCGTCTTTCTCTCCTTCCCACCACCAATCCATCCCTCCATCTGACCCTCCTTCCCTCCCTCCCTGCATCCTTCAAGCTATCTAGCCCTCTATCCTTCTCTCCATCCCACCATCCATTCATCCCTCCATTCTTTCCTCCAGCCATCCCTCCACCTCCCTATCCATCCAACCATCTCCCCATCAATCTTCTCATCCTTCCCTCCCTCTCCCCATCCATCCCTTCCTTCCTCCATCCCTCCATCTCCTCATCCATCCCTCCACCCATCCCTCCCTCCGTCTCCCCTTCTCTCTCCCCATCCATCTCTCCATNTCGGGCTGGGTGCAGTGGTCGAAGTCCACGACAGGCATCAGTGCCTGCTGCAGCCGCTCCGGCAGTGGCCCCCCCGCTGCCAACCAGGCGTTAGCAGGGCTGGGGCAGGGGGGGTGTGCCTGGCGTCCTGCCTGCTGGGCCTCACCACCATTGCCATCCATCCATCCCTCCATCCATCCCTCCATCCATCCATCCATCTGTTCATCTGCCCATCCATCCACCCATCTGTCCCTCCCTCCCTTCCTTCATCCCTGCAGCTATCTAGCTCTCCGTCTTTCTCTCCTTCCCACCACCAATCCATCCCTCCATCTGACCCTCCTTCCCTCCCTCCCTGCATCCTTCAAGCTATCTAGCCCTCTATCCTTCTCTCCATCCCACCATCCATTCATCCCTCCATTCTTTCCTCCAGCCATCCCTCCACCTCCCTATCCATCCAACCATCTCCCCATCAATCTTCTCATCCTTCCCTCCCTCTCCCCATCCATCCCTTCCTTCCTCCATCCCTCCATCTCCTCATCCATCCCTCCACCCATCCCTCCGTCTCCCCTTCTCTCTCCCCATCCATCTCTCCATCCCTCCAACCATCTCTCCATCCATCCCTCCACCTCCCCATCCTGTCCCCGTTCCCCCTGCCCCATGTCTCCCCCCGACTCACTGCTCAGCCGGCCCCAGCCGCTCAGGTAGCAGGGGTACCCATTGGGCAGGATGGTGCCCGCGGGCGGCAGCTGCCCCACCTGCACCTGAGTGTTGATCACCGCCGGGTGCTGGAGCTTCATCAGTGCGATGTCATTGCTGCCGCAGGGACACAGGTCACGGGGGGGCACCGCTGGGCCCTATGTCCCCAGCTGCCCCCCACCCACCCAGGGACCCCACTCACCCGCAGGCCACGCAGAAGCTTATCCATTTGGGGTGGACGAAGATGTCGGCAGAGGCCACGGGGATGCGCTGCTCAGGACCCTCCGAGGTACCCATGTCATACTCGCCCAGCACCACCTGATAGGTGCGCGTGGAGCTGCCCGGGGGACATCAGGGGCCATCAGGGGCCATCAGGGGCCATCAGGTGCCCAGTGGCAGCCCAGGGTGCTGCCCTCCTGCACCCACCCCTGCACCCTGCACCCTGCTCCCGTCCCTCCATGCAGCACCCCCTCCATG
>VZZY01018843.1:22252-34575 GCA_013400335.1 Eurystomus gularis | reverse complement strand
TTTTTTTGAATGGAGGAATCCAGGGATTGCTGCTGACTAACTTGTGAGCAGGGACTGTTTTGTTGTATGGTGGATTAACACAGTGGCACCCGAATCCCTCAAAGAAAATGGACTGAGTTTTGGAAGAATTTTATTTTTTTTTCCCATAAGAAGTGTTGGTGTTCCATTTGCTTTTGGAAGCCTCATTGCATCCCTGTAAAGTATGTCCAACTTGCCTTATTTTAAGGAGGACTTTATTAAAAGTACTGTTGTTGTTTTCTGGATATTTTGTTGCAGTTGGCATCCTTGTTGGTAACTGCTAATCTTCTGTTAGTATCTCTGTGTGCAAAGGTTACTGTTATGCCTAGATAAGAGATTTAGCTGTTACCACCTTTTGCATAAGCCATGGCTATTTTTGCTTCTATAGAAAGTGTATTTTATATGCTGTTTCTGTGTTTAAATGCATATGGAGATGTACTATGAAAAGGAGAACTGGGGTTCTATACAGTCTAGACAGGCTGCCAAACTAGCTATTCCACAAGCCCTCCAATGTTAATTTAAATATTTCTAGAGGTTAATAATGCAAGAGAAGTGATGCAATATTAAGTGAATACAGTGGCCCTGATGCTAATGTAATCTACTCTGCTTTCTTGCCAGGCAATATCTTACAGTTGAGAAGGAAGGGCTTAGTACAAGATTTTGCTGTTTTAAAGAGTAGGATTGTCTCTCCTCAAACCTCTGTACCAAAATATTTCAGACTTTCTCTCAGATATTTGAGCAAGATAAAAACGGAGTAAAATACAGATGCCTGTGAAGGACAAAGAATAAAGGTGTACAGTAACAAAAGAAATTTTTAGATATATTCTGTGTCAGCATAACCCTGCACATGGTGAGGTACAGATTGCTCTGCTCTGCTGAATAACTGCCTTGAATAGGAATCACAATATCAGTTCCGGGATGAATTTAAATATCAGTTCTCCCTGTTCTGGATGCCATTTAAAACAAAAAGTAAGTACAAGCATTAAGAATAGCACTTATTTCTCATACACATTTCTCCTCCTAGACTAAACTGACTTACTTAAACCTTTTTAGCCTGGGATACAAACTTAAAGCTAAATTAATTTGTGGACAAAATACAAATGATTGCCTTTTTTTTTTTTTTTTTTTCCCCTGGGAAGGTCAGTGGGATTCAATGGAAATGAAAATTCGTGCAGTCTGGGAAGGGCCTTGTGTCTGACAACGCATTTGAGACTAGTTTCAAATTCCACCTAGAAAGTGCATTGGTTAACCAAAGAGCGATGCTCTTTCCTGGTTTTGGAACAAGCCTTATTAAAACAGACCTATTTCTTGCTTGCATTGTCCTCTGTTCTAAAGATCAGAGGAGATTTCTTACTGCTTTTCAAGTATTGATTCCTCTGATAAAATGCACGTATGCCACAGTGATCAATTTGCAAATTGTTTAACGTAATTTTCCTTGTGGCTTTCAGAGTGAGTTAATAGAGTTTCTAATAGGGATCTGTGTAATGTAAGTCTGCTTGACAAAGTAGGTGTTGCCAAAGCATTTTACTGGTGTTACCCTCAGTGATACAGTGGCTTTGTTTGGAGCTGTCTGGACTTTGCTGGAATTTTAGGAGTCTTCTTGCAGAGTTTCATTGTAGTGTTTGTAGTCTACTTTCTAGCCTGAGGGATTTTTGTAATTGAGGACCCAACACTAGGAAATGTCTGGTTTCATCCTGAGAACCTTGTCTTACCTTTGACTCTCAGGAGTGGAGTCAAAAAACAAGTAAAGAAAATGCATAGAACTCTCTTGATGTGAAAAACATTAAAGAAATAAAACATACCTGTTTAAATGCAAGGTATGTATAACTTAGGTTTTTTCCACCCTATTTTTAGTTCATTTTCCTGCCTGGATGAGAAGGAATTAACCTTTTAAGGTGATAGATATAAACTGTAAATGACTGCGTATGTCACCAGTATATTCTAGGATTGACATCAATAGAATATCAAAGATGTGGATGTTGCAATCAGTACCTTAAGTTTATTATGATATCCTTTTAGTTGAGGATGGTGGGAGTCTCAGAAAAGAGAGTTTTTCCAGTTCTGGAAAATGTTACTCTGAATAATTGGGCAAGAAACCATACCTTTGTACTTTTTTTTTCCTTCTAGTCTCAGGTAAGCTGTTAGCAAATGGGGTGAAAAATGTCTACAGGTTCCCCTTTACCAGTGTAATAAAGGATGATAGCACATTTTGAAGACTAACTGAGGAGCATTAAAAAGACTATTCTGTCTCTACCTCCCAAGACAGTCAGTTTCCAGAGACCTCAGCAACTCTGTAGATCTGCTACTAAAAACAAGGTTATGAAGCTGAGACCTTTGATTTCCTGGCAAACCTGTGCCCATCTACCGGTGTACAAATCTTGTGTCAATTGTCGTGAACAAACCCACTCCATAGTTCTCTGAGGCAACAAGATTAATGAAGTGGGAATTAGTAATTTCAGGAAACAAGCCTGGATCCTGGGCTGCATTAAAAGAAGTGTGGCGGGTAGCCCGAGGGAGGTAATTCTGCCCCTCTACTCAGCCTTTGTCAGACCCCACCTCATGTACTGTGTCCAGTTCTGGAGCCCCCAGCACAAGAAGGACATGGACGTTTTGGAGAGGGTCCAGAGGATGGCTACAAGGATGATTAGAGGGCTGGAACACCTCTCCTATGAAGACAGGCTGAGAGAGTTGGGCTTATTCAGCCTGGAAAAGAGAATGCTCTGGGGAGACCATATTGTGGTCTTCCAGTATCTGATGGGGGCCTGCAAGAAGGCTGGGGAGTGACTTTTCAGAAAGGTCTGTAGTGATAGGATAAAGGGCAGTGGCTTTAAACTGGAAGAGGGGAGATTTAGATTGGAAATAAGGAGGAAATTTTTTAACGCTGAGTGTGGTGAGACACTGGAACAGGTTGCCCAGGGGGGTTGTGGATGCTCCATCCCTGGAGGTGTTCAAGGCCAGATTAGATGGGGCTTTGAGCAACCTGGTCTAGTGGGAAATGTCCCTGCCATGGCAGGGGGCTTAAACTAGATGATCTTTGAGGTTGTTTCCAACCCAAACCATTCTATGATTCTATGAAATGTTTAGACCATGTGGTCTGGAAGATGGTTTTCATTTGAGCTATTCAGTCAAGATCTTGCATTGTGTTTTTGAACCCAGATTTGATTAAAATAATAATAAAAAAATCTTTGAAATTGTCGCTTTCTATCAGCTTGTTGGCCTTCCTTAGAAGGCCAGTTGCTTCAGTAGTGGGATTGTGTCACTTTTGCATAGTTTCCAGAGAGAACTAAGAACTTAGGGTGAAGATATTTGCTAAGACCAGTATATAGCTGCTTGTCCTGTTTCTTGACAGTGGCTGAAAGTAAGCAGAAAGGAACAATATTATTACGTGCTTGTCCTCTTAATAAGAATCCCTGAATATTGTCCCTGCTGCTGGTTTGCAGCACAGGGGCTTCCTGAGCCAGAGATGCTTTCTGCCTAGTTTAGTACCTGTGGGGGAGAGGAAATGCTTTGACGTGGGGTCTGACCTTCTGCTGCACTGAACCTGAACTTGCACAGCTATAGCAAAAAGACATGGCTAGGCTGTGAGCACAGCCACCACTGAGGAGAGGTATGTCAACTGCTCCTTGAGAGCCTGGTACCAGTGCTCCTGAGGAATGGCTCACCCATGTCTTGGTGATGCCCCCTTACTTGGGACACCAGGTAAGGATGCTGTTTTGGGAATTTGGTGATACCTACTAGGTAGACTTTAAGGAATTTTGGAATAGAAGCAGAATGGTCCTCACTCACAGAATGGTGTAATTGTTATGCACCTACTAAGTGCCTTATTCCAATAAACTGCTGACGTAGAACCTTATTCCTTCAAGGGATAGATAGTGGCATATTTTTATTTTAATTTTATTTCACTTAAAAAACAAATGGGCTAGCCTTCAGAATTTAGGATTCTTTGGTTCAGACCCACCATTCTGGATGTTTACATCTGTTGTATTGATTGTGTTTCTAGATAGGAAAAAGGTACAGGAATTATAATACTGAAAAAATGGATTTGCCTAAGGGAATTGTAGCTTGTGGAAGGGTAAGGTGAGGGGCTATAGCAAGTGAATAGTAGGAATACTGTTTTGATGGAATTCCTTCTGATCAGGGCTATAATGAAAGAGCAAATGTTTTAGAATGCTAAGAGTGTTATCTTATAGTAAACTCCATCTAATGCATTGCCTCATTTGCAACACCTAGTATTTTAACATGCTCTTTCCTAACTTGGCAGGCAAGTACCTACTTCGCAATGCAACTGAACAGCAGCTGTGGCAACCTGCAGAAACCTCTAATCTTGTTCGCATGCGCTACCAAGCACTTGGAAAGTCAGCACCTTCACTTACTGCTAATTTGGTGAGTAATTTTTTTCAAAGCTGGGAGTGTACAAAAAAAGAGTATTGCATCGTTATATGTATTGGTGGGGGGATGGGGATCAAACCAGAGTTTGATTGCAGGTCAATCTCTCCTCCGTAAGATGCATTTTTAAAGTACCTAATGCATTCTTGCATACAACATGACTTAATATGTTGAGTGCAGCTGAATAACATATAGCTCAGCATAAAGTCTGAGTGGAATGTTGCATGAATATAGCATTTAAATGGTTTCTTCCCACCACCCCCCCCCCACCCTCAGAAAAAAAAAAAGGAAAAAAAGGCATGCTTTTTAAGACGGCAATAGAAGGTAACTGCACTTTCTCTTGAGCATTCATTTCTACCAATGTCTTTGCTTCCATGTTATGCAGAACTCTGTCCTCAGGAGAACATGGGTTTGTGAAGCATGAGCTTAATTGAATCTTTTGGATAAAATAAGGGAAGAGGAAAGGGAACAGATGTCTCATACACTTGAATTTTTAGCTTTTTGTTCTCAAGCAGCCATTTTCAAGCATCCATCCGTAGAGAAGTTTTGTGCTTCTGTATATTAAGGTCTTAAAGAGTGTTGAACTTTAATGCAGAACACTGCATACTATACATTTTAAAAAATAATTACTTTGATGAATGTATTTCATGTTGTATAAAAAAGCAGAGAAGTCTTATTTTTTCCCTCTCTCTTCTGCCTTTTGGCTGGCTATTACAACTTTGTTGATCCATATCTACTTCCTAGAGGAAACTTGCTTTTTCTTTTACTCGGTGTTCAAGTTAAAGAAGGCTATGATTATGATCAGACAATGCTGAACAGATACCACCATGCCAGTTTTTCATATCATATTTGTATGTGGATGGCTGGTTTCTCCATGAATCTGTCTGAAATAGTATTTCATTTCAAGTGTGACAAATTTGTACTTCTAAATGTAATAATGATTTCTGCTTAGTGGTGTTAGTTGTTTGTGGTTCTTTGGGGCAGATGTGGCTTATTGGACTCCATGCTTATTACAAACACTTGATTCTGTTGGAAGTTCCATGCCGTGAGCCCTGATATTTTCCAGGGAACTGAGTATCAATCTATGTGTTTTTGTTTTCTAGTTTGTTAGGAGGAGCATAGTTCATTGTGAAGGAAGTATTAGAATTACATATAGTTGAAATGAAAAGTAAAGTAGATGAATGGACAAAATTAAATCTAAATTGCATCAGAACTGTACTTTTTTCCTTTTCTGTAATTAGGAATTAAAATTTCTTCCAATTATCTAAATCAGCTAAATTTAAAAGTGCTATGTTGCTATTTGATCCTCTGTAAGCACAACTATTAAGTGCCATGCTACTGGCAACATTGTGCTTTTGTTTTGGTGTAATGCTTGAACTATAGGAAGATTTAGCAGTATTTTGAAAAAAAAAAAAGTATTTTAAATGTCGTAAAACAGACTAATGAAGAATGCAGTGAGTCATGCTTCCTTAAGGACCTTTCACTCATCGTCTGTTGAGTTTTATGGCGTATTTGTCTGCCACAGACTTCTTCCTTCCTGTCTCTCCATATCTTTTATCTCTGCCTGACTGCAGCTTCTTTCATGCGGGTGCAAAAGCAGGCAAGAGCTTCCTACGAAGATTCGAGCAGATTGTGCACCAAGTGGAGATGCAGGTTCCTCAGAAGTATTTATTTCTTATCTAGATCTGCAGATCAGACTTGCCTCCTAAGGAGGTTTGGGTTACCTTGCCGCATAGGAGTCTCTTCTCAAGCCTCTTTTGACAAATAGTTTGCTGTCAGACTTTTGAAAGACACTGACCTTTGCTTAAGAGGAGCTGTAATTTACAGGTCACTCCCCCTGCTCTCCTTTATATTGTTGTGGCTTTGTTTTTTTTGCCTTGGTTCTGTGCTTTGACAGAGTTTGGGAAGTTTATTGTTATATTCTAGTAATGGGATATTTTAATTACATTTAGGAGAGTTTGACCTTATTTAGAAGAGATTTGTATGAAGAATTTCTATGTAGCTGTTCAGTCGGAGTTGAAATGATTTTAAATGTAATGTCTCAGTTGTGAAAAGTTAACCTGCTATTAGTTCCTCTATTAGAACGATCATTCTCAGTGAGGTTGATACCCAGCTGATGCAGACCTGACTGTGAGCAGTGATTATGTGCCGGTATAGATAAGAATGACAAGTGAGCAGCTCAAAGATATGTGCTAGTATTTAGTGGAATTACAAATAAGGTACAAAAGACTTACTTTTTCCTTTTTCCATCAGTAATTTGTGAAACTTCACTAGAATACTTACTGTCACAGATGTAAATCCTTTCTGTGAGAAACAACAGATTTTTAAGCAAGTTAAGGAATACTGATTATAAATGGACTGCAGGTGTTGCTTTACATGTAGCTCAATAGCTATGCATGATTCATCACTGTAATACAGGCAGCTTGACTACAAAAAAATAGATATTTCTCCGTATAGAACCACATAAGCGGGTTAAAAATGTGCAGGGGGAAGGCTGATTTTCAGATGAATGGGCAGTATATTCAGTTTGCTGGGGGCTCTTAATTCAGACGTAGCTAAATGAGTCTTGTTACTTTTCTACTTCTGGCAGGAGCATGTTGAGCCATGCCTGACAGACAGATTCTGTGTTGGTCATGCAGACAACGCAGATGGGAGTCTCCAGAGAGTATTAATGTGGACTTAGAAACATTAAGAAAATGATACAGAATGTTTTCAACACTTAAATAGAAAGGTGAAGCTGAGGTGTGGAACAGTGCTGCTTTAGAATGTTCTCACAGGTCAGGTGTTGGTGTGGTCAGTCTGTTCTCCACTGACAGAAAGAATACATGCTCCTGGAAGGACATATAGAGTGTGTGACTGTGCTGAGCTTTGTGGGAGTGTAGGGAAACTGTGGTAGGGCTAGCTTAGCTGACTGTCCTTCCCCTATAGGCTGACAGTCATTAGATGCCTGATTATTTCAGGAATCTGTTTCAGGGTGGGACAAATCAGCTCCTGAAAGTGCTTCTTCCCTACTGATGTGGTTTGAGAGTTAACTTACAGTTGCTGCTCTGCATTCAGTGTCCAAAGTTTGGGAGTAATTATTCTGTTCCCTTCAAGCCCTTCTGCAACTCCACAAGCATTTACATATACCATTACTACTTACTGTTTTGACTTGGACACTTTTATTACTGCTAGCAGAAATTTTGGGAAATAGTTCAAAATAAATGGAAATAAAGCCATTTTTCATAATATTTCATTATTATAAGGTGGTGTGCTTAAAATTATGAGTCTGAAACTGAGCAATTATTTACCATATTGTAGGCAAAAAGGCATTTTGTCTCTGGCATGGATTGAATGAAGTTCCCAGTTTCAACTTTTCCTGGATAACTGCATATATGTAAACAGTAGAAACTTGAACATAAGATGTGTTTTTTTATACATAATGATAAATACGTAGGTCAAAGAAAGATAATTTGTCCAAAAGAATTGGGTAAAACTTCTGTAGATTTGTCTTGGCTTCAGCATGTACTAATATAAAACTTCTGGGTTTTGGTTTTGGTTTTTTTGTGGTTTTTTATTAAGTCTGCTTTAAGGACTACAAAGTCTTTAATTTTCTTTCTGTTTTATATAAATTGAAAAACAGCAACAAAGACTTCTCACAGTGCAGAGAGATTTTTAAGACAGCATGTTTAATATCTACTGAATGATGACTTGCTTTTTGAAATATCCACGTGGTAAAAACACATTATAAACAAGATCCTCAAATGAAACATAAATTGTAATACTTTGGCTTTTAAATTTTATCAAGACTGGTTGTGTGACTTCAGCTTTATGGCAAGTACTGAGCATAGGTTGTCTGTTTCTTCTGTTGCGGAAGATAAATGTACATGGTATGAAGTAAAGCAAACTGTAAGGCATGCTGTTTCTTCTTGGAAACTCTAAAGGTATCAGTGAAATGGCTAAACTTTTACTTGGTTTAATGTAACATCTTAGGCTACTTAGAAATAGCATCTAGTAACTTATAAAACTGTAAGAAGTGTAGAAATGGTCTTTATGAATGGCTTGTGCCCTTTCCTAGTAAGCAGTGAAGGCATGTTTTTTCTAGGTATGTCTAGAAGCATTTGCTATTTTTTTAGCACAGTATTTACCTCTTTAGTTTTTTCAAGGTTTACCTATTTTTTTTTTTTTCCAACCTCCTCAACCCCACCAACTGCCAAAATACTGTGACCTTCCTTAAAACAACAGATGACTGAAATTACAAGCATCTGTATTTTGGTATACTTGCTTTTTGTTGCCACTTTATCAATGTTAATTTGTAAAAATGGTCTTGTGGAAGCTGGAGGGTGGTAATTAGATAAAGTGCTCTTTTGTAAGATGGATTGCTGAAAAGAAACAAAATAAGAAATCTTCAGTGTCTATGGAAAGCATTTTTACTTCTTCAAAAAGGGCATTGCCTTCTCCTGTCTTTTAAATAGGATAATACTGAAAATGAGTGTCTTTGTTAAATATGCCATTAACTTCAGCTAAATTGACATAATGTTGACAGTTATTATGAGAACTGTTTCAAAACTAATTATGCTAATTAGAATGTAACTAGCAGTAATTGCATATATTCAAACAGCACAGCAACACCCTTTTCTGTTTTATTCCCCAGATGTAAGACAGCCATTTGTTTCTTCAGAAGCTGCAGAATTACAGTTTAGATAATAAATGATTGCAAACAAAAAAAGCTTTCTTTAGAAATACTAATTTGTTAGATAAGTAAATGACAGTATCAATTTTTCTTTGCAAACCACATAATTTTAAAAAGGCCTTTATTTAAATGTTTTATTTTAGAATTGTAGGTAATTTTTCATATCATTGTCTGTATTCATTTTTATCTAATGAGTATAAGGTGCAGCTGAATCTATTTTTAAATAAAGTTATAGAGCAGGAGGAACCTGCATGTGAAATTTGGGTTGTTTTAAATGTTAAGTCTTCCTGTTCAGGAATTTAGGTCTTCACAGTGCCTAAGATTACTGGTTGTGCCTGTGAGCAGCTATTTAATACTCTGCAAGTCCATGAGTCTAGAAAAGGATGGCACTTGTGAGAAACACGAAGATAAAATAGAAATTGCCTAAGCAGCTGATTTTGGGCACATCTCTAAAATCTCCCCAAAATAATTAGCTAAATTACAGAAAATACTAAGTCTTAACTGAGGAAGTTATTTGAATGCTAAGCCATAGTAATAGATATGAATGCCGTGATCTTGTTTGACTTAAAACTAGCTCAACATCTGAGATTAATCACTGAGAATCTTTTTAAACTGGGAAGTATCTATTCCTATGCAATGCTAAATCGCCAGGTAGTGGTAGCAGGTTTTCTGTTCCTCGATTGCTTCTAGCTTTTGAGACTAGAGAGTTGCCCTCCCTTGTGTATTTTATTTCAGTAACTCCTTAGCCATGAAGATGTATTTGCATTCCTATTTCTTTGTCTATATTTACCTTCTTAACAAATTCTTAATTGGAGTTCTAATTCAGGAGTTAGTTCTAATTTAGTAATAGAGAGAGGGAAATGAACAGCTTCATAAGCACTCCTTTATATTTGTACGTAGCAGAAAGCTGGAGTAGACCCAGTCCGGAGCCATGAAACTGTGATATTTTCTGATAAACTGATGGAAGAAGTTGATGACTGGATGCTGTGTTTCACAAATACAGATGCATCTATTTGTCTGTCATTGTTTTTAAAACAGTCACTGCACATTTGGGTTTAAAACACCTCTCTAGATGAAACTGCTTGACAGAGTTGACTCCTTTCCTAAATTATCTGCCTAAAACTAATGGCTTTATTAAATCTGTTGCTTTTCTTGCTCATTCTTGGTACATGAAATACAGAAGTGGTAATGGCCAGGGCTAACTATCTTCCCATAAAGAGCTTTTTATTTCTCAGAATTGAGAATACATCTTGTGCTGCAGAGTATCGTTAGTTAAAGAATAATGGGAAAATTAGGTAAAATAATCTCATAGAAGACTGACCTAGATCTTTCAAGTATATCCAATACATCTTCCAACCATATCCACGTTGTGGTGAAGTAGATTTCCTCCATCGGTCTCAGTTAGCTTCCAACTGGCAGGATGTATTTGAGCATATTCTAGAACTGAAAGGAGGTGTTACTCCACATACTTTGCACTACCTACATACCTACATTCAGTTCTAACCCTATTCTGGATTCTGTTAACAATACAAAACCAATGTGTGTAGGAGCTAGCAATACATGCCTATTTTGCAGGTGAACACTAGGCTCACTAGGACCAGTTTCTACCTCTAGATAAAGAAAAAACTAAAGCTGTTAATTTTCCTTAGCTCAGCTGTGTTGTCAGCTCAGCATGCCTTATTCTTTCAGATTCTTATTTGGTCTGCAGGACCCCCACAGTCAAGATGAAGTAAGCTAAGTTAAATGGTGTTCTTCACCTCTGCAACGAAAGCTTCTAACTGTATGTTAGTAGCGACTCTGAGTAAAGATATATTCTCCTTGTCCGCTGTGATATTTGCATTCTGTGTGTGGTGTTAGTGATAGTTATCTTAAAATGTCATCTAGTATTGCATTGCCAGTACCCCTTAAAAGTAAAAAAAGAGGGAAGAGTGGGAAGTGTTACAAAAGGGAGGCCATGAACCTTCATGCTTATAAAACCAGTCATATGAGAAACAAGAGAGTGGCAACAAACTATACAACCAGAAGAAATGGATGTGTAATCATTCATAGTGTTTGAAGTTTAAATGCATTTCTGGGAATACACACTTTCTCAGCTTGTTGTTGAACTTTGCTTAGAGGATAACTGGATGCACCTTGGGTACTGTGTCCAGTTTTGGGTGCCACAGTATAAGAAGGACATTGAGGTGCTGGAGCGGGTGCAGACAAGGGCAACGAAGCTGGTGAGAGGTCTGGAGAATGTCGTATGAGGAGCGCCTGAGGGAACTGAGATTGTTTAGCTTGGAAAAGAGGAGACTGAGAGGAGACCTCATTGCTCTCTACCTAAAAGGAGGTTGTAGTGAGGCTGGTGTTGGTCTCTTCTTCCAAGTAACTAATGACAGGACAAGAGGTGATGGCTGCTAGTTGTACCAGGGGAGGTTTAGATTGCATATCAGAAAGAAGCTCTTTACTGAAAGAGTGGTTAGGCACTGGAACAGGTTGTCCAGGGAAGTGGTGGAGTCACCGTCCCTGGAGATGTTAAAAAAAAGAAAGTAGATGTGGTGCTTTGGGACATGGTCTAGTGGCCAGGGAAATGTTAGGATGAAGGTTAGACTTGATGATCCTAGAGGTCTTTTCCAACCTAATTGATTCTGATTCTATGAAAATGTTATAATCTGTGATTAATAAGGGAGAAGACTCAGGAATATAGTGATGGACCTTCCCGGCCTTAGATCAAAAGCTTCTGCAACCCCTTAAAGGATTTATAGGAGTGGAAATGGGAGGAGACTAAAGAGGGTAAAAAGGACATCAGGCATTGGAACGGGTTGCCCAGAGCAGTGGTGGAGTCCCCATCCCTGGAGATGTTTAAAAGATGTGCAGACATAGTGCTTAGGGATATGGTTTAGTCGAGGTCTTGTTAGCATTAGGTTAATGATTGGACTTGATCTTAAAGGTCTTTTCCAATCTAGACAATTCTGTGATCCTGTGACGTGGAAAGCAGGAGGAGAATGGAAAAATGACTGGCACAGGGATCAGTTTAGGAAAATTTAGCTATAAAACGTGCCTCGTGGTCACCATCACAAAAGGCAGAAGAAAACTGACTGCTGTGATTTCATTGTCTAGTCAGTTAACATGTTAATTCAAACATTGATTCATCTGTAGTTATGAACAGTTAATGAGGAAATATTTAATAACAAATTGCAAGGACGTTGTCCTTTGAGGAGTATGTGCTGACGTACAAATCTGCTGTTGGTGGTCTGATTTCCACTCT
>VZZY01018843.1:0-10329 GCA_013400335.1 Eurystomus gularis | reverse complement strand
CGGCGGCCGACCCCTGCACCGGCGTGACCGTTGGCCCCAATGCCCGGCTGCGGCCGGGGCGCGGCCGCCCAGGGGCTTCCCGGAGAGCCGGTGCAGGCTCCTTCTCCCCGTGGGCAGCGCGGTAAGGACGGGGCGCAGACGGCCGTTGGCCGGGGGAGAAAGTTTCGCCCGCTCGGGGCTCGCTGGTCGGTGGCGGCATGCTTGTCGGACGGTGCGCGGCCGCCGTCTGTCAGCTTGGGCTGACTCTGCCGCCGGCGTTCCTCAACTCCAGAGAACGCCGCGTCCCGAGCGAGCGCGAGTGACGGGGAAGCCGTGGCGCGGTGTGTCGTTGGACCTCCGGACTCGAGCCGAATACTCGTTTTGGGCAGCGTGTTAGAAGCTGAAATAATTGGTTTCGTGGGTTTTTTTAGTTTGTTGGAAAGTATTATTAAAGAGCATGTGACAACAGTCGAGCGTAGCGGGTAGTCACTTCACTCTTGGAGCAAAATGGAGCACCACCGCAAACTACCTCATTCTGGCCCATTGTTTGAAAAGCCCCTTTGCTCAGGTCGCTCCCCGCGATGAATGTACTTCCTTTCTTTTGTTTTCCTTTACATCCGCAGTGCTTCAATGGGAGGAGGATGAAGAGGAAAGACTCCTTACTTTTGGGATCGTTGTTCTGAAATAATGTAAAACCGCCTACAAGGTTTAAAATGCACTGAACTTGCACAGTTCTGAACTTTTCCGACAGATGCACTTTCTGACCAGTGCTTTCAACAGTTTCTGGTACATGGATGAAGACAAGCAGAATCTGTAGCCCATGTTGTGTAGTGTAGAGAAGTCTTAAAACTCTCGGGGGCCTCTTAGTCTTTTAAGAATCCATTAGTTTTTCTTCAACTGTTTGTGAGACAGCATTTGCCCGTGGAAAGTGAAAAACTTTTGATAAACAGATTCTGAGATTTTTAGTCCTTAAATCATACATCTTTTTCTCTTAACTGATTGTAAAGTGGGAATGAGAATCTTTGCTGCAGGTTGGGACTGCCAGTGACAGCCTTTAAAGAAGAGGATTTAAAAGTTTTGAGAGGTAGATCTTCACAGCAAAACCAGATTTCCTCCTGGTAAATCTGCTGTGATCCATTGAGCAGTGTAAAACAGATTTTTGCTTTCTGACAAGAACTGAACAGCAGTCTGTTCTGATTAAGGGATAACCTAAACCTTAATGTGAAAGCCTATTGTTTGAGTTCTGCAAACGTTATTTTTGAGCTGTTTTCTGTTTGTCTTGTGTTATCTTCTGTAACTTTAACAAAGTAATTTTGAATGAATACCAAGACTATTTCACAGAATATTTGCTTACTCCTGCATGTGATTATGTGATCACTTTAAGAGTATTAAAAGCTATATGGTGAATATTCCTGCTACCGGAAAGATCAATTCACATTTGCAGTCCATGCAGTAATAGATTGTTTTTAAAGATGTGTTCCTCTTGAACGTCACTAGAACCTAATCCTAGGGTGCAATAAAATAGCCAGTGGTCAAAAGTGTTCAGATTGGCCTGCTGTCATCTAGAGAAAGATGGAGAGTGGGAAATCCTATTTACACCCAAGTTGTATTCATTAGACCCTGAACTGAATCTGTCTTCCTTTTGTCCTCTTGCTTGCATTACATTCTTCTATTGCTCTGTTTGTTTTCACTCTTCATCTGTTGTGCATGCACCTAGCCTAGAGATTAGTATGATGAAAGCAGATGATATGACAGGTGACAAGGAATGTAGCCTCTGTTTAATTCTTGTTAGTAAATACTGATGAGATCAAGCCTCTGAGTTGTTTGCTTAGCTGCCATTTGCTTTTTATAGTACATCCCAAAGCAATAAGTTGCTTGTTTTATAGCAGCAGTGTATGTTCTTACAATTAAAAAAAGCTAAATAATTCTTCTGCTGTTATGTTATTCTGTGGGAATAATCAATGCATCTGTTTTTCCCTCTTTTTTTTTTATGTCTTATTGATACTTTCCTTTAAAGGCTGTTGAGAATATTCTGAAAGAGATTTGTTTTAAAACCCAACCACTTAAGACTGTTCTGAAATAATTCTGATCTTCAATGAAGGGTCAGCTAACGTTACTTCGTATGACTTTGTCACTTCTGGTTACGAGTTGAGTTGATAAAAGCAGGTGAATCTGCTTAATAGCTGTGTGCTTTCTTAGGTGAAGGTGCATTTAATTTAAACCAGTTGTATAATGGAAAACAGCACATTAATTAAAAATTAAAAGCCATATTGGTGCAAGTACAGTTTTTCTGTTTGTACACAGTTTGCTTCAAAGCTTGATTTACTGGAAACACATACCATTCCCTTTTAGATGGAAGCCTGATGTAGTTGTGTTTACTGCCGTACACCACCATCCTGTGTTTAAAAACAGCCATGAAGCAGCTTGAATTAAATCTCAGAACATAAGCCTTAAGTAATATGCAGATTTGGATAAATCTTGTTTTGTGTTGATATGTAGAAGGTTTTACTGGTACTTAGGATTCTAAGAGAAACTGAACTTTTAATTTGTTGCACCCTGAATACGTACACCTATTTCATTTTACTACTACTTACTCTTCTTTATATCTAGTTACTTATCTTGGCTGTATTCATAGAAAAAGAAAAGCTATGTCTATCTGTAGTATGTTCTTTTTGGTGACCAGATTCTGAAGCTTTAATTACAACGAACACAGTGTATTTGTAAGAGGCATCAGGATAAAACTGACCATTTCTTTCAACTTCTGAAAATGCTAAGTATAACTTAGTGTGGATTGAAATAGCAATCTCTTGAAAGTAAGTTAAGCAAAATGAAAACAGCTAAATACTTCTTGCATGTTCTTCATCACAGTTCTTGATTGCATTCAGCTAACAGCCTATGTTTCGTCTTTCTTCCATGAATTTGTCTAGGAGGTGTTTATCCGAGCAGTGTGTTTTGTACTGCCTTAAACCAAAGACTCCAAACCCACATGGTAGTGGGTACAGGTAACATGTATTTCCTTCAGTCGCTTAGAAGGATATGAGAATGTGGGAGAAATCTTCCTGCCAGATGCAGCCAGCTTCAGTCATGCTTCCAGAGCTGATGAAGCTTTGACTTTGTCGAACAGATGCTTTGGGTCTTCACTTTTCCTTTTGCTCATTTCAGTTCTGCCTCTTAAGTGGCTGGTAAGCAGTGTCTTGTAAATCTTGGGATAATTACATGAGCTTTTTTAATTAGACTTGCAGAGAAATTGACCAACAGCAGAGAAATCAACTGTACGTGAAACCTCCCAGATGTCAAAGAAAGCAATGGTGTGTTTGTTTTCTTGTCTCTAGGTATGTATCTTTGTAAATGCTGAGGAATTTTCGTAGGGATCTAAGGCTTTTTTAAGTTCAGGACAGCTGCGTTGCAGCCAACATGGAAAATTCCAATTGAAAATCGTCTAATACTGGACTTCACACATGGAATTGAGGGGTGATAAGGTAAAAAGAATTTCATAGCAGTGTAAATGAAAATGTGGTGTAAATGGAGTGTTACTATTTTGACGGAATTGTGTCCATTTATACTAAACCCATGTATTTCTAGAAAAGATGGTAAGGAACACAGTCATTACATAGCCTTGACTACTCCTTTTCTTCACCTCTAGTACATGAAAATTGTTGGCTTTTGTAGGCAAACATTTTGAAATTTGGTACATACGGTGTCCAGGCCCTTGCAGAAAGTAAAACCTTACATACTTTTCTGAGTCCTTGGTTATTGGCTCATCTAAAAATGCATTCTGAGAAATCAGACAAAAAGGAAACAATTTCTGAAGGAAAATGGCCTTACTTGTGGCCCCTACACAGGTGTGATTTCTTTGGGGTAGGAGGCTTAATTAAAATAATTCTTTTTGAAATACTGAAAACTGATGTGTGGTGTAGAAGGGTCAGCTAAGAAGCCATGCCATAGGGGAGGAAAGGAAATAGGGAAACTGTCCCTTCTGTGGATGCAGTTCATGCTTGGGAATGTGTTCTTGGGGTGGTCTGCTGAGGAAAAAATGGTGATAAAAGGCAGAGAATATTAATTAGACTTTGACCTCTGTTGCAAACTGAGGAGTGGAAAAGTCAGTCTTGCAGATGATGAGGTTCTGGAAAGGTTCTTAATAGTTTTCACTGATTTGACTGCTGTGTACAATCGTGTTCTCCCTCCAACTAGGCAAGGGTGACCTGATCCATTTTCTCTGCTGATTTTTTTTTTCTGTACTGGTGGCAATGGATTTACGGTATGAAAGAGGAGTTCTGTAGTTGTGAATCAGGTCTGGTGTGTGTCTCTGCCTCTGCTCAGTGAGTGTGCGGAAGAAAAAGTCTGTGGAGAGTGTGGAACCAGAGAAGGATTAAAAAAAAATTTACAATTTGCAGTTTCCAGGAGATTCAGATTAACCCAATTGAGAAAAAGACGGGATGTATGTCTTCTAGTATTGTGTGGGAATTGCTGTGTGACTACATGCTGCATTCATCCTCCGCTTAATAGCTGTGTCCAGTCCTGTGTAGTATATTATTACTTCAGGGGCTGTATCTTCAAAGTACTACTCAGCACTACTTCAATTGTGACACTTGCTCTTGCATTTTGAGATGTTTGCATGAGCACCAAAAATAGATCTAAAATTTAAAAAAAATGCCAAAATTTTGTGTATTCATGGTAAATTATTAAACATTTTCCTGATAGAACCATCTTTATTTTAAGTAATTCTAGGCACTGTGATAGGAGGCAGGGCATTTAAAATCTATTTTTGTTGTAAGGATAGGGTTGTGCAGGTTAGTATAGATGTTTTCTTTGCTTAAATAGTGGTAGCTGGGGTTTTAAAATAGAATTATGACATAACCACCTTTTCTGTGCATGCATTTTATTTTCTCCCCTTCAGTCCCCATATATTTGTGTGTGTTTAGGACTGATACCATTTTAATGGTTTCTGTACCACCTTATGCCCCTTGCTTTTTTTTAACAGTGAGAATAGAGCATTCCTGTTAGTATTTTAGCACTGCTGCAGAACATGGTAGCATATGCTTTTAATTGTCCGTTTCACCCTGAAGACGCCTTAAATTATTTCAATATAATTTTCCTCTGCTGTAGTGTCTGACAAATCAATACTAAGCTCTTCCAAGGCTGAACCTAGTAAAGCTGGTTAGGCTTATAGGTATGTGAAGCGTGTCTTCCTGTCTTCAAGCTCTAAGCTGATGCAGGGAAAAGATTCAGGCACTTCTAAATTGATGTGTTTCCACGTATGATTTTTTTTCTAGAATAGCTCCTACTTAAAGCACCTATTTTTCATGTGTGTTCTCTCTGGCATCACTGAGGAAATGCAGCAATCAATGAGAATCCTGCCTGTCAGATATTAATTTTTGCCTTTTTCTCCTTCAATGGCCTAATGTTCTTTGTTCAAATCCTGTAGTGATTGTTTCTGTTCAACAGGATGCAATTAGGGAGAAGAGGGCAGTGCCATAACTAGCAGTGCTAATGGAAGAGTATGTGGCACACTAGTGTGTTAGACTGCCAAGCAATTTGAGCAAACGTGTTGGTTACGTGTTTTTGTTACACAAAATTTAACACCTATGGCTGTGCTTCAAGAATAGGATACAGAAAGTTACCTCAGATGAATTTTTACTTTGCCAGTAGTTTCTGTTGCTGGACAGATTAATTGGTGCAAGATACAGTCTTGGCCTTTGATTTCTCTACTCTTTGGAAGGTAGCTTTCAAGGGTTCGTTTTCTTACTGTTTTGATTGAAGCTACACATGTATGTTCTTTTTTATTGACTTGATTTCTGGCCTTGGCAATAAGGATTTCCAGATGTACTACAGTGTGACATTCCTTGTGAAATAACTGACAACACATTACTTTCTTTCTTTAAAAAAAAAAAAAAAAGATGTAGACAGAAATCTTTCTTACTTACTATATTTTGGCTGTGCAGTGAGATGACTCTAATAGACAGGGCTTTCCTGATCAGCCTGTAGAGTTTGGCAAAGAGCCTAGTTATCTATTACATTGGAGATGCACATTTAAGACAGTGGAGATCAGCAAGAAATGAGCATCTTATTAGTAAAACACAAAACAATCAACCCCTCCCCCCAGTGAACCCCAAAACATTTCACACTTGCTTGAATGTAAAGCTGAGATGGAAGAACTGTTTATTGGAATTTGTAACTTGGTTCTACCTTCACACTTAGCACACTGAATTGCTTACTGTCTGGAGATCTTGCTCTGTTTTACAAAAATAAGTTACTTGAATTCAGGGTACTTTGAAATCATGGAGAGTACGAGAAGAGAAGATACTACATTATTTGTTACCTCTTGCACCAGTGCAAGGCTGGCAAACATTTTTGTCTTATACCATATTTTCAGGAAGGTAAGTTCCAAGCTTCTGAACCCTTAGTAAAGTTGTCTGGCTTTGCCTAAACGAATCCTCTTAGTTTTATCATCAGTCTGTTGCGTTCTTGCATGTCACCTTGAATAATTTGATTTTTTAAAGTGTTGTTGTTTTTAGTGCCATTTTATATATCAGAGTATATTTTGATATCTGGTTTTGTGAAATTTTTTTGGAACAGAATGCATGCGTTCCCCACTTCTCCCTGCACTTCCTAGCTACCTCTTTCTGTCTGTGTAGAATCAGATTGTACATATCGTGATTGTTAGTAGAAGTAGCTAAATACAGTGATCGAGAACTCTTGTTTCTAGTCTGCAGTGTTTTATTTTGAGAATTATGGGTCATGGAGAGGGACAGTGAAAGGGCTGAGGCTCAAACTTCTGGAATACTTTTTTTCACATTTCTTTGCTTTACAGTCCAATTCAGTAGGGTAATAAAGAATTTTAGGTCTCTATATGTGTATTGTTTTTGTGCATATATATAAGAATAAAAATGCTGAATTATCCTGATCCAGTACAGTCGTCATTGTCAACAGAGCCAGCAATTCTCCTTTGATATTAGGAAGAAAAAAAGATGAGCTAGTTCAGTTTGTGTATCCTAGTCTCCTTTTATCTATTTAGCAGATATGCTTTTAATGCGTTTAGACGATGGAGGGAAGGAACTTAATTCTTGACCTGTGCTTTGAAATTAAGACTTAAGATGCAGGCGTACAGCATGTGTTGTGCTGTCTGCAGCATAGCAACGTGGCCTTTCCCTGACTCTGTGTTATTGCACTCTGAATGCAGCTGGTTAGGTACTTGAGTGGAACAGCTGCATCTAGTATGAAACACTGTGGAGCAGGGGCTAGGATCATGGTGTGTGAAAATGTTCAAGATACGGTCTTAACTGTGAGAGCTGGCCTTGGCCGTGAGCTTCACTGCAGCATTTGCTAGATGCGAATGCCAAGATGCTCAGGCTGGAGTGTAGGGCACTGAAGGATGTAGCAGGGACCGTATATCTTGGGTGCAGATGAATCCTGAGGAGACAGCACAGGGCCAGTCTTGGAGGAGGAAGCATGCTTAAAGATCATGGTTTGGGGATATGTGATGAGGTGTTCTTCAGTGTGACACTTAAGAACATGATATTGAAATAGACCTGCTGGCATGAGGATTTGTCCAGCTTGATGTGGATGGAGTTGTTGCTGTGAATTTTTTTTTCCTTCAGTGCTAAGTACTTACAAAGCTGTCAGGGCCCAGCCGTGGTGTGTGTTTGGTGGATTCATCTGCCCTGTGTGGAATTGCTGCCATGTTGCTTCTGATCTTGGTCTGATAGCTGATAAAAATGAAGACAAATAAAAGAGTGGTGGCTGCCTCAATCTCAAGGTGGAAATCTCTTCATATGAGAGTGCATGCTTGTGTCACTTGATACTCTTACTTGCTTATCTCTGGATACTGCTGTTTTCATAAGAACCACTATGCAGTTAGTGCTAACTGCTATTATATGGAAACTCTTTTTGGTGTCAGTATTGAAGCCTCTACGTTGTTGAGTTAGCTACCAGCCTGTGCAGCCAAAAACGTGTTTTCTTGTCGGAACTGTTTTCGGGCTTCTGTGCCTGCAGAAATAAAGTATGTAACACATTCAGTACCTGATGTCCCTTATCTGTGTTGGATTTTTAGTTTTGGTGGTTGTGTTTTGGTTTTTTTTTTTTAATTTAATTTTATTGTTTGTTTGTTTCGTTAGAAGTGTTTCTTTTCCACAAGGTTGTTTCTTGGACTACTCACCTGCTAACTGAAATAAGTCTCTGACTGTTTCTATTTCCTGGCCAATTTTCTGCACACCATCTACCTAAAATACTTTAACATAGATGAGATTTATTTAGAATCTTTCTCTTTTTTCTTCAGCTGTTCTTGTTGATGTGAATCATGTTGTCCTTTGCAAGGAGCTGGTTTTCTGACTGTTGTTTCTAGTGTGTCACCTGATAATTGTAAGTGAGCTATTCCTCTGGAAAGGATGTTCATCCTGCGAGGATATAATGGATCCACCACATATGCTCTGTTTGTAATAACTGCAGTTTCTCTGAATACGTAGCCTTTCAGTGTGTATATTTCTCCCTTTCCCCTTCTTTTTAATGAAGTATCTCTCTCTTCTTCTGAGATAGTAACCCTGATCCTACTCTTCTGTTTTACACAGATTTTTCTGCCCTTACTAGACAGTCCTGTGTGGAGCAGTACATACAGGTGATGTTTGCAGAAGGTTGGATTTTTAATCAGCTGGAATGCAATACTAAGGGGCATAAGGTTATGATGTAATGAAAAACCTGTGTACATACAGTCTAATGTCTCTGTACCCTTCAAATGCTCTACACTGAATTCTTCCGTAGTGAAAGAATGGGCTTTTCTTTACTCTCATCTTTAATCTTATCTCTAATTCCAGTTGTGTTTTTTGCATACATTCTCCCAACAGCTTTTGTTAATCTCTTGTTGATCTCAGTTGCACTTTCAGGGTAGCTCTCTTTGTATTCTCTAAAGATCAGTGCTCTTGCTAGCTGATGTCAAAATTTAAGTTGACTCTACCACTAGTTCTAAGCTGTAATAGAAAGGAGACCCATTTCAAGCACCTTTTTTTTAACTTTATGAAGCTTATGTTAAATGACAAAGGGAAGAGCACTGAGAAATTTAAAAATAGATAATTAAAGCTTGTGGTAATATCTCCCAAAAGGAAAAGAGATAGCCATTGTGCTTACTGCTAGTTTTAGTCATTTACACTAGTAATTCAAAGGAATGTTATCCAAAGACATTGCCATCATCAGAAAAGCCTTCTGCAATTGTAACCAAATGTTTCTGCAACTCTTAGATAAGTACTTTTTTTCTGTAATGCTGATTCTACTAATTAGGGTTAGTTTGCTACTCCTACTATCTTTGATTTAGTGAATATGACGTAATCTTTCCAAGGTGGCTATAATCTTTGATTATTTCCACCAGATCTTTTTGAGTTAGAGCTAGCTCTACATGGTGTCTTGCAGACAGTGGAAGCCTTCTTGTTAAGGATGAGTAAAAACTACTTTTTAGAAAGTAAAGTCTTGAGATCTTCAGAAATATTTGCCAAGTTGAGTAGAGTTGTATTTTCAGTTAAGGATCCCTGTGGATATCTTTTCAGAAATACGAGCAGGTCTAGCTGCCATTTGTAAAATACTTTGCCATTTTTCAGAGAATAGTCCTAGAAGGAATTGCCTATTGGTTCTGTAAGTGAGGAAGAAAAGGAAACAGTTTCATGAAATTTCATCCTCTGCCTCCTGTGATTTGTAGCAGGCTCTTGACCCATATCTTCTCCCCATTAGATGCATACCTGAAATAGCAAACTGTAGAGTTCACATTCACTACAGCAATGAGGGGCTGTACAAATTGCAAAGTTTGTGGAGAGATTGAGACAGAGTATTTAAACTATTCAAAGCATTTTAGGGAAGAAACTAAATCCTCATAGTAGAGGAGACAGATTAAGCAGGTACAATATTTTGAACCAGTGTCTCTCATATCCTGGAAAAATCTTTAATCCTGCATTAAGTAAATACCTTTTTGTCTTCTTCCTGATTTCAGTAAGTGCTCATGTTCCGTAATTTAGACTTTGCTTTCCTCTGTACATGCTTAAAAAGTATTGAAGAGAGCACCAAGCCAAAAAAAAAACCTCTTCACATTCATCTGAGTACTTTCACCAGAAACACCACTGTATTCTAAAACCAGCTTAAAGAAAATGCAGCTACAGGCAAACTCAAGATTTACTTCAGTTTTGGCTGATTGGCACAATTATTCAGACAACTTAGTGTTTTGAGACTTCTTCCTGCGCTGTCTTGGTTTTTAGTGTGTGTGTGCTAGTAGAAAATGCTCTCTCATGGAATTCTAGCAGAAGTGGTGGTGTGTAGAAGTGCTTCTGTTTATCTGGTTATCACCTGTTGTAAGTAGTTCTGTGGTGGGTTAACCTT
>VZZY01018836.1:37518-62775 GCA_013400335.1 Eurystomus gularis | reverse complement strand
TACTAACTTATTAGTGAGCCCTGTGTTATTATTGTCCCATGTATCACCATTATCCACCTCAAGTAGGACAGTAGTCTGAAGGCTGTCCTTAGGCTCATCTCTAATGAGCCTGGTTTTATGCCCTTTCCCCTTTGAGCCTAGTTTAAAGCCCTTTCAACAAGTCCCGCCAACTCCTGTGCAAGGATCCTTTTTCCCCTTTGAGACAGATGTGCTCCATCTGTCACCAGCAGACCAGGTGCCATATAAACTTCCCCATGATCAAAGAACCCAAAGTTATAGCCAACTTTTTATTATTTCAAACTTATTCTTAATTGACTGTGCTATCTGCTAGCTAGATTAAGTATATGGGGTGGGCTATTGTCAGAAATGGGTTAATGGATTCTCTGGCTTCCATCACTGTTGTTACAGTAGCTACAGGTGTCAGGTTTAGCTGAAGAAGTCAAAAGAGCAGATTTCTGGGGTGATGCCTTAGAAATAGGAGAATGCTTCTTGCTTATTGAAAGGACTATCAAGGGTCATATCTTAAATTAGAGGATGTTGGCTCCCAGAGCCTTTCTGCAGAATCTCTCAGAAAGCTAAATACAACAAAATGGAGAAAAAAAATATTATGATATAGCCATGAAGTCAAGTAACAGAAATAAAAAAATTAGTGTAATAATCACAAAACCTATCCTGGTAAAAATTACTGTGAGAAACAATGATTCTGAAAAGAACTCATGGCTAGTGATGAATCAACTCTCAGTGCTGTGCCCTAAATAAAAGGAATGTTATCCTTAGATAAGCAAAAAAGAACAATGAGTAAGATTAAGGAGAACATACAACCTCTCGTTTGACATTTGTTGACTACTACTGTAACAATGGTATCCATAAATCAGAGTGAATGTTGATAATGTAAAGAGAGTCTTACAATAAAAGAAGCTCAAGAAGCTACTGTAGCAACCTAAAAAAGAACATAAACTCAGAAATGAAAAGTGAGAGAGGGCTTTATGATCTGGTAGCCATCAACCAGACTGTTAGCTTTTTTCTCCAGTGGTTATCACTTAATACAGACTAGATCTCAATGCCCATTGCTTAACAGAGAGTTATTCATATATTAGAAAAATTAGCTGCTGTTATGGTGTTTTTTATGTAATTGTGCATTTTTTATTCAATATTGTTTTCTATGAGAAACAGCAGTTCAAACAGTAATCAATTCATATGCATTAAAAGGTCAGGAAGGCAACAGAAAATAACGCGTGGTACTTTGCATAGGCTGCATCTCTGTTAATTAAAGGTTTTAACAAAAGGGACAAGTTCTTTATTTATCTTTATTTATATCCCAGCAGAAGCTCTAATTGCCTGTGTTCCTTAGATGCCCATATTCTCACTAACAGTAAGCAGTCACATCCATCTCTCCCTCCAGGAGTGGTCACTGAAAAAGTGAAAACCCTGGACGATGCTAACAGAAAAAACCCTGCATCTTTGTCCTGTCCCTCCTATACCTTTCTCAGAAAGGGACCTTTTGGCTTATAGATTTTTTTTTTTATTAAAAGCTTGCTAAAAGAACGTATTAGGCAAACTAGGAAAAGATTTAATATGAGAACCTGTTAATGAAGGATTACAAAGTCCAAGATCACAAATATAACATGGACTAGGTGGATCTCTTTTCTACTATGTTTTACAGCTTGATTTTTGAAGATAGAAATAATTGCTGTCAGAAATATAAGCTTTTCTTGTATTCCTTTGCCTCCAAGCATTCCAGAGAACACATTCAGTTATCACAGCTGTTCTCCAGCCTTCTTGTCCATCTTCTCTAGTACCCTAATAATCTGTGTAGCTTCTGCTGGAGTCTCTCCAATAGTTTCTTGTCTCTCAAACTGGGGAGCCCAGAACTGGACCCAATACTCCAGATGTAGCCTCACCAGGGCAGAGAAGAGGGTGAGAACCTCCCTCGACCTGCTGGCCATTGTAACAGCGGAACCTGCAGGCAGCTTCCAATTGGTACCAACTATTATGCTACCTGCGTGGCCTTACCTTTATTTAAAAGGGCAGCAAGAAGTTCTCATTAGAACATCCTTTAGGAATAGAATTGTTTTCTTGTAAGGCAATTATATAGTAGCTCAAGTGATCACAATGGAGAACATCTCTCCATGGATAGCATGTGCTTTATGTACCATACTGTGGGGAAAATCCATCCAGGCTTTGTCTGATGCTGCACAATGGTGGTCAGCATCTGAAGGAAAGCAAGATTTATGCTACATATTCCTCTTATTCTGTTTTATTAAAAGAGATATCTTATTAAGCCATTTGTTGTCAGGCCTTTCTTACTGAAATCTGGAGAGTACCCTGCACTGTCTCATCTCTCCTCCTGGCATTTCTCCCTCCCTGGCCCAGTATAGGACAACATTAGTGAAATGGGAGGTGTGGGCTACAGCCCGCTTCTCAAAGTGAAATTATCAAAAAGGCAATTAATGGGTGAATGGGATGAATGAAAAGAACCTTTGTATATCTTTTCTTTCCACTTAAAGCTCATGCTATTGAACAAGGTAACAGCACACACTGAACAGCTGATTCTGAAATTGGTCAGGAAATTCTTTTGTTTCACATTATTAAAATGTTGAATTGCCAAAAAGAAAAAAAAAGAGAAATAGAAAATATATATACTGTTGATTTATCTAGAAAAGTCCCCCCCAAAGCAGCAGCCTAGGCAAACTGTAGAGAAACTACAAGAACAGTAATGCTTTGAGATACCTCTTACACATGGATTACTTCCATTTTCATTCACTAGGAAAATAATGTTATACCAGAAACAAACTTCAGTGCTTTCTCATATTTGATGTTGGGTGGCTCACAGGATGGGTTACTCACCTAATACAGGAAGGGTACACTCAAGGTCAATAACCAACTCTTACTGTCTTTCAGGAATTTGTTTGTTCCAGAAGAATTTAAAGCACAGATTTAAAACATCTAGCTAGCAGAAGGCATCCTTAAAGTTGCATATGTAAATATATAACTCCTCCCATTAAAAACAGTGTAATTGTTTAATGGAACTTGCATTAACTCTACTATGTTTGTGAGCTTGGGGCTATTATTAGGCTTTAGAGTTAAAGCTGAAGAAAACTGGAAAACTATAATTTAACAATATATTTGGCAAATTTTGAATCCTGTATTAAGAAGCAAATGAACAAACAACGCCTCCCAGCTCTCTACCTTTCAGAAGTATCTAGAGTACGTGTCTAATTATTTCTCTGTATAAAAGAATAGGCATTTATTTTGCCATATTGCACTACTTCCTTGCCTCCAAATCACATTTAATTATAGAAATGATAAGCCACAATATATGTCATGCATTTCCTGATACCCAACAGAACTTATTCCAATGCTAGCATTAGATTTCATCTACTTAGTGATTAGCCACTTGTTAGCTTTTCTTGAATTATTCTTTCATTTATGAATAAGATTTGTTTGTTTCTAATGCAAATCCTTATAAAATTTCTTTTATAAGAGAGGAAAATATTTTGTTCTTTACATTTACTTATTTTAGAAAAAAATCATATCTCTGTGACTAATTTATTAGACATGTTACTAGAGTTTAAGTCCTTAATATTTGTGCAATCTCTGAAAAATAAAAAAGTTGCCTGCCTACAATTGAAAAAGCACACTATATTTTTGTCTACCAAGTGGAGCATTTGGAAAATTGTTTAACTTTTTCTATCAGTAAGAGTGGAATAATATCTGCTCTCAGGTAAGACACCACTTACATCTGCATTTCAGATGTTGCTCTTGCAGAGTTATACGTACATCTAACTTTCTCTCCATCTAATGGTCCTATTGAGCTGGTTAGGTGATAACTTCAAAGAGGTTAAAGTATCTTTTAAAATCCAATGGTGAGCAAAGTGAATAAAGAGAATTCTTGATTTGAGTATAGCTTTTTTTTGTATGACCCATGGAAAAGACACCTGAAGTATGTAGGTTAAGCCCACCACTTTTGAATAGTTAGTCTACATTCAGGAACAGAAATATATTGATATGTAATAACACAAGCTTACAAAATGGAGAAGCAAAAACTCATCTGGTATTCACTGAGCCTCTTGGCACGTGCCAGTGAATTTGCAATCAGTCACAGAAACAGCCAAGCTCATGAAGCCTACAATTTTAGAGCTGTAGCAACCATCCTATACATTATTCTGCATCTAAGTCTACATAAATAGCAAGACAGATGCACAATCCGAGTACCAGTTTTACAAAATCTTATCCTAGTCAGTAACAAGTTGCAATAAATAGGTTAATCATTAATAATGTCTTTGATATCCACCTTAACAACGTTAATCAGGATAAATTAATTTGGAGTTCCTATGACTGTGATATAAATTGTTGCTGGTATTTACTTGTAATTCAGTTTTTGAGGACAGACTCTCCTTCACTCGCAAAACCAACTATGATTTTTACATTATTCTATATGAACTATGGACTTCCATGTTAGTGTCGATACTGATGTATGGTGGATTTTTTCCCCCTTATAAATTTTTATGTTTGCAGATATCTGCCAGAACAATGGTCCATCCAGTTTGTTTCTCCTTTCAGCTTTCTTCACAACTAGCAATTCTGGTAAAAAATTTTTGACCCAATTGACTAGTACACTGTTGAAAAGCCTGATTTTCTCTGGAGAAAAGTAGTACTTTTTTTTTTTTTCCCCGCACTCTCAAGTGCCATGAGCTAAATAAAGCTTCACATACATAATTTCAAAGTCAAAAGAAAATATCCTTCACATGAACTGGTAGATATCTATAAATATGAAATACAAGTGCCTGAGTTTCATTAATAATATTTATAGTTAATTTTAAATCATTAAAAACTGGGTGTTAGTCACATCACAAATAGATATAAATTCTCTCAGAACTAGAATACAAATTATTAAAAAACCTAATTGCCTTCTTAAGTACCATCTATACAGAAGATCTCAGCTACTGACTCTACTACAGAAGCAGCAGCTAAAAAACTACATTAACTTACCAAAAATCAAAGCCCCAAACTCTTAAATTCCAGTTCAATACCTCCAGAATATAACCATTCTTTGTGGCTCTGTGCCAATGTTAATTACATTTAATGAATATTAGATTTAACAAAAGCTTCCGATACACTTTTATAAAAAAAAGTTATTTGTAGTTAAACAAGTATTCTGAAGGTTTCAGGATCTTAGCACTGAGTTTGTTTCAGAGGATTCCAAATCTCACTCACTATGATATAATTTCGGCATCAGACACCAGATGGTAATGCATTAAAAATGTGCATTACTGTTACATGTACACGCATGTATGTGTATATAGATGTGTGTATATATATATACACACACACACAAATACACACGTGTTGTAGTTCTCCAACTGGACAGCAGATGGTAATACATACTAGAGCAGATACAAAGCTTTATAAGCTTTCTGTGGTCAGAGCCATTGCTATGGAGGTGAAAACTCCTTTGCCTATGTGGTATTTGAAATTCTATGCATGATGAAGATTTGATGGCAAGGAGATGGGGGAAGTGTGTGGGAATTCTTTAGGTGTTTGCATCTGTTTTGAAGTGTATAGGTGCTTTTTAAAGTTAATCACACAGAAGCTTATATCTATGCCTTTAAATTTGGTTTTAACCTGCTTTCTTACCATGTTTTCTAGTTCGTAAGTATGAGGAACAGTTCTGCAGTATTGTAGCCTATGGCAGTACATGAACGGGAAGCATTATCTCTTGTCCTAAGTTTTGCAATCTGTTGCACAGAAGCCAAAAGATCCAGTCCAACTTGCCTCTGAAGAAGCAAAAATGTATTATACTGAAACAGTAAATACATTGTAACCAACAGAAATGTTGTAAAACCTTCAAATTGAAGTTAAAGGGTTGCTACAAAGACTACAGGTTATACACCTGTAAAAAAAATACTGTTCTCTAGTTTTGTGGTTGTCTTCCTCTAAAACAAGTTAAAGATATAGTAATTAAAAAAAAAAAAATTTGTATTAGATTCTAAATGAATGAATATGCAACTAAAGAAAAGGTAGCTCTAATCAATTATCTTTCTTGGGGTAATTAAAATTTGTTTGATTTATGTCAAGGAGTTGCCAGGTGGGAATATCAAGCCTCATTTATGGTACAATTAAAAATAAAGAACAAAAAAGATACACTAACATCTTGTAGAATTCACACTACTTTCTTGTTTCCTGAATTCATTGCTCTCTTTCTCCATTGGTTTTGGTTAACTCCTGAGTGCCATAGAACCAATAACTGACATGGAAGCAGGGTAGAGATCTCTAAGGAGGTACATCAAATCTGAAAAAGCAAACGCCATCATCTTTGGGCTGTAGCATCTTTTTCAATTCCATAATCAGAGGCACATCCAGGTCTAATGACTTAGGAGAGTTGGTAGTAAAAGGTGTAGAAGAGTGAAAATAATTTTTAAATATATGTTTATTTACTCACTTAAAGGAAGATCAAGTAATTACATGGATTACATGAAGATCAGCACACTGCACTTGACTTTTTACTTTAGCAATTTCACTCTTTCTACTGTCATGTCTAAAACCTCCATTTTCCAATTGCACGCTGAATTTGTTAATATGAGTACATTGTATGAACTATACCAATAAATCACATATACCACAGCAGAAAACATTGAGTTCACAGAGATATCTGTTCAGTGTTCAAGATATTCCTATCTCATAGACAGGTACAACCAAAGATATTTCATTTGATGCAACCAGGTCAGGTGATCTATCTAACAGCATCTTCTAAGAGCTAAGCCAAAGTTTTACACATCTGTAAAGATGCTACAGAAAGCAGAGCAACATTAAACAGCCCCAAAAGTACTAACTGACAATATTAGATATTTTAACATAAGACGTTACTACATCAAATCTGAAAAAGCAAACGTTTCAAAAGTCTAAAAACAAAATAAATAAAACCCCCCAAACAAAACAACACCTTCCCAGTAATCAAACTAGATTTTTCCTGTTTATACAGTAGATGTGAAAGCCAATGATTATTTATCAAAAGAACAGGCTAATTTGCTGAGGTCTGTGAAGAAAATCATTACAGGGTTTGAAGCATTGGGAGAGTCCCCTTGAAAAGCAGTGTTTAAAAAGAGCAAGTTTACAGAGGTTTTATAGATTTTCACTTTATCTAGCAGTTTGAGAAGAAGGCTTTGAAAAGTAACTACTATAACATGGAATATGATAAATATTATAAAATCACAACAAATACGTGCTATTTATTTCATGTTGCCCTTACAGCTGCCGTCCTGCTTTTTGTTGTTTTTTAGAATTCTGGTTTATGGTGCCATATAAAGTACACATTATTAATCTACAGAGAATTAGAGGACATAACCCTGCAAAACCTGGTGGTTGAAAGATAGAGTTTGAATTGCCACTCATGATACAGACCAAAAAAGTATGAAGAAGTTGCATGGAGCCTTGTCATTTAACTTTTACTAAAAACTGCTGAGCTTTAAGCAATATTTTCCTATCATACACATCTGTACTCCACATATGGTTACAACCATATACTTTTAGCCCAACAAAAGTTTAATTCTCATCCAAGTTTTAAGACTATTTCTTAAAAAAACAGAAAGTACAAATGCCCACAAAAACCCCAAACAAAAACAACAACAAAAATCCAACACCCTCCCTCCACTAAACAAGAGTGCAAACAAAAACTAACCCCCAAACAAACAGAAACCCACCACTGATATTTTTCAGTGGATACACAGGTATCTATTTCTTTAAAAAGAAACATATCGCTCTGGCTTATTAGAGGAACCTATGCTAAGTAATCACAAGGATGAATTTACACTGTAAAATGAGTGAAAAATATATGCAACACACATTTAAAATAGAGGCTGAATTTTGATCCCTCTGACAGTGAGACTCAGTATGTCCTCTACTTAATATACCCGATTTCTGATTTCACTATCCTCGTGTCTCAAAAGAAAGAGAAAATAAACAGGGCTAAAGGCAGGCATTGGGAAAACAAAACAACCAACCAACCCCAGGAAAATATATTAAAATTAATATTTCTACTTGTTTACTTGATATTCTTCTCCAGCTACCAGCACAGCTCTTTTTTTCTTCAGAATCTTGGTAGCAAAGGGGGAATTTTTCCAAGATGAGGGCAACGGTCAGGAGACAGCATCTCTACCCATTGACCTGTATGAGCGAATGGCCTGCATTATCACATTCATGTTGAACTAAAGCAAACTGCTCTAATAATGCATGATAATGCTTCTTTCACAGACTTGTAATATAATAAGACTTTTTTCTTTATCAGAACCCAGGCTTCCGAAATCCCAGAATTCTGCTGTGATAAGTAAGCAAACACCAAATCTTCTGAGACATGGATTTGCCCTTGCACCAGGAAAAAAAAGAATCTAACAGTGTTAAGTCTCTCAGCTTTGGAATTTCCCACTTGAGTTCCTCATATATCAATGAGCTAGCAGAACAATCTTAAACTGTCAACATCTAAATCTTCCCAAAATACCTAAGGCTGGGGCAGATATTTTGTAACCATGACTGAGCACTCCACTGCTAGACAGCTCCACAGGGAATTGGTTTAGACTGCGTAAACTGGAGTAAATTATAGAACGGCTTTGATTTACAGCGTGGGGTAAGCCACTTAAGGCTGCTCATATAGGCACCTTTGTTTCTTTTTCCAACTTCATCTATATCTTCTTGGCTGCTCAGAGGCACAGCCCAGAGAATATACCTCAATTTTTGTCTAGATTTAAAACAAAAACAAAAACAATAGAACAAAAAAACCCCACAAAACACCCTCCAACAAAACCCAAACACAAAACCAAATCAAACACCAAAAACCAAACAACCCCCCCCCCAAACACTAACCTAAGCAAAATTTATGAGGCAGAAGATTGTTCACTGTAATTATAAAGTGAAAGGTTCAGTAAAAATCATAGAATATTTTCGTTGGAAAAGAACTTTAAAGGTCATCTAATCCAACCACCCTGCAGGGGCACCTGCAAACAGAGCAAGTTGCTCAGAGCACCTGACCTTGCCATGTCTCTGAGAAACCTGTGCCACTGTTTCACCACCCTCAGCGTAAAATATTTCTTATATCTATCTAGTCTAAATCTCCACTCTTTTAGTTTAAAACCATCACCCTATCCTTTGGCAAAAAGATTATTGTTTCTTTCTTTTTTTTTAATCTTTTTGTTTATCTTTCTTTTAGGCACCCTTTAAGCATTGAAAGGCCACAATGTCTCCCCAGAGCCTTCTCTTCTCCAGGCTGAACAACTCCAACTCTCTCAGCCTGTCCTCATAGGAGAGATGTTCCAGCACTTTGTGTAAAGATGCCCCATTGTTATGCTGTAACTTTTGAGGATGGCACGATTTTGAAAGACAGGGCAATGTTCTTCTTTGATTTGAGGTTCATGATGTAAAGCGAAAAAACAAAGATCTAAACGTATTGTTCCTTCACATGCAACTCTCATTGCTAAATTATTCTTTGCTAAGGATCATTAGGGAATTTTATGTCCATAGAGAAGGTAAGATTTTTTCCAGCAAAAATAATTAGTGTGATGTAGTCATTGTTTTGGTCTGCTAGTTTCTAGACTACATTTTGTACCTTAAAGTAAATAGCAGGTACAATAGGTTTTCAATGGAATAAGGCCATCCCCTCAGGTACTGAGTTTCTGATGATCCGTGAAAAAGGTTTGTAATGAGCTGGCAATTGACATTGATTATCATTAAAAGGCAGTGAAAACGCACAAACTGTTGCAAAGTTTTCACTGCTAAGTGACACCTGCAACTGTGATGTTTACCAAGGGCCGAATTTGTGCTTACCTGAAAGTAAGGCATGAATTTCAGAAATGATGAATCTCTTTTACTTTCCATTCGGAGGCAGTAGCAGGTAGGTGAAGAAGTGGGAAAGAACAAGTTTTTTTTCCTTTCTCATTTTAGAATTATGGTTTAGCAGCATGTTTAAATCCCTGCCTCTTATTCAACATGCTGAAATGTCAGGTTACAAATTCACCGGTGTGTGCACCACAAGCAGCAAACAGCAGTATTTCTGTTTTACATGACGTTGGGATGCTTAGAATTGATGGCATCTTTTGTTCTCCATCACTCAGTCATGTGTCTTCGTTAGAGTAATCCACACCTCACTGTCACACTGTCCACTGACCCTGGAGATTGCTGGCTTTCTAAATACTGACAGACTCCTGCTCTTCTCAGGACATCTGATGGTAAAATTGATGAAAACTAGTTTTTGGGTGATCAGACTTGCTTTTTGTAATTTGAATTCAAGTGGCTTCATCAGCCTGCTGTTAGAGAATAGTATCATCACTTCTGTTTCCCTGCTACTGCTCTACAACCAGCAGTTAGTCCATTGTGTCAGTAATACAGTGGAAGGCTATGAAAGCTTCTCCTTCGTTTCGCAGTTCCTCAGTATCAACTTCCAGCCCGGGAAAGAAAGGCTAAAGGAGAGAGCAGTTACCTGAAATAATAGTATCAAAGGCAGCTCAACTTTAAATGCAATAAGATTCCCCATGACCAGAAGCTAAGAATAAAAATAAGAATTAAATAGGTAATAGGGTAGGCTAGGAAGGATGGCGTACCACATCTAAACCTTACCAGGTAGAAAAGTACAGTTAGATCCTATTCAGTGATAAAATTAGCTAATTTTAGAAAATAACACTCCTGCAAGCCGTTACCATGCTAAATATACATGTTAAGGTTAAGTTACAGTATCTGTTTTCCTAGCTTGTTAGAATACCCTTCCTCTCCCAGAAAAGTTACCCTAGAAGCACCCCTCGTGAAGGCAATTTCACTGGTGTATCACAGCTATGTGTAATTAACTAGTGCCTCTCACCCAATGGGTGTACAGTGAGCTGTAATAAGGGCAAGTAAAGGAAACAGTAACTTAAAACGTAGTATATTTTAAATAAAATAGGATACTACAGAGAAACTGTGTCTCCTATCAACAGAGGTGTGAGCAGGCCCCCAAAAGTTAGCAAAGTATTTTAATTTGAAGCAAATCACATTTTTCTGCTCCATTTCTTCAGTCTTCCATTTCCCCCATCATGTTCATTTTTCCACTCTTGTATTGAATAATGAAGCGTACTATAAAACATGCAGGAAAAAGTTCTGATTCATTGCCCCTAAAGTATTCTGTCTGACATCGGTTATGTGTTTTTATTTCTTTGTTTCTAAAAGTGTAGATGATGTTTGGGCTCGGTCACTGATAACCTTTTTAAAAGTAGCTAAAAAAATCTCCAACAATGCGGTTTATCATATTCCTTGTTCAATACCTACAGTTTTTTGCCTGTAAGATTGTGCTTCAGAAATAGGACATTAACTTAATGGCTTTGCTTACACTTAGGATGTTAGTGCAAAATACATATGCACACAGAGTAAAGTTTGTGTATGAATTGCTCTAACTTTTTTTTTTTTTAATCAGTGAAACAACAGACCTTCTATGCAGTATCCACAATATCTCTCTGAACTCAGAGAAAGAAGTCATGTATTTTAATTATTTAGGCCCTTAAACTGGACACATAGGCACTTAACTAAATCAAGGGCTCTTCATGAAGAAATTCTTTCTAGAATAAATTGGGCATGTTATTTCATTATTAATAGGACAAATTACAATTCCAATTTTTAAACATTTCAGTGGTGTGCTTCATCTAAAAGATCAATTCAGACCCTTCTGCTGTTTACTCTAGCTCCCAGCACTGTTTCTGCCTCCCTGCCACAGCCTGCCATTCAGGGACATGAGGCAGGCAGACTGACACCAACCAAACCAGCATCATCTATGCGATCACCAAAACTGGCTCCTTTGACTGCAATGCAGGTCATCAAACATATTGATTACATGTCAATTTTTTGTGCTAAGCTGAACCCCACGGGAATATAATCAGTGGTGTTCAAAGCACCTTTATGTGTTGCTGAGAGTTATTTCAGATTAATAAAGCAGAATAATGAATAGTCTCCTGCACAGTCTGCAGGATTATGACATTTTAAGGTATCGACGTAAATGGATCTGCAGGTGCCTAAAGGAGCTTTCCTAGCACACAACTAGACATCTATGAACTGAGTATTTTGTAAAGCACCATAACAATATACAGCTTTTATGTAACACTGTTTAATTCATTTTGCAACTAAAATAAGTTTGTTTTCATTTTCCAAAGGCAGATAATTGAGAATTAGGAACCTGAAATAATAGTCATGCCATTACAACACAGTAATACTACAGAGTGCATATCTGAAAGTTTTGAGATATGGAAGTAGATCTAAACCAACCTTAATTCTGTCTCTATATTGATAAGGTTAAATTTAGTTCTGGAAAGTAATTACATCCTGGCTTGTATTAGCTGTTATGTTTCAACTATAAAACTTCAATTTGCTGAGACTTTATTCAGAATTTTCACATCAGGCCTTCCTACAAGATGTACTACTACTTGTTTGAAGTGTCTTCATTATAGTTATTAATGGGCATCGAATAAATATATATTTTTTTTGTAATAGAGGAATACTTAAAATAAAAAGGAATTCAGCATAAGTAGATGATAGATCTATTTGGTTATAGGGGCTTCTCAGTCCTCCTATATTTACAATGGTCAATGTTAATAATAACAACCACAACTTCAGACCATAAATTCAAGTTCATACAAAGTTTTTGCTTCTTCAGCTTTGATGAAGTGACAATAAAAATAAAACCTAAACACAAGTGAGTCCCCTGAAGCATGTTTCTTAAATAGATTCAAGGATCTAAGCCCTTCATAATTCTCAGCACTGTTCTGATTGCTTCCACACACTGCCTGAAGTAAGGCATACCATTAATGAAGTTCTAAAATCCCAGTCCTGTCAACTACACTCACTAGCATTATGTCAATCTGTAAAAATGCTTTTTTTTTTTAATTGCCAGACTATTCCACTCTTTAGCTAACTGAAGCATAATATCAAATGCTTTAGCACAGAAATGCTATTGCATCTTTTTATTTATAAACAGAACTTACATTATTTTATACTAGCTTCACGACAGATATTGACAAATTTATGGAATGTTAAATGAACAAAAATCCATGAAGTTTCTGTGATTTGTGGAGATGTGGAATGTTTCCACATTTCATAGGAAAACACTGAAATAAAACAATAATGATTTCACAGGTGGATAGTGACCAAAAGATGAGATGATGTCATGCTGCAAGAGTGGCTTTATGATAACCTTTACTACGTGTATGGGGGAGTTCGATTTATTACCTTGTCAGAAGTTACATTTTCTTAATAAAATTATGAACATGATAAGCAGTGGTCAAAAGCACTAAATCTTCTAATCCTACACTATTTGAAATATATCTAACAGAATTCATTAAGGCTTTATTTACAACATACCATCGTAACATTTAGCCTTGCTTTTTTCTGTGTGTACGATACTGAAAAGACTGCTGTGTTCTACCTCTAGGATTGCTTCAGGAACAATAAAAAACCCAACCACCAAAAAAAGACGAACAAAAACACCCACCAAAATCCATCACTCCAGATGGGCACTGAGGTGACACTGCCTATCTTGATGCTAACACGAAAAACTACTGGGCCAAGAAGTGTTTTGAATAAGATTAAATCAAGAATTTGCTTCAGTGAGACACCTTTCATATGTCAAGTGCTTTACAATGAAAAAAACAGTGGCGAATCACTCAATATATAGTGGCAAGTAAAGCAGCTTGTACCTGTCCTGTCCTTGAACGGTTGAGCACTGTATCTCCTTTAGAAGCCCCAAATGCACTGACTATTGTGATAAATTTCTGGGGGAGTTTAAAATCAGACAAAAGAGGGTCATGAAGTTCTGGATAATTCTTAAATATACAAGGTACTATCAAACAACTTAAAGATAAGACAAGTTTTTCATCTCAGAAGTTCATATAACTTTCTAATTTCCTGTCTATATCTGTTGACAATTCTGATTAGAATCTCAGTATCTTACAAATAAAGAATATCTATTAAAAATACATATAGAAATAGGATTTACAGTCTGAAGGTATACAAGAGCACTACCCTGGATTTATCTGTAAAAGATAGGTGAACTTTCAGATTTTTTAAAATTGTTTTATTTTTTTTAAAGAACACACAACTTGGTAGTTTTGGAGCTCCTGGTGCTAGAATACTCTCCTTCTTAGACATGGCTAAGGTGATGGTAGAATTTAGAATCACAGTTTGCAACCATTGGGTCACTGAATGATATAAAAATATTCATTTTTAGATTAGTTTATCAGTAGGGGAACCAAATGTTTCATTGAAAAGCTAAACAGAGTCTGCCTACTGGACTGAACTATTTTCTGACTGACTTGTCAACTTCCTCTCCAAATGATTGACAGCAAAACTGTACACAGCATTTGAGAAACAGTTACAGTAGATAAAAGGTAACAGGAGTCTACTATGTGCTATTTTTTGGTTTATATATACAAGCAATGCATTTGACCCCCACATGGGAAGGTCACACTCCAGCAAAAATCTGTGATGTCTTAAATGACTCTCTGAATCACAGTACCTCAAGATAATGCTTCTCAAACAATTATGTAACCCTCATAAAATTAAGAGATTATACTTTCTGAAACACCAAAAAAAAAAAAAGTAACAATAATAGAATTTGAAAAGTATTTCCTCCATTTCTAGATATAGTAGCTTTTTTAAGACTCACCATGCCAACCATATGTTGGTTTGTTGTTTTTTATTTTCTTTCCTCGAAGATAAGTGTATTTTTCTCCCCCACTAACTCAGGTAGAATCAGTTAAAGTTTATATAACAAAACAATATAAATAAACTGCAAGTGGATCTCCTGTCCTGAACTCAAAAAACCTAATCAAACAGCAGTGGAGAATATATTCTCCTCTTTATTTCCAAGTAAATTAATATGAAAAATTAGTCATGAGAAAGTATAACTTATTGTAATAATCCAAAGTAATATCTGAAGTGAACTATTAATTTCGTTCTCTGAAACAAAACTCATGCAAAGTCTCCTCTGAAGTTGCGTGGCTATATACAAGTTTGCACAACTCTTCTACTTGGTATCTCAAAGCACATGCAACATCTCGCCATCCCATCTACACCACAAGATCTTTACGTTCTATCTAGAGACATCCTTTTTTAAGTGCTGGAATTTACTACATTTACATTAATGTTGTTCGCACAAAGGCAAAGTTAATCAGTCACTGGATGTCACGCATCGTGGAGAAGGTAAATGTAACCCTAGGTGTTATCATGCAGTATCTAGTAAGATATTTCCACCAACAGAAGTTAATTACATTATACAGAGTTAATAATTACATTATACAGAGCACTGAGAGGAGTTTTAATGTAATATTGTATTCAACTATTAAATATATTTTTATACATATATTATACATGCGTATATAATAAATATTTGAGAAATAGGGATTAAGAGAAGGCTTAGGAAAGGCTCCTAGTATGGTCCTTTCATAGCTTCTCATTCAAGGCCTTGTTCATTTTACATTAACCTTGTAAAATAAAAAGGAGGAATGGACTTCTCTGTACAAAGGTCCAGGGGTCATATAATATCTAACAAAAAAAAAAAAAAAATCTTTCACGTGGCCTATCACACAAACTATAACACAAAACCTTTTTACTATGAACTCTATATAAATACAGTTGAGATTAGTGACATGACTGCATTTTTAGAACAGTTCTGTGAGCTAGGTAGTCACTTTAAGTTGGAAAACTAACTGAAAAGACACAGCCTTTTAGCTATGAAGTGATAGCTACATACGTTAAAGAAACTGAATTCAAGGTCATTTCCTTCTAGAGATAATTCTGCTACAGCTTTTTAAATATGTGTAATCATAAGTTTTTTTCTTGACACTATTAAGAAAATAGTAAATGAAATCGAGAACAATTTGGGATAACGGTATAGTAGCTATATCATTTTTCGAACACTCTCTCTCCCATCGTGCTCTCTGGTCATTTAGGAAAACTAGCAGGTAGAAGGAAGCCTTGGATCATTATCTCTGAATGCTTAGATGTTGCTTTGCTAACAAAGGTTGAGCCTCAAATATAAAAATAAAGCCTAGTAGTTTTTCTAGCTGTCCCTGTTTGAGCCCAACATGAGCCACAGCGTATGTGGATCCAGATATTCTCCTAGTACTTTTTTCCACTGTGTGGTTTCACTATGAGCCTTTCAACCACTTAATACCTCAGAATTTATCAGAGGTATGTAGTAAAGGGTGCTACAGAAATGAAAATATTTAACTATTGCAGATACATTATTTAACTACTACAGATGGCAAAAATAGTATTTTGTTATTAGATGCAAATATTTTCCTAGCATTTTCTAGCTTACTTTTATTCAGAATAATAGTCTCTTGAAAGTTTGAGTCAGTATCTGGTAGTTAAATTAAAAGCTGTCAGTAACCACTGTCTACCGTTAGTATAAAGTAAACGAATCCAAAACAGATTAGAAAAATACTAAAGCTCATACATGCCTGGGTAGAAATGAGGCCATTGATAAATCCATCCATGCCTACTCTGAAAAGTGAATTCATCTGCCTAAAAAAAAAAAGCAATTGGAACTCAGAACAGACATCATACAGAGCCTTTTCCTTCCTTGGTAGGTCTTTCCCAACCTAAATACTTCAATGATTCTACAGCTTTACTTACGGTAATCACAGTTACTTTAGGACATAAACAGGTCTCATTCTCATGTTCTCTGATATTACTTTACTACATATACCGCAATCTTTTAAACTCAAATTTCTCTCCATATCACCTAAGAAATATAATACTTGATCTTGAACAAGCAAGGGTCAAGTTTTTTCCCATTCTGACACCAGCTGCCTAGCTCCGTTTTTATACCTAGACATGTACTGGCACTTGTGGTCCAGGGAACAGCTCTAAACTACCTGTGCCTTTGAAGGGGCAATAATGTTATTCTTTTTCAGTGAATTAGAAAAAAATAAAAGGGTATTAAAATGGAGTATTAAAACAAAAACAATTCACATTTTCCTTGATACTGCCATGTCTTATTTAGAAAGTAGCACCTTGATTCTTACAAGCATAAAAGCAAACAACCAACCCTCAAATCCACTGAGCTTATCTCTTTGGAACTACAAAATATATTTAAGCAATCAAGGACCGGATATTTCACACAAAGCTTCATCTGAATGACATCTTCATGAAGAAACATTTATTTATTTTTGTCATTGTTCTTTCACAAATCCCGTATGTGTTTACTATTCAAAGTAATCTGAGTAGAAATGGCTTTGCTAAAGAATGCAACATAACCATGTGCTGCTCATCTTTCCTGCACAAAACCTTGATTCGTTCAGACCTGCATATACACATCCAGATTTGAAAGCAAACAGCCCAGATCAAGCAACATAGCAGAATACCTGAAAAGAGTGAAGAAAAGTGAAGATAGTTACCGTTAGCTCCTGCAAGTGACTTTGCCTTCTCTCAGACTTTCACTCATTCACCTTCTCCCCGTCAAATCTACTCTAGCACCATAGTGAATCTGAAATTTGCTGAACAGATGAGAAGTCTTCATCAGTTCTGTACTTTCTCAGGCTCACTGTACCTGCAGAGCTGTGAGGGCTCTACCTACATCAACAGGCCCTGCAATCTCTTATCCTCTCCCCAGGCCCTTAGCCTGGGCTAAAAGCTAATATGGTGCAGCTGTGAGACCTTGGAAGAAGATTCCATCAAAAGAGATATGAGAAGTCTTTTCTACATCCTCCCCTTAGCACCCTTCTGTTTGGGAGCTGCATTTAATTCAGGCCTTTGCCCCTGATCTTTTTCTGACCTATTGCAGCTGTGTCTGTGCTCAACCTTGTACCTTACATCTGATCTCAGATCTGCTCTAAGGCTGCAGACTTGTCTGTTGGGCACTGAACTGTTGGCTGAGTCTGTTTACCTTGTCCGCTTAGTCCTTCTTCTTTCATATGCTTGGGTTGTGCTTCTCACCAGGCAGGGCACTGTCCTTGGCTTCCAGCTCAATTTGCTTTGCAGACCAGCCACTTCTGCTTTTTTTTCTGCCTTCAAAACCCATGGTATTATAGGTCAAATTTTAGTAACATGTTGTTCAACTTCATTGTACAGTTCTTGTTGGGCAATATTTGTTTGTATAGTTATGTATTCTTAAACAAGTTCACTTAACTCCCACAGTAACTTTACAGATTTGATTTTAAAGGAGCTAAGACTGAAGCTTTTCTGGTTTGGAGTATACATACAAAGTTGTGAAGTATTAAAGGTATTTTTGTTTGCTTCTAGGAAAGCTAGGTACAGTATCCAAGCTTCTGATTTTAGTGTTTTAAATTAATGCAAACATCCTTTAATTTTTGCAAACCACAAATAATTGTCTGTAGAACTTTTCTGAAACCAGAACAAAAATGTACACGTGCTTACAACGAAATCAGAAATTTGTTGTCCAATTTATCTGTATATTGTATTCATCAGTTGAAAATTCTGTTTTTCCCTGGTACTGAAAAGCACCTCCAAGCACTTAACTCTGAGCAGTGAATACATGGATGGAGACCTTGGAATCTGAAGCTTCTTATTTCCGAGGACAATGCTGGTTATAGCCACCACCACATCACCCACCTGAGGCCAGGCACAAATGTCTCATGTCTTAGAGGGAGCCACAAAGAGGCATTCAAAAGAACATTGAAGAATTAATAATAATAATTCACTACTTCGGTTTAAAATATTTCTGAAACCAGGAAACACAGACAAGGCTTCTCTTTTTTTTTTTTTTTTTTTTTTGTCGTAGGACTCTGTGTTTACATGCAACTGTTGCAGTCAAAAGCTATGAGCAAATTAAGTGCAATTTTTATCCCTAGGAATATCTTCTCAACTGTTTGAAGTATTTCTTATCCATTATAGCTAGAATGTTCCTTGCTGTTATTACAATAACAATGAAACTTGAAATGCATTTAATATCTCAAGTCTGTGGCTCAACATTTATTTAACCTTCAGTGTTCTTTGGCTGTGTGTGGAGCCATAGCATTGAAGACACACTTCTGTTTCTCACCGCATGCTAACCTTCATACACAACATATAGCAGTTTTCCACCAAGCCATAACTACAAGTGGTGATATTACCACAACAGATTTTCTGTGTGCTTTTCCTAACTATGTGTAATAGAGAGAAGAATGTCTATATGCCAGACCAAACACTGAGGCCAGAAGGGCGCATTAGGTTGTGCTTTTATAATAGCCCTTGTGTCTCTCTTGTTTAGAGCAGGTGCTTAGTGCCTTGCACTCATCCAGGCATGCACAGAAAGTGATTGGAAGGCATCTCCATCATTTCTAGTCCCTGTAACTCTGGCAGCTCTGTTTAAATTTACAGTAGAAAACAACAACAAAATCAATAAAACAAAATGAAGTGCATTAGAAGTGTCTTTCTGTCATAGTAGATGTGATTCTGCTTGGCATTGGAATACACACCTTTTACATAAAGTTAATTATTGACACAGAAGTAATTCAGGAGAATACAGGAGAAAGAAATGCAATCCGTAATGTGAGTTTAACACATACTGTAATTAAAATTGTATTTCTTGACTCCATCACAATCTCTGTCAGCTTCCAAGTTGGGTACCTCTGCTATCTGATGTGAATACAAATTAATTCTACCGGTTGTCCCTAAATTAACATGAATGCCAGGATCAGGTGGCTGGATTTTGATGATAACCAGTGGCCCATCATAACTTCATGGGTTCTTTTCTTCCATCTTTTTAATACACCCTTTTGATCATACGCAGTGACTTGCATCACCCAACACTGATTCTCCTACTCTTGCATGCTATATGTGGTTGTTAAATTTATAAAAGAAGCAGAAAGAACATATTAACTAACATGGAATTAAGCCAAAAAGGTTAACTAAAATACGCAATAAGTCCCTTGACTATTTTAAGGATATTTAGGAAAATTCTACATAAATGAATACAAAGAACTGAATTCCAGTTAAAAATTACTCTCATATATGCATACGATATCTAACAGAATGACAGGAGGACTGCACTGACTTACACCCAGTGTGACTTTTGTGGGAATGTCACCAGAGGTAGCACAGCGGGGGAGGAGAGGTAGAAAAGATATCGAACATAATAATCACAAAAGTCTTTTAGGAAATGGTACACAGAAATAAATAAGGGTTATTCCAAAGATCTCAGGCAATAGACAGGCATTGCATGCAGTGCGTGTACTCATAAATGTATCACTGACATGGAATTCACTACACACTATTGCATCTTATTTACCTTTTCTATACAAAATTTAAGAAAGCTCCAGCTCAATGTTTGAAGTTGTAAATGAGCATTCCCCTAACTCTCTATTATTACCTATTTTGAATGACAGCAAACAGCTTTCTTCCAACATAGGATTATTCTAAGTTCAACATCAAAATTAATCAAACTCCCTTGATTAATCAAAATTATATATTTTCTGATTGTAATTGTCTGTCAAAGATCATTTCCTCCTGCAATTTATAAGGTACATAATCAGTGCAGAAGAACAACAAACCAAGTCTATAAAGTGAAAATGCTAGCTGATAAGTGCATGTTAAATAAAATGATTAAGTGGATGGAAATAGTCTGGCACTTGCTAGGCCTCCCACATATATGTTATGCCTTTCACAGACTCATGTGAGATCATTCCACAGCCTTATTAACACATACCACAATTATTTTTTCCCCTTGATACCAGTGTCCTAATACAAAGATATGAATTTTCCTGGTTAAGTAAGTTTAAGTCAGAAAAAAATTGTTACAAATTTGCTGAAGATTACTGGAGAACATTCATGTTTCCTGACTGCTGCTTAATGTACAAACACCACTCTTGTCCTTATCTGACTCCATACTGTCTTTATCATCAGCTAAACTGTGTCCTTCAGCTTTATTATTGCCTAGGAAATGAACCAGATGGTCTTAACCAACGAAAGATAGCAATACTGAGAAACAGCATTTTCATTTCAGATTCACTTCAAACATGAACACACAAGGAATATAGAAGGTAAAGAACTAATTCAGTAGCGATGCCTTGAGTTTTTCTATTAGGTTGGGTTTCTCCCTCCTTCTCCAGATTGTGTGTTTGGCCCAGTTAGAGCTCTGGGCTGTGGTGCATGAAGCACGGACACTGAACGCTGGTGCAAACAGAATCATTTATTCACGCAGTTAGCTACTATATATACTCTTAGATGCTGTGAGTCTCATGATCTACAATTGTTTTCATGTAGCCCGGTTAGACAGCCTTCTAATTGGTTAGTTCGAATTTTGTCGTTATCTTCCTTGCAAGAGGTGCTCAGTCTTCTTTCCTGTTACTTACGACGTGCAGCTGTAGAAACAATCCTTGACTTCTTAATCACACCACATTCTTCTCACGGGTACCTTGTGTCTTCCCACATTCTTTCTCACAACTGCCTTGTTTTTGCCCAAACTCGCACATGATCAAGAGGCCTGTGAAACAGTACATTCTGTAGTTTCCCACACCGGGCTTTGACTCACTAAGTTAAAAGGCAACATACATTTTCTATACAGAATGTTTTTAGCTGAAACTGCCTCGGTTTCAACAATGTACTACAGAAATACAGCAAAAAGAAAAGTCACAACAAAAGCATCCTTTTGTTATCAAGGGCAGAATGTACTTGAAAAAAGCAAATTTTGAAGTATATAATTTTGAAAGTATGAAAAGCCACTAAAGCTTATCTTGATGACATCTCTCTAACCTTGGAAAGGTATTATGCAAGTTTGGAAATCCTGAATGGGGATGGTCTATGCTCAGCTATAACACTTCACCAGTTTGCCTATACATAACTTTAGGACTTAAGCCCTAAAGTTTTGTCTGACAGAACATATTGGAACATCTTGTAATTATATAACCGTGACTCTTTGTTCATGGTTTTTCAGATGTTTCTTTTTCATGCTCTTCAGACTGCATAATGAAGCAGACTATTAGACTCATCCTCCAATTCAAAGAGAAATTATTTGTGTACGAAGTACATGAAGTCCTATCTCAGTCTACACTGAAATTAATAGAAACCACAGACAAGCTTTCATAATAATTAAGCATTCAAAGGCTGAACATGTAATTTTCTTTCATCTTTGTTAACATTGCTGGTTTTTAATTGATCCATTCTGATTTTCAAAGGAATGAATAGGCTCAAATCTGTGAGGTAAGCTTTATGATATCTGGAATTTTGGGAGATTTGGCTTTCAGAAACAGGAAGCAATGAATGAAGATGTAGAAAATACCATCTCATTAAGACAAATTTGGAACTGCTTCACTGAGCAATGATATATTAAACACTATGGGCCCAGAATGATTACTAAATTCAAACTAAATAGGTTTTAGAAAAAGAGAACCCAAAAAGTAGAGAAATATTGACTTAAAAAGAAAAAGAAAAAAACAACAAGAAACACCTGCCTCTGATGATTTAGAAGACATGTTCTTGGGAAAAAGATGAGAAGTCTTCTTGAAGGGATTCCTGATACAATAAGCAATAAGTGGGCAGTGGGCAAGAGATAGCTCTAGAAAGAGCACTTCTAAAAAGAGGTTTGAGACACCTACTGTGAAGTCCACATGTATGCCAAGATCAAAATTTCTCTTCTCATTATGAAAGAATTCAGATTGCTGGAATGGCAGATACAATAGAATAGGTACAAAATAAAAATAAAAATAAAAATAAAATTCCCTAATTAGGATTTTGGACAAGGTTCAGTTAAGAAGGATGCATACTATTTTGTGTTACAGATTTCATTCTCACAGTCATTTCACTAGAGCTACATCTGATTTACAACTTCGTAATTGAAATCTGTATCAGCCTTGGACAATTTGAACTTGTAAATAAATTATATAGAGTAGGTGACTTGACAAGCTAGTTCAAAGAAGTAAGAAACATTTCCAAAATTTAACTTAGGTAAATGCAAAAATTAAAAAAAAAAAGGGGGGGGGGGGGGGGGTTAATAATAATAATGGGATAGAAACCAGCTNTTCTACATTTGCAGGTTTTTGTAGACTATTTTAACCATTTGTGTAGATATAACTATATAAAAATGTTTACAGAAGTGTAGAGGAATATACTTTAAAGCTTCCTGTTTGTGGAAACACCTTTCTTTGCAACACTGGTTGCTGTGCCAGAAAACATTTTGAAGACACAGCATACAAATAGTGACTTGCAGATGAATGGGTCAAACCCAAAAGGTCATGTCACCTTAATTTTGTGGTAGGAGATGAGAAATTGCTGATGGGCCAGAGAAAACAGCATCTGAGTACTCATATCCATCTGTTCCATGGGGTATATATAGAGAGAGGCTTTTTAATCCCATCTGTTTGTGGTAGCCAGAGCACAGGTTGTATGCTCAGCACTTAGTAACTGGCTTCTCTTGACACAAGTGTAATTCAAGTTTGGTGTTTTTATTTCACATTTTTGTAACATCAGCAGAATGAATCCAAGCTTTAAAGACATTCTTGACTTTTACTATCCTCATTTAAAATATAGCTCAGGCTAGAAAATATTTTCAAATGCATGCAGACTTTAAGGTTGTAAGCAGAATCTGAATGTACAACGCAATGTCTCAGAGCCTAGTCCAAAGTCTAATATCTGATCCAAAAATATATTCCAGAAATGTTTAGATTTCACTAAAAATTTAGTAACTTGCACTGATTTACAGGCTCATAGCATTGGTCAAAAGCAAATAAAGGAGAAATGCATAACAGAGGATGGAATTGGCTGAAAAAGATCCAGATCATCTTGCTGATGCAATGTGCAACATTGCTGAGCAGAAAATCAGTGAGCTTGATTGTTGATGAGACTCACAAGGATTAGGAAACAGGATGCGAGTTTCACCCTGATTTTTTAGGAAGGAGGTAGATGGAACATCTAGAGAACTCGGTGACTCAGTGAATATTTCCTAGACTCCATCTTTTTCCTTCTCCGTGGATATTATATTTTGTTTTTATAGTATATTTTATCTTAAGGTATTAAAGCCCTTTAAAAAGTCAAGCATTTCTTAAAGCAGCCTACAATGTGGATATTTTATTTCCATGAAAGAAGTGCTGAAACCAAGGGGAAAATAAAAATCCTCAGTGTAAACTTCTCAAATTTAGAAAAGTAGGAATTTAAATTCACAAGAAAGCACTTCATAGTGAAGTATGATTTTCTGATACACATACAAAAGTAGGTTTTTCTGATACCCTAAATATTCATTTAAACAGTCATTTAAAAAATTGTAAAATCATGCTGTTTATTTGGACATATTTGGCTGACTGAATGTAAACAGCTTGGTCCCAGTGAATTGCTTAAGACATAGTGAATTAATGACAGATGCTAATAGAACACAGGTGCCTCAGGCATCCAGTTGTCTTCCTGTGTTAAATAAAAGTATCTTTCTGCTTGACACAGCAATGAATTTCAAATTTTAAAAGTCCTGGTGTTAGCTTACCATGAGGCATCTTCTGGATGCAAAATGAGTAGCTCACTTCCATTATTCTAAACTGCTCTGGGAGAAAGGACTCAAGCAAGATTAAAGAATTTGTGTGTTCTCATTTACATAACTGTAACACATTAGAAAACTGTGCATAAGATATCTAAGATCTGATTACATATATTGCACAGAAAATAAAAACTAATTCTAGCAGCCCACGACTCACTTTCAGACACTATTCATGGGAGTAAAGGAGTAAAATACTACATCAAGGAAATGGAAGAGCAGGATGGGGAAAACAGATCTGTGGGACAGTCATTTATCAGGATGTGCAAACAGGTATGAGGGAGAAGGTGATACACAGAAATCTATCCACTCCTCAGAAACAGAAGGTACTAAGTTTAAGCTTCCCGGGACGTATTTGCCTATCTTTTAGAATCATAGAATGTTTCAGGCTGGAAGGGACCTCCAGAGGTCATCTAATCCAACCTCCCTACACAAGTAGGGACATCTACCTAGGTCAGGTTACTCAGAGCCTCATCGAGCCTGACCTTGAATGTCTCCAGGGATGGGGTCTCCACCACCTCTCTGGGCAGCCCATTCCAGTGCTCTATGACCCTCATGTTAAAGAACTTTTTTCTAATATCTGACCTAAATCTATCTTTTCCTGACTTAAAACCATTGCTCCTTGTCCTATCACTACAAACCCTTGTGAACAGACCTTCCCCTACCTTCCTGTAGGCCCCTTCAGGTACTGGAAGGTCAGGAGAAGGTCCCCCCGGAGCCTTCTCTTCTCCAGGCTGAACAGCCCCAACTCCCTCAGCCTGTCTTTGTAGGAGAGATGCTCCATTCCCCTGATCATT
>VZZY01018836.1:0-36621 GCA_013400335.1 Eurystomus gularis | reverse complement strand
TGTTGAGTACCTCAGCTTTCTCCTCATCACTTGTTACTAATTCACCATGGTTAATCACCAGGGGGGGTACACCTTCTTTGACCTAGCCTAGTTTTTATATTTTTATCTACCTTTTTCATCTTTTATCTAGCCTAGTTTTACTTATTTCACATTTTTCTCCGGAAGTTAACAAACATCATTACGGGAATTTTTTCTTAATGTTCAGTTACTTTTCAGTTTCAGTCTCTTAGTGTTCATTTCTTTGCTTAGTATAACCCTGTGCATTTACATAATGAGCTAAGCAAGCTATAAAGAGAGAAAGAGCACTTACTGGCCAAGCAGGTTTTTGCAAAACTCTTTCAGCTCCATCACAGATGTTGTACAGTTGTTCTTCGGCCTTGTGAGATTTGCAGTAATTGGGGAATATTTCACTTGCACTGACAGAATTAATCCAATATTTCCTGCGCAATATGAAGGTGATTAGTACAGAGAAAAAAGTTAGCTATAGACAGCACAAACCAATTTATTTTTTTTCCTGTGCATGAATCTGGGACCTTCTGCAATTGGTGTAAGTTAAGTTTTATTTGTTAGTAATAGCCTAAGGATTTACTATATGCAATAATACCAATGGCAGTATACTGGAGATCTCAACAATCCAAATTATGATTCTTTCACTTCACTCCCCTTCCTCCACCTCAGGTAACTATAACACGATCTATGTATTCTCCCTCTGGTTGTCCTTCTATTATTTTCTTCTTAACTTATTGATACATTTATGTAAACTGGCCACAAAGTCTTAATTCAGGGCACTTGATTCAGACTTGGACACTACAAAATAACAAATGTTACATTTGTTAGAAAGAACCTGACCTGGAGAAAGAGGTACTTTTGTCTGTCTCTTGCCGTCATTCACTACAAACACATAGTGTTTCCACAAAAATAGGCAGCATGCACCCACTAAACTTTCTTTTCCCATGCTTATTTTTAAATTTGCTTCAAACAACTAAGATTAATAAGTTAAATATCCTGAAGAAGCACAAATATCATAATCTCTTTATCAAGAGCAAACTATTACAACTATTTTAAATCAGCCAAAATATTCATATTGTGACTGTATTTCAGTTAAAAATTTTTATTTTTAAGAATAAGCTATGTCGTGTGAAAGATGGTCCACCTAACCTAGTGTTCACTGGTAGTAACCAGAAGCTGATGGTTCAGGAAAAGATAATATAAAGAGCACAACTGATTTCCTATATCTCGCTAGCTCCCAGAAATATGGGATTTTTCTGAAGTGGGGTCATATCCCTATCAATGTATCTTTACGTGTAATAACGCCTACTCGCTTTCCTTCAAGGAAATTGTCTAATTTGGTTCTTTAACCCATTCATATAATTTAAAACAACATATTTGTGTCAGTGAGTTGCAGTAATTATTATTGCATATTGTAGGGGAGAAAAAAATATCTTTTAGATCTCCTAAAGGAATATTAAACTTGTATGCATACATCTTCCTCCCTGCAGTTTGTGTTGGGAGATACATTTACTCTTTTTCCAAGATGTTCACAACTCATCTCCCTCTCTTCTCATCTGTTTTTCAAAGTTAAATAGCTCCTATGTCATACACCAGCCTTTCTATATGTTCAACAGTTTCCTGGCCTTTTCTATATCTTTCTAGCTCTATTGTATCTATTTTGAAATAAATATGTGAAATACTCTAGGTTTTTCTTCTTTCTGAGGTACAGTTACAGGGTTTATTTCTCAATTCCTTTGCTAATAACGTCTAATGTTCTACTTGGGGTTTTTTGACCATTGCTGGATTTTCAGATGATAATGACTCACCAAATCACTGTCTTAAGGAATTAAAAAAAGATCTATTATAGAGCTTCACAGTTGTAAAGGATTGTCTTGACTTGTGTTCCTCATTTTGCAATTATTGACACTGAATTTCTTTTGCCATTTCATTTCCAAGTCAGTCAGTTAAAGACTAACTCATGACAGTTCTAGTTTTGCTTAGTCTGAATCATTTTATATCATTGGGAAACTTTACCAATTCACTATTAACCCCTTTTCCCAGAACATATCTCAATATACAGAGCAATATATATTGTAGCACAGATCCCAGTAGCGTTCCTCCAGTAATTCATCTCAGAGAATAAACTTCAGTTTGAGTCAACCGCATCACCAGAAGCTGCCCCTCCTCTTGGTGTTCTGCAGTAAAGCCACTCCAAAACTCCCTATATATTAATCAAAACTGATGAGTAGGGCTTGTAAAAGTTGGAAAACTCTACGATCACCAAATCTGCAGAGGAATCCTACTCTTTTCTCCATAGAATAACTTCCCAAACATCTGCCTTTTAGCGCTATGTATTTCCTCGTTGTTTTTGTGTTTAACACCTCTGTTCTCATATAACATAGATTTTATTTCTAAGTCTACATCCAAAATATTCAAGATCAAAATGAACTGGTTTTGGTAAACCATTATGTCATATCTAGATCAAAAAGCATTGTGTCCGTAGTAAAGTAAAATTTCCCGATGCCTTTTCTCCTTTTGCAGATTAGAAATAAAGAATTCAGAATGTATTATGTTGAGGTGTGCACAGAATAGACAGACTCATTTATCCATATACAGTACATAGAACACATGAGAAGTGAAACTATTTATCTGGCAGAACAGAATCAAATTAAACTGAACCGTATTTATGATTTAATATTTTGCATCAAGTGTAAGGAAACTTCTTGTTCCCAGGGAATTTCTAAAATATATTAATTGTAAGTTTGCATTCACTGTATTAGTCAAGGGAATTAAATATTCTGTAATACACTTAATCACTTTTTTTTTTGTCACTTATATGCCACCTAGCTAATGTAGTAATATAGCTTTTGCTTACCTTCAATAGGTCTTCTTTAACTCCTTCCTGAAACAGTAGTTTAAAAAAAAAATGAGTGATTCAACACTGCAGTTTACAGAAACTTTACCTGTTTCCTAACTAATTTCAAGTTTTGAATAGCTACTTAGGTTTTCTTAAGATTTTGGTTCTAGATTTATTGTGTATCTCAAGAATTTTGAGCTAATCTAAATTCCATTTTCCATGTAATTAAGCCTCATTTTAAAAACATATACAAAAAATTAGGACACAGCCAGGAAGCCAAAAACAAGACTCAAGTAATAAAAATAATATGGGAATCAATCAGAACACTAGCAACAAGTCCAGGGAAAATACTCGTTGATTAGACAAACCAAGACAAACTATAATAAAATGAAGTCCGGCAGGCTAATAATTTTACTATCTTTCTGTATTAGCCACATCCACAAAAATAACGTTAAAAAAATAAAGAAAACTTTCATAAGAATATATTAAAAGGTATTTAAATATTTTGGCTGTTTTCAAGTCAGCTGAATCTGATAACTTCCATTACAGGGTGCTTAGAAAAAAAAACCTGTGATTGCCTAAATTTTCTTCACTTTTATTGCTGGGTATATCTACATTACTTACTGTGGCAACACAAAGAGAGAAGGATTGAGTTGCAGTGTGCAGTGATCTCTCATGGGTCTACTGTGCTTCTAGAGCACTGTGGGTTACCTAGAAAAAATTTTTGAATATTTTCTGGTCCTGGGTAAGCAATGCACATATATGGAGAAATATTGAAAGTATTGAAGGACCTTGTGCCCATATTGCAAGTGTGGCATCATATGCCTGTCTTAGTGTGTGATTTTAATCTATGTTCCTCCAAGCGGGAGCTGAATCAAGCTCACCAGTGGTGTACTTGTGTACATACTACAGGACTTCATATGCCGACATAATAAAATAACTCCTTCTTAGTACTACATTGCTCCATTGGTTACAATTCCATGGGCAAACATTTTTCAAAGAAACACACTTCCTAAAAGCAAACAAGGAAATTATTGGTGGCAAATACTGATGAGTCAACAACAAATCCTATCAATCTCATCTCATTTCCTCCTATGACAAAGTGACAGGTCTCATGCATAAAGGGGAAGCAGTAAACGAGGACAGCTGGCTAGGCAGCTACTTTGCAGAAAGATTTAGGAGGTTTAGTTGTCCACAGGCTGACCACAGGGTTACAGTTTTTGTGAAAAGAAAAAGCATGTGGCAGAGTTGAAACAAAGTATAGTTTCTATGAATCTTCACAAAACCTCATCTACAGTCCTGGTTTTGGAAGAGCACTTCAAGAAGGATGATTGAGGACAGAGGAGGAGACTGAGCGTGAGTAAGTATGTCTAGTAAGTATGATACTCAGGGAGTAATCAAAAGAGTGGGAACTGCTAAGTCTAAGATTGAGAAGACTGAACACAAATGTAATAAATGCTCTGGGTGGGCTGTTAGCCAAGAGTGGAACAAACTGTGGCTCACAGTAAATACAATGAGACAGGAGTTTTTTCACAAAGAATCAAATTCCTGGAAAAATTTCAAAGCCTGTGATTGGAGTATTTTAAGAGCTGGTAGGCAAGTATATAGCAGACAACAATAGGATTAATATCCCTGTGGCAGAAAAATAAGATAGGCTTCTAAGCTCTGCTCCAGCCTACTGCTCTAAATATTTATGACTGAAGTAGGAGAGGCATTTCTTTCCTCTCTTGCAACCCATATTTAAGTTAATTTCCTTAGAGTCACTTGCAGGAAAAATTCAATGCTGACATTCAAAAATACTAAGTGATTCATATTCTTAACCTTTTTAAGTGTTATGGGTGTATTCATGTTATACAAGAATATAATGACTCATGTATAACACTTGCACACTTAGGTTTATATGTTTACATACATAAAGTGGACTAGTGCTTTAAGACTGTTAAATCTGATCTGGTAATTTTTACATTTTAAACAAATAATTATTAGTTATTTTCAGCACTAGTATACAGTATCCCTCTCTGCTCAAAGGTTTTTTACTATGTCAGCAAATTAAAGTCAAATCCAGTACCCTGAAATAGGCTTGAACTTGTTTTCTGGAATCTCTGGAACGTCATTAAAGACATTAACTCCACATGACAATCATCGTTATTTAAATCAGAGAAGAAAGAGCCATAGCTATGTAGTGTAGATTTATTTGCTTGATGAACAAAATCCCAACTATTTAAAAAAAAATAGGAAGAAGGGAGAGGCTTAAAGCTATTAAAAACTTGTGTTTTAGAAAAAGGATAAAGATAAAATTAGGCATGAAAAGAAAACTCACTTTTACTTTATTATTTTGTTTTAATAATGAAAAATGTAAAAAACCTAAAGTGACAAGGATTTCTAAAAAAAAACCAGCACTAAAGCCCTAAGCTAACAGCAAAACACCCACACCCACAAAGTGCTGACTCATTTTTTTCCAGTATCCTTACTTCATCCCTAATGCAGTTTTGTAAATATGTGTATTTTCCTGTCCCTCAGTTTCTCATATACCTGAGTCTAGGAAGAGTATTGTGAAATTTCATCATTCAGCATTAATATGTACTTCAATCCTTAGAAGGAAGGTGCTATAAAAAGTAAAGCATTGGTTTTTTTTCATAATATACTATGCAGTTACTTTTTGTACAAAAGAATATTATAGCAATTTTGTATACTCAAAGAAATACATGGCAGCAACCTTTTTCTCTTCAAACTTATAGTACAAACTTCAATCCCATTAAAGCTGATCCTTGTTTCTGATCCTCTGCTGATCAGATTTCATCAGTACCCCTCAAAGTATCTGGCAATCTGTTGGACTGATACCATTACAGAAGTACTAATTTTCCTTTTAGATGAGGTGCACAATAAGACATGTATTTTCTTTGTTACAGCAGATGTAGGATCCAGCAGCCAAGAGATCAATATACAGCCAGGCTTTGCCCTACTGCAAAGGTTCCCATTATCAAACATACGCTCTGATGTTGCAAGTCTCACTCAAACGTTGTGTATGAAATTAGCTATGCAAGAACACTGAAGCCTGGGAGGACTCCACTCCAGTTCGTACAGTAGGATTTCATGCAGCCACTTGCAAAGTGTATCAATAGTATCAACTTGCAGAGGCTGACAGAGAGATAATTTTATCTAATGCTCATAATCCCCCAGAAAAACCATTTAAGACAACAATAAAGAATGCACCGGGGGGAGGGGGAGGTAAGGAAGGCTTTAATGAGACAGTAAGAATGCTGTAGTTTCAAAGAACTTATAAATCAAGCTATTCTCAAAATGTTTTGAAATATTTTTAACTTTCAGAAAACCCTGTGAGAAAGCTACAGGGTATCTTACAGTCATTTTTCCTGCTACTGAGAAAAAGGCTTCTCCTGAGTGAAGACCTGTTCAACAACGCACATGAATAATTTTATAGGGTAGAATATTAAGGAAAATTTCCTATGCCAATGTAACAACATGAAAAAGTGGGGTTGTGCTGCAGTTCCTAAAAACATTTTATGGAATTGTTATTGATCACATTTTAGACTAGGTGTTGGTAGGAGTTATAAGCTGCTTTCTTTTATTATCTTTGTTGTGGTGGGAAGCAGATGATTTAAAGTTTGCACCATAAGCTTGGAAACAAAAGCAAGCAAAAACCAACAATGAACCAAAACAGAAGAAAAAAGAGAAAAAACTGATACTGCAAAAAAAAAAAGGGATACCACAATACAGAATTAATTTCAACATAATAAAACTACATTTTAAAAAAATCTCTTGGTTTGGAGAATCTAAATGGCTAACAAAACATGGAAACCCTGTATTTGTCTCCTGATTTTAACTTCTAGACTTAAAGTCCAGTTTGAGAATTTGCAAGATTATTAAAGATGATTCTACACTTGAATTAGTTCAATGTACCATCCATAATCCTCAAGCTATGACTCATAATATTCCTATTTGATGCATCCCTAACTTTGGCTGTGGGTTACTAAAGGAATTTCTCTTGGTACTTCATAAGTGCTAAGTGCCAATTACTTCAAGAGGCTAAAATGCCTTTCAAAAGTCGGAAAAGTAACAAGCAATGGCACTTGTGAACAAATTGCTCCAGAAGCACTGAGCATTTTGTCCATCTTCTGCTTGAACAGTACATGACTTAGCAGGCAGACTTAGACTCCCAAGGAGCCAGAAGGGAGATAACCTGACTGGGGGCAGTAAATATCATAGCTTTGTTTTTCTTGACATATTTTACACACGTGCAAGGGGCTTATGAGAGAGAAATATAGGCTCACTTCATCTATGAGATACTAAGTATAGACTCAGTTATTTGCATGCTTTTCAGCCTGCAAAAGCCTTTTCAGTCTTCTTTTAGCCAAAAGAATTAATTTTCTTTTTTTTTTTCTTAATTTATTATACTATATATCATGTAAGTTAGCTTTAATATCCAAATGTTGTAGCAAACACTTCACAGATGGTTAATATTTTACAGGGAAACTGCTTTTTCACTTTTTCCTCTCCTTTGCTTTGAACCGTATGCCGGCTGGAACCACACCACAGGGAAGTCTGTTGCCTCCCTGGGGCCAGGGTCAGAGATATTACTAGGAAACTCCCTAGTCTGGTACAGCCATCAGATTACTATCCCCTGCTGGCCATCCAGATTGGTAGCAATGCCACAATGGGAAACCTCAAAACAATTAAAAAAGACTTCAGGGCCCTGGGGAGATCACTTGAGGGCTCAGGAGCCCAGGTGGTGTTCTCCGCCATTCCTTCAGTGGCAGGGAGGAATACTGAAAGAGGCAGGAAGACCCACCCGATTAATATGTGGCTGAGAGGCTGGTGCCACCAACAGCATTTTGGGTTTTTTGAACATGGGGAGCTTTATGCTGCACGGGGTCTGCAGGAAACAGACGGAGTTCATCTGTCCCCAAGGGGGAAAAGAATCTTTGCATATGAGCTGGCTGGGCTGAAGGGGGAAGGGGATAAAACTGGACCTGCCAAGGTTGAGCAAAAGGGTGGCAGGCCATTGTTGGGCATGAAGTNTGAGGCTGAGGAGTCCCAGGGAGTGAAGGAGATAAGAGGCCTAACGAGCAAATTCCACAGAACAGCAACCTGGCAAGAAGACTTTGCCCTCCAATCATTTAGATGTTTTGTCAGTGTTCTTCAAAGGATAAATTTTAGCTGAATATATTTGTCATACTAATGTTTCAAAAAAACCCACAGACATTCAAATTCTGATTGTCCATCTACTTTCTATCAGAAAATAAAATATGCCTCTATTATTGGGACATAACACAGTAAAGATTAAATCAGTAAACTAGCAATGTCACACAAAGAAATGTACTGATAAAGAAGTCTTCTGTTCATATTGTAAAACTAGAGATTTTAAAATAAGCAAAATAAGATTTTTGGTATCCTTATATTTCTTATTGTGTTATTCACTCTTCTACACAAATGCAATTGTGCTGCTGGTATTCCTGTGTTATTAGATCTATGCAGAGTTGGGGATTATTGTGGGATATACCTTTATGCTCTTTCTGAGATAAACTTAGTTTAGGTTAGTAACTGTGCTGTGTCTCCCTTTCATTACAGTACACAATTACTAATTACAATGGGTTCAATAATCAACAGTTTAGTTAAACATTAACTGGGAGTTACATCCAGTGGCAGAGTTTGTTTGCTTCATCCATATCATGTACCTTCCCAGCTGGTCTTCGAGTGGCCAGAAAACTTAAACTTCCAAGTTCTTACTGACGATTCTTACAAAACAGAAAAAAAATGTAAGGGTACATAGATTCTCAGTTCAGATGTTTCCTTTCTCTTATGTTGCCTGCTTCCATTCTCCAGTTAGTGTTAGAATAGTTATTCTGATTATTGGATCATATTTGGGAAGTCAGCCACTAGTTAAGTCCTTCCCAAGAATGCGATTTTTCTTTCTGTCTACCAGCTGGTATTTTATTATGTAAAATGTTCTATGAGATAATATCCACCTATTTTTTGCTGCTTTCACTGAAAACTAGACATGCTATCCACTTCCTAAATGACAGTGGCCTTTATTTTCTTATATTATTGTGATATGGATCATAACAACCCAGAGAATTGACAGGCTTGTTTTAGTCTGCGTCTTCAAAGTACAGACCACTGTGATATTAAATGCAAGGACAGATTTGTTAGTGAGGTGAGCAGAAGGAGGAGAAGAAGAATGTTTAAGGGAAAAAGTATTTCCTTGGTTTAGTAAATGCAGAAAACAGGCAAACTTTGCAGGGAGTGAGAAAGCCTCTTCTTTTCATGTTGAATTCCTGCATCAGTGGCCAGAAAGCTAGAAGTTTAAAAGTGCAAAATATCAGGACTCTGAAATACTGTCAGAAAAGAACAGGCCTGTATTTAACATCAGTAGAAATGGCTAGTGCCCTTAAGAGGGCTGCAAGTCATGGAGGAGGCTAGAAAACCCAAACCACTCCAAAATCTCTTGCAAAGTCCTTGGCCTGGCACACAAGGCAACTCTGATCAAAAGTAAGGAATAGAGAGGGATTAGAAGAAGAAGAAGAGAAGACTGATTTCAAATCCCTTTCAGGTTAAACTGCTATTTTGATGTAGTAAAGGGAACATGTGCCAACAGTAAATAATACTCCAGTAGCAAACTGGGAGCTGGACAGAAAGATTTTATTCTTTACTAACAGTACTTTCTAAGGAACAGAGTTTAGTTTAATGATAGTTTTCTAATTGCTAGAGCTACACAATGCTGGCCAATACACTTAAACTGGCTTTCTGTCATTTAAACAAAGCATAGAAGATGAATTATGCCTCAGGAAGCTATCTTAAATCTTTCTATTTTATTATCTCGAATTAATAATGCATTACCCAGTTTAGACCAGTGTTTCCAGGTATTCTTCCAAGCACTGCCAAGTTATGCGTGCTTGAACACACCTTCTTTAAAGAAATTGCATGTGTAACCCTGAGACAATGTAATCCTGAGAGGAAGATTAACCTTTACCTTAGTTGCATTTACATTATTTTTGGAGCATGACTAACCTTTCATTTGGAAGTATCAAACAGCAGGAACTGGACTGTTTACAGTTCAACCAAACCTGCTGACTGAAAGGCAGATTCGGTTCCTGCTGAAGTTAGGAGTTGTATTAGAGACATCCGTGAAAGATTAATTATTCCTCTTGTGCTTATCTCTGATTTTCAGAAACTATTAAGTAGTGACAATTTCAATCATTGTCACAAGGGGTGAGGAGTCTCATAATCTCCAAAAACTGGGACTCTAACTCAGGTAAAATTTTACTCCCCTCTCTACATACTATAATACGACAAGGACATACTGATGAAAATACTTCAGACATTAACTGCAACTGTATGTACTCAGAACAGCCACACAAAGCCCACATCATACAGAACTATTCCTATTTTATTATTCAAATTTATCAATCCAAACAACAACAAAAACATATAGATTTTTGGGCTCCAAGAATTAGAGCATTGAGTAGATAAAAAAAGTCAGCAAGAAATTAATTTGAAAGTAATGGTAAAGATGAAGTGTAAAATTTATGATATTAAAGTCAACAAATATGTTGCACTAAAAAGCAGAATAAAGGGATTTAAAACATTTTTTTAAAAATTATCTGTGTTTAAAGGAGCATTACAAAATGTATGTTAGGAATCTCCATCTCACTGAGACTGCGAAAAAATGGATGAGATACATACAAAGCACAAATATTGTAATAAATACGACTGTGTGTGTTTTCATTTCAGAGATGATTATTCTGTGAATGTTCCTCATCACATTAAATAAGATGCTCTTTACCTGCAGCTAACAGGAATTTACAGCAGAGGACAGAAGTAGGGCAGTCAGTAAATTTTCTACTGGCTTATACCCATGAAAAGTTTGGGCTTCTTCTAAGAGTTTTTTTTTGTGGAATGGGTGCTGGTTGTCTCTTTTTGAAACATAATGTAAAATTAGTCTGTTTCAATTCTTTCTCTATGAAAGCCCATATATATATGTAACATATATATGGCTATAAAACAACTGTCAATCTCTGCTCTTTATTTGATGAAGTCTTGTTTAATCAAGACAAGGTTTTACACTTTGTGTCTAAAGAGGCTGGACACAAGCAATTTCTTTGTCCTTAAGTATCCAAAATCTGCTAGTACCCTTCATAGTGGTGATTTCTATAAGCTATAAGCCTCATCTTTCAACTTCCAAATATTGACCAGAAAGGAAACTGCCTCTGCTAGTAAGCGAATAGACAGAAGAATACCAAGCAGAATTTGGTAATAAGGAAAGGGATATTTTATAATCAGTTCAGGCTACATTTACATACAACATAAAAAATTGTAAGATACTCAGTCAAGGACAGGAAAGAGGTCAGCTGAACATCATGCATAAATCTTACGAAAACCTTCCAGAGGGACCCATATGAATTTAATAGAACTTTACACACACAAATAATGCAGGCTTGTCATATTTAGTGGCTTAGTTAAAACTTGTGTTCAGTTAACTCATGAGTTGGGCTCTAGTTAGCCCTGAAGCTGCTCTGATCTAAAGGTTTCTTTGACCACAAGTACAGGATGTGATCTCTTCACTGACAAGTGCTGGCACAGTGTCCTTGGTAACGTGGCTTTAGTACACCCTGTTTAAGTATACCTTAGTATTTAGCATGGCTTACTTATCCTTACCCTATGTCTCTAAAGCGACATGAAACACTTCAGCTGCATCCTCTCTAGTACATATTTGTAAAATAGTCATCCAGATTGTCTCTGCTGTTCTAAACGTGTTCAAGGGCTCTAAAAACTGAATTCAAAGTCTCACCTTTGAGAAGCATGTGTATAATTTTTAATGCTGCATTATGTGTCATTTTGTCTTTTTGCCCCTGCTGTTATGGAAATTTTAAGTGGACTAAATGAGAAACAATGCTTGTTTTCTAACTAGTACTCCTCTGTGAGGCAGCATCTATTTGATACTAGCGCATTGGGGTAACTCAGGGTAAAATGACATGTTTATGTTCCACTGAAGTATTAAGCTATGAACTAACCCACAATAATTTGCTGTGGCAAAGTGATGGATGTCACTGGACAGTGAACTAGATTTTCCTTCTGTAGAGGTAGCCAATATCTGGTCAACAGAGAACAAGCAAAGTATTTTGTTGAAACTCTACAGAGTTCATTTACAGTATGTAAAAGAAACTCACCAGAAATTTTAATATAACTTCTACAAGAGCAACTGGCAGCTATTGATTTTGAAAGCTTATTGAAATGTGACAAAGGACCATGCTGCTAATAAGGAGCAGTTTATGGTAGAGTTAACAATTTCATCAAGGCTTTAATTTTACTGTGTATTTCAAGGACTGGAAGTAGAATTAAATGAGAACATGGCAGGTATTGTGTTTGACCTATTTCTTTCTTTTCTTTATACGTAAAGTTACAAAGTTAGCAGAGAGGATGCATCTGTGTTGTAACTCGCATTGTGTTTGCACATTTCCCTGTCTTGCTGATTTAAAGGAATCTTATCTCAGACAGAGGAGTTTGGGATTGCAGATTTAGTGCTATACAAATCATATAGCTAAAGTCTTCGTCTTTTCATTGCTATATTTTTAGTAACTTACTGCTATGTTTTGTGAAGAGTCTTATCATAAATTCTCTTGACAGTTCTTTTTGAAATACTACTCACTTTGGTGTCAAGTGTGTTGCACCATCATAAACATCAAGGTATAAAATAGGTTCTAAATATGTGTTAATATAGTTAGAGGAAGCTTCCTGTATACTCGGTCTACATATTAAAACATTGATATTATGTTTATTTTCATGGTGCTATAGTGTCATTTTTGACCATGAGCTGGGAGTTCTCAGTCCTTGAGGAAGATGTTCATTGCTTTATGGGGTTAGGTCTTTACATAACCGTGTGAATCTGAAAGTTATAAAGGTAAGGCAGGATCCTGTGAACATACCTCAGGCATACATGCTTACAATTTAACTGACTAACCCTTTCAGGAAGAAAGGTGAAATACATTCCCGGGGCAAAGCACTACATATGCACCTACTGAGGAAAGTTTAGAACTTGTGTCTGATAGTTCCTAGGAAAATGTTCCAAAACTAGACTATTTATAGGTAAAATAAAATTTAAAAACAGCAATAAAACCTGAACTCTAATTACCAGATACTCCAGTGTTGCGACAGGAATGTTCATTCCCACTTTCACTGTATAGCTTTGAAAGTGAAAAAGTGAATCCACTCTGTCTTCTGCATCAGGAGCTGTGAAACTCCTGTGTAGGCAAGTGGATATGACCTGTTTGTAAATATGCAATTTGGTACTTGGTGAACTAGAGCATCTAGCCATGAGCATTTAGCCTTTTGATAGCTGATTTTACTGTAGTCACTTAAAAATACAGCATTCCGGCTTTGCCCAAATTAAAAAAAAAAAAAAAAGAATTGATAGTTGATATATCTTATTCAACACAAAAAGGCTCTTCACAAAAACTAATTTTATCTTATGAACACCAATTTTTCTAGGCTCCTTCTACGCCCATTTAACAGTGAAAGGCTTCTCCAAGAGTTATTCTGACCCTGAAAGAAGCTATCTCTTACCACTGTTTATGGAAGAAATTTAGAGTCACCAACATTCCACAAGTCAAACGTTCACAAATGCACTTTAAAAACACTTACAGAAAAATATTTCATGTCAATTTAACCTGTTCAGCAGCAGAACCAGAAAGAAATCACTAATTTTGCACTGTTCTAATTAGAAGCTGACATTTTTCCTCTCCTGTTATTTGGTCTAGCATCAAAACATCACAGTAAATTTTTGTGCTATTTATTAGGCTGATCTCCTTGAACAAGCAAAGAAAATAAAACATGCAATTATTAGGCATCTTATTGCAACACAAATCCAAATGGAAGATCTGCAGGTAGCATTACCTGTGGAACATCAAGTCTTTGTGTGTGTGTATAAATAAATAAAAAAAGCCCGAAGCAGCCGGATTGGAGGTGTTGGGGAAAGGGGTTATTCCTGAGACTTTATTTTAAAGTATATTGGCTAGAGGATATAAGATCCTATTATTTTATATGCCTTGAATAAGAATGCCAAATGGCTAAGCTATGCAGAGCTTGGTGAAAGAGGGTGATCTAAGTCATGGTCTAGTTTTGGTTTATAGTCACATTTCACTACAGATGGCACAGAATCATAGAATCATTTAGATTGGAAAAGACCTCTAGGATCATCTAGTCCAACCATCATCCAACATCTACCTAACCCCTAGACCACATCTTGAAGCACCACATCTACCTGTTTTTTTAAGGCCTCTGAGGATGGTGACTCCACAACTTCCCTGGGCAGTCTGCTTCAATTGCTAACCACTCTTCCAGTAAGTAAAGAGCTTCTTCCTGATTGTAGTCATTTAGTAAAGCCACAGCGATTCAGTCTTCACCGGCAACCGAGCCACGTGGCTGCCACACAATCGTTGCCGCTGCCCCCCCACCACAGACAGAGAAGAGAGTTTCAAAATACTGCATAGACAAAGACACGCTCCCAAGCGGATCAATCGCAGACCATGAGTCACCCCCCCACCCTGAACCAGAACTGGCCATGATGTTAGCATGGTATAGAATAGCCTGGCTGCACCAAATTCACCCTGTCCTGGCCCAACTGGGACACTGATATACAATCTAAACCTCTCTTGGCACAACTTGGGGCCATTACCTCTTGTCATGTCATTAGGTACTTGGCAGAAGAGACCAGCACCAGCCTCACCACAACCTCCTTTTAGATAGTTGTAGAGGGCAATGAGGTCTCCTCTCAGCTTCTCCAAACTAAACAATCCCTGTTCCCTCAGGCACTCCCTCAAACGACATATTCTCCAGACCCTTCATCCGCTTTGTTGCCTTCTTTGCCCCTGCTCCAGCACCTCGATGTTGTTGTCCAATCATGATAGGATAAACAGTGCAGAATGGGATTTTTTGAGGGCTCTGTCATAAGATGCCATACTACATGCCCTCTTGTCCTATTCCTGGGTATCAGTGGAAAATTCAGCCTGAATTGTTAACGTATACTACCATATGTATATGATATTAGTTTTCATTGTTCTGACAGTAAACCAAAGCCAGGATATAGTTGAGCCTACCTGGCCCAGGTCTTTAGTTAAATCCTAACTACAAAGCAGGTTTATTTTAATATTTTAAATGCCACCTACTTTTCACAATGGAGCTGGTCCTAATAGGATCTGGAAGATAAGAGCTTGCATCCTGATTGTTAGAATTAAAGCAGAGCACTGCTCTAACTGATAGCTGGCATGACGCAATTGTCACGTTGTCTTCAATATTCAGGGCTAACCAAATGCCCATTGAAAGGTTGCGTGTATTTAGAACATAAGAGTGGCAAGATAAGTGTAAGGACAGAATTTTAGTAGAAAAAGAATACCCTTGGTAGATTATCTGTGGTATCCTTTAGTAGAAAAAGCATACTGCTCTCAAACAGTGTTTTCTTTAGATTTTGGTAATAGACCCTCTGCATCTGCATAGTCTAAAAAAATAAAACTTCACAAACTCTAGCTCATAAACCTTGGTTTTATGCAATCCCTTCAAAGAACTATTGGAAGTTTGGCAGTTGCAGAGAGAGGAGGCAAAATTTGCACACATATGGTCAACCTGAGAGTGAGATAAAGGAACTGTACAATTTTTAAAACTAATAAGTGGTATATTCCTATAGCAACTTCCATTTAGTAAATGCAGACAACAGAGGGGAAAAAAATAAGAAATGTTTGACACTTGCCTACATTTAGCCCATATCTGGGACAAAACTACAGCAGTTGCTCTATCACCTGACAATCCCTCCCCATCTGAGAAGACAGATGAAGAAAAGGAGAGAACGTCCCATGGACTGAAATCATAAATGGATTTATCAGCCAAACTAACAGCAATGCCAATACAAAAGTTATACTCAGCCCAGCAAACATACTGTGGACACAAGAAGCAGGAAAGCGGTTCTCAGGAGCAGAAGGAAGATGAGGAGCAGGATCAAGATGAGCCCAAGCAAGAGGCCTCCTATGTTTATCAAACTTCCCTCTTTATACTGAGCATGACATTTATGGGATGGGACACACCTGGAGCCAGCTCAGGGCAGCTGCTCTGCCTTGTGCTCCTCCCAGCTTCAGCTCCTGGCTGACTGGAAGCTGCTAATGGCTTGCAAACTGTGGCTGGCCTAGGATTTGATCCCAGCAAAACCAGGACTGGGTTTTTGAATAATTACTTATTTATCAGACATCCTTATGAGTGATTTGCTCCTCACTCAAATGGAAGACCAAGAATTCGCCAAACTTGTGATAATACTGTATTCCAAATGTCCCATTAATACTGTTCTGGTTACAGACGGCTGCATACACGTCTTTGTGCCACCACAGGAATACATCACTAGGACAATAAACCTTCATTTGAATGCATCTGTGTGACTTATCTGAGTAAGATTTAAAAAAAAACAAAAACAGGGAGTAATGATGGCTGAATGTTATCAGTGCATAATTTGTGGCTTTAACAATTTTTTCTTTCTAGAAGTTTAGTAGTTGTACTCATGTTTAATATGAGAAGTTCAGCTTTAACTGCAAATTATACAAAACAAAAATCAATCCATCTACTTGCCCAAGTCATTATTCAGGTTCCCAAAATTAACCAGAAGCTAAAGATTATGATGTTTTAATATAGTCTGGCCTTTAAACTTTCATAATGATTGAACTTCTAGAATTCTCATTTTTAATTTTTCTATGCAACAAAGGTTCCTTCTGCAGGGAAAAAGAAAATTCTTACACACCATATAGCAATGTTTGGTAATCTTTTTCTGAACAAGATATTAGAATGAATGTACTCATCTATCTGTAAAATTACCCACCAATGGGTTAAATCTTTTCTGGGACCATCCCTTTTTAAGAGGACTGAGAAAAGTGATAAAAGGAGCACTAGTGTGTAGGTGTCTCACTTGCTCTGAATGGAACTGGAGAGCTAACCACTTGTCTTGGGGGATGATGACCAGATGTCATGCTTTTAACAACTGGAAGCCAGGGAGCCAAGTGTGAATAGCTTGGCTATTAACTTTTACAGCAGATCAGAACAGAAATGAAGATTCTTTGGCTAAGCAAGGCAGACAGCTATGCTAAGCCAGCCTAAGTTAAGGTTTGGCTTGGTCATGCAAACAGCAGGACTTTGTATGGAATATTCCAGGTAACTAATAAACACTGCTTTGTTTTGAAAAGATGTCACGAATCAGTGCGATTACATCTGCTCACATTATTTCTTCAGAAACTCTAGGAGTTCTAGGAGAGCATGGAGTCTGAGTGCTACACAGGAGCAAGCAGCTTTCAGCAGGAGAGAGTTTTCACTGAACTGAGGATCGAGCCTCCGAGTTCTGCATTTCAGTAGTGGTTTTCAGTGTGTCATTTTGGATTGTTATAAGAATGTGATCTTGGTCATGATAAAGACAGCAGGTCAATCTTATTTTATTAAACTTAGCAGCAGTAATATCTTCTAGCATGGTATCAGACCATCTCTATTTAGGATTATGTATTTTTGGCCATGGACTCTGAGTGATTAGTAAGGCACTAGGCTTGTGTATTTGTGACAGCTTTAGAAACTCACTATTCTTCTATATAAGAAAGTAAATCTAAAAAAATAATGAATTTATTTGAACAGCAGCAGTGGCAAAACAACAAAATCATGATATACTATCTATGGATTAATAAAGCAGTAGAGAAAGCAAGAACATACCAAAAGATCTGTGGTTGTTATTGTTCATCGCACTACATTGAGAACAGTCTCGGACAGTTTGAACAGTTTTTTAGAGCAGATATTTGTATTTTTAACCATAGATATTTTCATGCAGACTTACAATACACTAAAAAGACAAAAGAGCCTAAAGAGACTTTGCTCATACCTGAAAAACAACCTATGTATACTTAGTCTTTATATTTTTCCTCTCAAAAAGGTGATATGTCTTCTTTCTTTCACTCTTAATTTGCCTTTTTTATTCAGCACTGTTTTATAAATGCTTACATGTATTTATTCATATGAGCACAACGAACTTCTCAAAAATGTAGAAGTAAAAATATTCAGAGAATCTTTAGATATTTCTAAATAGCACAGGTAACACGGAGCCCTTTATGGTTTGCTACGCTTACACAAATATTAAATAAGATCAATGAAAATCTCAAGTAATAATACCCATTTTATCTGGAATAAAATGAAAGAGTAACTCTTAATTTAGTTATAATTGTATTAGCGTCTACTATGACTCTTGGTGATATTGTGAGTTTGGAAACCCTCAAATGAGACAAAAACATTAGTCTGTGAGAAGACAAATAAATAAGTTGGGTTTTTTTTTAGAAATAAAATAAAATATACCATAAAACTGGATAACGGAAGAGCCTTTCTTGCTGTGATCAGCCTATTACATTTTTTTCCTGTACCAGCTAATAAAACCTGAGTTTAAAATATGGTAAGAAAAACAAGAAGCATTTTCATGCTGTAGTGTTCTATTTCGCTGCTAAAATTAATTCCATTAATTATTTGGTAACAACTAACCTATTTTGCTAAGATGGAAGTTAAGAGTTGAATGTTATAAGCCTTCTCTTCACATCCAATTATATTCTTCCATCTAGGAACAGACATTTTATTTTCTATACATTTTATTGTTTTGTTTTAAGTCTTTTGTTGGATGTAAATTCATGTCTTGGGTTTGGTTGTTTTTTGTTGTTGGTTTGGGGGTTTTTTTTGTTTGTTGTTTGTTTGTTTGTTTGTTTGTTTGTTTGTTTGTTTGTTTGTTTGTTTGTTTGTTTGTTTGAAGTTTCATTCTTATAAGCCTGAGTTATTTCTTCAAATCCCATTTTATCTTCTCTGCATGTGACTTTTCTCAACTTTTAATTTTAGAAAACTCAAGATTTCCTGGTACAGCCCTGTTGATCTTTTACTAAGATTCTTGTCTTTCTCCTGATAGAGGACAGTTTGCCATTGTTGAATTAATATGGTTTCTTTCAGCACTTGTCAGCTCTGCTATAATCCTTTATCCCTTGTAACAGTCTCCCAAGTCCCCAAAAACCAGTTTCCTGAATGATTGAGGGCTGCTTTTTCCAAAGTCCATTGTCTTCATTTCACTCCTTTCTTCCCATAAAATCAGAAACATTGTTGACATTAATTTCTACTGTTATTCTACCACTTTAGGTCAAAAATTCAATCTAAAATAGCTCATCTTTTGATCATATCCTACAGTTCATGATAATGCTGGTTCCAAGATTTTCCAAGAACATCTCTGAGCCTTGCTTTTTGAATAGCTAGTCAGTAATTAAAGGTTCCTATTATCACCAGGTCCTATTTTGTGAATAATTCTTGTAGCTGTTTAGAAAAACCCCAAACAGAATATTCATCTTTTTCCTGAATAGATGTTTCTATAACAAGGCTTACCATGCTATCTTTCTTTTCCTTAATTACCCTCATAGAGAGAGAGCTGGCACATTAGGCTCTCATTAATTTCTCACAAAATAAATAAAAATAACCTTAAAATACAAAGAAAATTCTCCTTTCTTTTTCATTTTTTTCTTTTTTTTTTAACCTATCCTCTTCTCCATAAACAAGTGTTATCTTTTAATAATATATTCAGAAAATCCCATTGAGCATCTGACTGCATTTTATTTTTGTCTTCTAAATCTACATTTTTTGAGACACTTTTTCATTCTAGTTGTGGTGGTTCAGACCCTGCTGGGGCCTGAGCACCACGTGCCACTGGCCCCCAGCGTCGGGTGGAAAGGGAGACAGGGAAAGCACAAAGCCTGCGATTGAGAAAAGGAGAATTTAAGATGATAATACGCAAGAAACAATCAGAACAACAACAACAGCAATAACAACAGCAAGCAGAACAAGGTACAGAACTAGCGATACTGAGCACATAGACAGAGGGAGGGGACCTGGACCTGTGCACCCGTCACCCAGTGTCAAAGGGTGTAAGAACCAGCGCTGGGGGCATGAGGTCGGGATGGTATGGAATAGCTCGGCTGTGGCTCCCCCCCAGCTCCTGCTGAAAATTAACCCTGTCCTGGCTGAACCAGGACACTAGTTCAGACTATTCTGACTATAAACAGTTCACTCTTGCTCACACTCATCTTATTCTCCAGTGATGTTTAACGAAACAGAACCTGTTGGCAGAAACAAAAGAGAATAAATGAATTAGTCTTCTTGATATCAAAATAAAAATTTCCCCCAATTTCTTGAAATGTTGTAAACTGGCTTTAGCTCCTGGGCAACAATCTTACTCATTCTATAAAAGCAATTAGAATTCCTCACATAAGCAAAAATTCTATGACCTCACAATCTGAAAAATCTGCCCCATTTCAAAAGCCAGAAATCTCTGGTTGTCTCCACAGGCATATAAAAGATGCTGTTCCAATTCCTCCACATCATCCACTCACAAATGAGTATTGTTGTGTCCACTGGCTTTGTATGCATCCAGTGAATAAATTAGGACTTTGAACTACTCTGTACACAAAGCTGTCTTGGCAGGGTTTCGAGCTTTAATTGAACTTTGTATTCGTTTGAAATTATTTTGTTTTGTTTACTTTCTGATAGCATTAGCAAACCTTAAAAAGGAGATAGAGGCAACATTTGTGCCAATTACATACGAGAATAATTGGATTGTATTAATCTAAGAATTTATGCAATCAATTTAATTATTGGTACTGTCATTTCAGATACCTCATTATTCTTCACACTAATTAATCACAACCCCTAATGAGTAGTTTTGAAATGGGACTCTACTCACCCTGAAAGAAAGGTTCCTTAAACAACCATTGACATTTACTTTAGGTAAACAAGCAAGTTTTATAAATCTGTTTATTTCTGTTTTTTCAAAGAAGATGTGAGTCTGTAAGGTAACAGCAGCTTTCTTGGTTCAAAATGAGGAAGTGAAAAGATTTTCATATTGGACTTACATTTAATTTACAACAGTGTCTACAGTTACAGACTTATATTATAGGAGAATAAAGCTCATTATTTTTATTTTTTAGTCCAGTACTGTTTATGTTTGGGCAAGTGATTTATATTTACCTCCTTAAATATGTTGTTATTCAGCAAGGATAAATGCACACTGAAATGGAGGATTAACAAATACTGTAAATAAACATAGGGTTATGCAGAGGTCTTTCTGAACAACCATAATAGGTTTTGGAGGTTCTCTTCCTCTTGTGAATCTATATATTCAATCTGGAAGTACATTCCATTTTTTATGGTGTCATGTACAGAAAACATTCTAAATGTGAGAGTCTAGCAAATAGCGTATTACAGAGACTATCCTCCCTCGCAGAGATGGAAGAGAAAACACATTTGAAAAGAAAGATGTTATTTCTGATGCAATAAAATTTACAGAAGACCTTGAAGGTATGCTAATTCCAAAAGTAAAGATGGGAAACACATTTGGTTTTCAACTGAGGAGACCAAAGGAAGGGGGATAAAGTCAGACTGGTTAGCAAAAATAATAGCTGATGGACTGACGGACAAGAATGGGACAATATTGTGGAGGTCAGAGAGTAAGTAATGAAGAGAATTATGTCAGTAAACAAAAATAGCAAAGACAAGGGTAATAATTTGAGTTGTATAGCCTGCAAGATAAAAAGCAACTTCCAGAGAGGCTGAGGAAAAAAAAAACACACCACCTCTCTGTAAGAGCACATTTAAGAAAAGGCAGAGAGCAGGGAGGAGAGGAAAAGAGAAAGACGAAAAGGAAAAACATGAGGCACGACAGCGTGAACACCAAGGTCAGAGAAGAAGGGGGAAGAGGTGCTCCAGGCAGAGCAGAGATTCTCCTGCAGCCTGTGGAAGAGACCATGGTGCAGATGCTATTTCCCTGCAGCCTGCAGACAAGTCCACACTGGAGCAGGTATCCACAGTGCAGCCCATGGAGCAGCTGGCTGTTTCCTGAAGGAACTATGGTCAGTGGGAGCCCATGCTGGAGCAAAGGAAAAGTGTGGGGAGGAAGGAGCTGTAGAAAAGAGCTGCTCAGGAAAGGCAAGGGGGGAAGTGGAGGAATCAGGACTGAAGGAGTGAAGTTGAGCCTGGGAAAAAGGATGGGGATGGGGGGGAAAATGATGTTTTAATTTTGTTTCTGTCAGCACCCAAGCACACCTTAACTGCCAGCAGGTGCAATTAATTTTCTCCAAGCTGAGTCTGTTTTGCCCATGATAGCAACTGGTAAATGATCTCCCTGTCTTTATTTCATCCCGTGTGCTTTTTCATCTTATTTTCTCTGTGTCCTGTTGAGGAGAGGGATGGAAGGAGAGGCTGGGTGGGCAGCTGGCCAAGGTCAACTCAGCACACAGTTACCAGCAAAAAGAGCAGAGTATATTGATACTGTCATTTCTTGACTGGGTTCATTACACTATTTTTTTTTTGTGGATAATTTTTAAAAAATATAATGATAATGTTTAATTTATAGTGACATGAACGCCACATTTTTTTCATTTTAAAATATTCATTTTAAGGCTCTGTGGGTTTCAACTTTCATTAAAAAGTTAAAATAGCGATTAAAATTTATTCATTAGAATTGTTTTTGCTTAGTAAGATGCTATTTAAGGACTTGAAAATAAATTTTATTTTATTAAGGACAAAAATATACCCCTAAGCAACAGAAGTTACAAAAGCTGTTTTCCTCAGGATTTATGCCTTATGGTAGAATTTATGATATCTAGTCAGTTGCCAATGCCAGGAGCAGGTTATATGATGATCAGGGTATTCTTAATATCTTTCTTTCCCTTTGGATTCTTTAATGTCTAATTAAAGCACTGAATTCATCCCATGGCTTTCCCAGTAGAAGCAGCACTACTACAAGGATGTAACAGTCACTTTTTATGAAATGCTTGGGAAGTTTAGAGAGCAGTGGATATTTGACAGAGATCCTTCAAATATATCAGCAGACACAAACTACGATATCTTTGCTCACAAAAGAACACATTTGCTGAGGAAAAACAGTGAATAAAAACACTGCCTGCATCATTTTATGAAGGCAGAACACAATCAACAACCATAAGATTTTGCCAACAAACTAAACCTAACAACTTTCTCTTGTATAACTACCACATATTTGATGATCACTGTTAATAAAAAAGGAGAAGGATTTCCTTTTAAAGTGCTTAAGAAGCTTCCATTATTTTCACACTATGACCCTTTTGCTGCAAAATAAATGAAGGCAAAAGAAAATCCCAACAGAAAAAAAAAAATATGGGGCTATATTAGACCTACATGTTAAAACATAAAGAAAAAACAGTACATATAGAAAGGTTTACTTTATAATTTTCCAATTAAAAATAGAGCTATTTTGGAAGTGTCTAAGCCAGACCTAAAGTGACAGATCTTCATCCATTGTCATTAGCATTAAACTCCCCAAGATTATTTTTCAAAATTATTTTAAAATGTAAGTGTTCTAATGAGAAAACTGAATTCGTTTGCACTAGAAAATAGAATTGCAATAGAAAATGGAATTAGCTTGCAATTTCTTGCTCTTCAAAATACCTTTAAAAAGTTGACACACGTCAGCATTAAATGATCACACAAAAACGTCCAGCTCTGTAATGCTTCAAAAATTGTCTCTTTAAAGAAATACCTAAACTGATTCCAGAATATTCATATAATAAATTCTTTAGGATTATTGTTTTTATTTCTAGCTCATACTATCAACCAGGTCTATGTATAACAACATAGGACTGTAATAAATGATTAATTCCTCTATTACGGCAAAAATAGACATCTACAGGAAATTATTGCATATAAAACTGCTTTGCTACATTTCTCTTGAGCTAAATATTTATGTTGATATATGTAACACATTTCCATATATTGTAATTATCAGAGGTGCTTTAAATAAAGGGGGTTTTCTTCCTTAGTATATCAAACATACTAATATGAATTTTGTAGTTTATATGGACACCTAAAACTGCAAGCTGTTTTCTTAAATTTCAGTTTAATACTAATATAGTAGAGCTGAAGCCCTTTTCCACAATAGACACTCTGAGCTTAAACTTGCCATCTCACTTCACTTTCTCAGCTGGAAAATACATGACAAACACAATCACATCCCAGTAGTTCCCCATGGCACTTCAGAATTAAAAGATAATTCAAATGATATCTCACTAGAGGAAAAAAACAAACCCAAAGCTTACAATGATAAAGAGCAAAAAGATACTTTAGCCTAGTTCTTTTAGAAATAAAAAATAATGCTTTGTACTCCAAAAGGTGGAACTTGCCTCTGGGAAAGTCATTGCAGCACTTTTTAGATAAAAATCAATGTTAGGAAAAAAAAAAATCAAATTTCGAAATAGTCAGGGACTGTGAGTATGATAATGAACTATGGCACCCAATTAGATAGGGAATATCTAAGCACTTTAAAGCTTCATTTATGTATAAACTAGATCAAAGTTGTCTGTCAACTGGCTTTGAAAAAAAACTGTTTTCAATTCCTAATTTCCTTCCTACTCTGCCATCTGATTTTCCCCTCCTACTTTCAGGGTTCTGACAACTTCTAACAGCACCTTTCAGCAAATCGTTGGGCACAACCTTGAGAGATGTCTGGAGGAAACATTTAACTCTTACATGGATGTTGAACCATTGTCACATACAGAGCTTAGTCTAGACTTATTATTCCTGATATAATTAAAAAATGTAAAAGAGCATATGATCCAGGAAATTCTTTTAGAGTTGGTGGAGGATACTTACATGTGCTACATTTAGGCACCTAACTTGAATTAGAAACTAGTCATATTTTCTATGCAGACAGATGCCTCCTGCTACAGAATGTTTCTGTGCAGAAATTCACTTTAGGGTTTCTAATTGCTCTGGACTACCTCCAGTAGCCTTCCAGTATTTCGAACAATTATAGATCAGCTGTCTAGTCAATGATAACAGTGAAAACCATTTCTGCAATTAATTCCTGCATTCAAATTGCTGTCCATTTTAGCAAAAGTCTAAGCAATAGCTTAAATAAGGCAACCAAGTTTCAGAAAGCTGAGCTTGTAATGTTTTCAGTTGTATTGCAAACTAGCAGTCCAGTCATTTAACAATAAACACAATCCTAGTTAAGTTACTAATAAACACAGTAAATTATGCCATACAATGATCTGTAGAGTCATGAATAAAATATTTGTAGTATCTAAATGAATACGTTCTATGTTGCCCAACTCATTTAGGATGCAATGTGAATAAAAACCTCTGTTAAACTGCATTTACTTTAACTGGGAAGCTGAATATTAAGACGAAAGACTTATACTTTTTCTTGGCACAACTTAACTCTTCAAGAAACAGCCAGCTGGTTTCTTGAAATATCTGAAGTTCACCTTACATTACATATTAAATCAAACTTTGGTACCTGACTGTGCAAAATTGAAGACAAAAATTGGTCTCCAAGAATATACTGGTAGAAGCTCAGCAGGCACATGTCCAGTCCAACTTCATAAATGAAGACAGAATTAGAAATTTAAAGAATTCATCAACCATCAGTGTGCATATTTTTAGGTGTCAGATAATTTTATTGTTGCTTGCGCAAATATCTAGCACCAAAGTCCCAATATTATTCCCAAACTTCAATATAAACTGTCTTAATGACATACTAATGACTAACAATCAAAAAAGTATAGCAAATTCTGTAGAAGTGATTTTTGTGTATCACTTGGCTTATTTAAACTTTGTCTTCATGTACTTTTCTCTTGGTTAAGAAAAATGAAACCTTGGCAATTATTCCTCCAGCAGACTTTGGAGAATCATGCTTACAGAGAATCACTAGATAAAATATAGAGGGTCCACAGGTACATCAAAACGAAAACAAAAAGAATGTATCTCTTATTTCTATATTTTTGTTTTTATAATAATGGGCCTTTTGGCCTCTTTAAGGTAAAGAGAAAGTCTTTACCAAATGCATTTCTTCCTCTGTCTTATTGCCTTAAACCCAAAAATGTTCTTTCTTAGTCTAATACTTTGTGAAAAGAAGTTTCCTGGACACACTCAATCTGGAAGTGGAATCTTCAGGGATAATGTGCTGTAACCGTGTCAGACATGAAATTGTCTTGTGGGGTGTTCTGTACAAATATAACTATCTCATCAAAGGCATTACAAGGAATATTCATTAGTGCACCATTTCAAAAGTATATTTGTTCTGTCAAAATCATGGATGGTATCTTCTCAGGACTGCAGCAGATTATAGCACAGCACTAGCAATTAAAATGGAAGTTTCTGTCCATAATACTGAAGACTTCACCCTGAAAATCTAGTTTCTAAAGATGTTTGTAAAAGAAGTAAATTAAAAGAATAATAAATACATTAACTGAAAAGTTTAATGAATTAAAAGCCCATCACAGTCCCTCCACGATTTTTGGATGCAGTCAATAGCAGTACATGTATCAAATTCTTCAGCATTTATCCCATTAAACACTTGAGAACTTGCCTTGAATACAGTCAGTCAAAAAGAATCAATTTTCTCCAGGCAAGCCTCAATTGCCTTGAATTTTTTCAGATATTTTTGTCAGAATAAGGATTTCAGGATTGGATTTTATAATTTTCCAATTACCCCTTGTACTTTATAAAATGTTTCAGGTAAACAAGAGTAACATTTTCATCATGAACACTGAATTAATGTAACATAATAATGCAGCTAAGTTCCCATCAGCAAATCCAAAAGCAAGGAAGTCAAGAGTGAATTGTAACCAGAGGATTTCTGTAGGAAATATTTTGTATTATATTTTAAATTTAAAAAAAAAAAATTCTCATATTTTATTAAAGTTACACTATCTCTTTAGTTCAATCTAGAGCTGAGAAAACAAACTGGTAGTGAATACTTTGTCCCAAGGTTTGGTTTTGTTTGTATATTTGGCTTTTTTTTTTTCCACTGTGCATTGAGTACTACAGTCCAAATACAGCTTTCTTATATTTTTGTTTTAATTTCTTCTTAATATACTTTAGAATTCATATATATATTGTTACTTAAGTTTTACTTAATTCATTAGTATTTATTGGAATTCAAGACTTAATATTTTTAACATTTTTGAGCCTTTAAAAAAATGGTTACAGGCAGAACAATAGAAATTGTTTTAGTGAGTGGGTAGATATTGGCTGGCTTTAATTTTCTTTTTGTAATGCATGCCTGATTGCAGTTAAAACTCTGGATTTGAAGAAAAGATAAACTCAGGAAAATCTGTGTTATTTGTTCTAAGGAACCACCTAGAAACTACAATAAAGTATGATCATGCTTAGGAGAAGAATATGAAGATGCAATATCTGCACTAAAAATTCTGTTCTTTAAATAGAAGAGATGGAATCAGAAAAGAAGAGGCACAGAATGGCAAAATGGTTGCCAGAGTTCCACAGAACATTAGCGTAAGTGAGCAATGAAACCTATTTTCCGTCGTTCTGCGCATTTGCCTTCTTCCTGGAGCTATGTTGCCTCTTGCATTCAGTTAATCAATAGATCAACATTCTGTAGTGCTACATTCACAACTTTTCCCTGGAGAGGAACACATGGATATGAATTAATAGAGAACAATAAAACAAGCACAAGAAGAGAAGAAACATTACTATCTCTATTATTTAAGAATTGGAAAATGAAAACTCTAGGACCTCAATTCTCTCCAACAGCATCACTAGAAATACTAGTGCAAAAAACCTGCATTCCTGAGGAAGAAAAGGCTCAGAACATTGAAATGATTTGCAGGAGATAACATGGGAAAAATACAGTAAAACCTTTACCTTGGATTGCTTAACTCCCAACCCTGGATCTTAATCATAGAATGTTTCTTCCTCTCTCCCCTAAATGTGATAAATAGCCACATCTAAGTCTAACTCTCCCCGCTCCCTCAAGGCATCTTCGGAACTGCTAGCAATTTTGATGGCTTGTGTTTGGGCACAGCTTAAGAAAGAAGTTTGGCCTTTGGGGTTTGTTTGGTGGTTTGTTTTGTTTTGTTTTTTGAAGCAGTTGATACTTTGTTAAAAATGAAAATAATTTTAAAAATCCTCTTGTTGGTACATTTTGTTCATTCGTTGTATTTGACATTTTGGTTAAAAGCATGTTTTGGAATACAGTATCATTTCCCAAGTCTGGAAACTATTTTAATATATATAATCATGCTTAGATTATATATTTAAAATTATAAATATTCAAATCCCTTTGGATTAAAGAAGATTAAATAACAACATGTACATATCCTCCTTATATAGGACTGATTTCTTGAATGCTATGCTAATTGTTATGTTTTAAGCCTCAAGAAATTTTAATTATATTGCGCAGACATGTTCAAAACAATTATATTTATATTTTTACTGTAAAGCATTTTATACCTCCTATATTGTTTGAATTTTTACCTTGGAGCTCTTTTTCAGGGTTTTTTTTTTCAGGCATAAGAAGAAAAAAGGGTCAAAGAAGGAGAGAAGAAACAAATATACAAACTTAACCATAGCAAGAAGCTGTTATTGTAGCTAGGCTTCCTGAGAATAGCTGTGGAGTAATATGATTTATAGAAATAAAGTTTGTTTTCATAGAAGGAAGTATAGTTTATTCTGAAATGGATTCAGATACCGACTTTTTCCCTTCTGCTTGAAAGCCTGCATGTTTGTTTTGAACAAGCAGGAAAAATGGCATGTGAAATGGCAGGATGACATCTAACAGAATCCTTGAAAGCAATTCTGTAGCCATTATCTAACTCAGCTGGCCCATTGAGAACTGAGAAGGTGGAGGACATGTGATTATCATTTCATAGCAGAACCAATTTGCTACAAATTCAAGGAGTATTTTAGGAACGTGGGTTTGCTTGCCAGATTTCATCTCAGTAAACATAGTCACTGACTGCACTTGTTAAAAATGGGGTTTGGGTTCCCGGAAACAGCACCTATAACATTGTCTCGAAATTAGAGGCAGAGATATGTTGACAATGGGTGTTCATATGGATGGATGTGCTTCATGTATATGTTACACAGTTGTAGACACAGGGCATGTTGTTAAAATGGCCGCAAATTTACGCAAGTTACTCTAAAAATTAGCTTCCAGCCTTTAGCATGATAGGAGTTTCCACTTTCTGATTTCACAAGTACAAGGCCTTCCTGCCCCTCCCCTGCAGTTAGAGGTTCAGACCTCTGAAGCTGTAGGGACTCAGAGAAGATGTAGTTGATCTCCTTCTTATCATTTCTGATAAGAAAGTCAGCACAGTCTGCTGACCTCCACCCAAAGCTCTTTTATTTGGCAGCACAGCTCCTCAACAACTGCATATCTTCTGCAGGCTGAAAGACTGTGTGCCCAAGACCCAGCAGGAGGTCCTAGGTATTCCCTGTATCCACAACTTTGCAGAGCTGCAGCCTCCAAAGAGGCTTCCAAAAGCTCTGTGTGGTTCCAAGAGTCCAGCAGCAAATGGACAGTTGCTCTAGCAGCACTTGAGGAAAAGCCTGTGATGTGTGATCACCATACCTAAGAATGTATATGCAACACAGAAGAAGCTTGCTGGTCTCTCCCCTTTGTACCTGTGCTGGTTTGGGCTGGGATAGAGTTAATTTTCTTCATGAAGAAAATTACAGGGCTATGTTTTGGATTTGTGCTGGAAACAGTGTTGATAATTCAGGGGTGTTTTAGATACTGCTGAACAGTTCTTCACACAGAGTCAAGGCCTTTTCTTGCCTCTCACACCACCCAGCAGCAAGAAGGCTGGGGGTGCAGAAGAAGTTGTGAAGGGACACAGCTGGGACAGCTGACCCCAACTGACCAAAGGGGTATTCCAGACCACAGGATGTCACACTCGGCAATAAAACTAGGGGGAAGAAGAAGGAAGAGGGTGACATTCAGAGTGATGGGGTTTGTCTTCCCAAGTAAATGTTACGTGTGATGCAGCCTTCCTGCCCTGGAGATGGCTGAATGCCTGCCTGCCCATGGGCAATAGTGAATGAATTCCTTGTTCTGCTTTGCTTGCTTGTGCAGGTTTTTCTGTACTTCTAAAACTGCCTTTATCTCCACCGATGACTTTTCTTACTTTTGTTCTTCTAATTCTCTCCCCCATTCCACTAGAAGAGAAATGAGTGAGTAGCTGTGTGGGGCTTAGCTGCCAACTGGGGTTAAACCACATCAGCACCCTGCTGCATAAACTGCCTCGCTCTTCTACAGGCTAAAAGTGCTTGACCTCCCCAGCCAGGAGTTAGCTGGAACAAAAGCCACAGGCAGCCTTGATCAAGGACAGCTGACAGAGTTCGTTAGGAGCTGCTAGAGCTATCCTTACTTTATTCTTAGCCTTACCTGGCAGCAGGAGAAACCCCCAGAGGGTTCCCACGAGCTCTCAGATCCCAGGCAAAATGCCCAGAAAGCTTGATGAGATCTCAAGAATATCTCAAAGCAGCAGAGCCCAGCAACTGCTGTGCAAACCACTGCATCTGTTGGCTGCCTCTGGGAGCTGTTGCCTACCATAAAAGCCTAAACTTGGTCTCAAGCACATTTTCTTCCTTTAGCCAAAACATTAAAACATTATGGTAGGCAGCAGAGCAACATTAGAAGTTTGAACATCGGAACAGCCTGCCCAGGGCAGTGGTGGAGTCACCATCTCTAGAGGGATTTAAGACATGTAGATGAGCTGCTGAGTGACATGGTTTAGTGGTGGACTTGGCAGTGCTGGGTTAATGGTTGGACTCGATTACTTTAAAGGTCTTTTCCAGCCTAAATGATTCCATGTTTCTATGATTCTAACATTGTTATGGCAACATATCTAATGCGGATTTGTTTTCTTGTGAATTTCTAAATGCGTATTAAAGATTGCTCCTAAATTTATATATGTGAACTGTTCCCTTCAACACGGCATACTTAAGCACACTTCTAGATCAAAGTTTAAAAACCATAAGTTATATTACACATTCACAGAAAGTGAAGAAAAGTAGTTTCTAATGGCAATTTAAATTTAATCTAGAGTCTTAAAGATGGTTTAAGCAAAGAGACATCACCCAATAAATAACAATGAAATTAGAGATTAGTCCACAGAATTTGCCCTAATTGTAACACTTTTTTTCTATGTATTTCTTTCTATATCACATTCTTCTTTTGGACAGACTCAAAATGAAATTCTGACTCAGCTGAAATAACTAGTTTCAGAGGTTTAGGATAGGGACTTTCAAACATTGAATGAAAAGGTCTGAATAGGTATTTGGGGGGAATTTACTGCTGCTTTCTGTAGCGATTATGTCAGGAAGTATTTACTATATGTTGTATTGTGCAGTCTTAACAAGTGACAGAAGATGAGGAAATGCTGTACAAAGAGCAATTCAAAAGCATAAAGAACACAATACCTTGGTATAATATAAAAGTAGGATTATGTAGAATAGTAAAATATTCTTTAAAACCAGAAAGAATTACAATGTGCTAATTTTAAATGGAGTCATTCAAAGTCATGCGCATTACGTAACAGTTTTTCCTTCTTTATGCATATAATATTTGAAAAGAAGATATCTCTTTGATGTTGACCACTGGACAAAATGTCTGTGGTTGGAAATAAGACTTTTATGCAAACAGAATAGAATAGAATATTTATTATAGAATAATAGAAACATTCCTATCCCAAACTTTCCAATTCACCCTACCATTTGCAGAATGAACCCCATAACTCTTCCTACAGAAAAAAAAGGGAAGAGCAGAACAATGTCACAAGTAGGAATGAAAGTAACAAGAAACAACCCAATATTATATTTTTAAAATTATTGCAGTATGAAGAAAATTACATTGCCGAAACTTGTTGTCATGTCAGATGGACTTCAGGAGCCTGTGCTTTCAACTGCAGCAACCAATTTTCTTCTGAATACAGACTTGCATGCACTGGCTTATGGAAATCCTTGCTTTGCTTTTTTTTTTTTCCCTCCCCCTAAACACTGAGTTATCTCAGTCGGTGGATATTATTACTCTCTTACTTGTCTGTTTTAAAGAGATTGAAAAATTTCTCCCTTTTGAAAATTATCCCCCAACCAAGTGTAATAGTAGCCAATTCAGGAAGAAGAGGAATGTAAACTCTGATCCTGGCAGGCAAGTGAAAAGAAGGTGGCCATTTATTATTTCCTAGTCTACCTATAAAATCTGCTATCGGTGTCCCACAGCTCAGGAAAAATTATTTGCAGCACACCTTTACACACTTATCAATGCAATATTGAAGGTTCAGAGATAGCAATGCAAAGATTACCGGTAATTTTAAGAGCAGTAGGTACCACGAATAAGCAGCAAATCATTATTTTCAAAAGGTCATTCAGCACAACTGAGTTCTGCTATCTTTCATCAAAACACATACAGGATGTTATTGCTATGAATGCTAGATGACATTCAAAGCAAAGGCTTGCTGTAAAGGGAGTACTACTACAGCTATTTTCAGTAACTTGCTATTTAGTTCTGTCAGTGATGAGCTGTACAATATCACAGGACATACTCTGCTTTTGGTTTGACCTGGAAACTTGATTCTGAAATGTACCTGAAAATAAAATGAAATAAAGTGTCATTAAATTTATTGCAGGACTGTATCTAATTTCCACAAAGTTGAAGAAATTGATGTTTGTTTACTGGAATTAGACATGGATTACCATCCCTTATTATCAGATTCAGAGTAGCCCCCACAATTTCAATTTAACATTTATGTTTCACTATATGAAGTTGCGCGGAACAGTTTTGTACCTCTCCTAAAGTGCAGTCTGAAAGATTCAAGACAGAATAATAAAGGAAAAAAGAAGAGAAAATGAGGATAATAGAAGTGTTATCTATGTAAGGTACTAGCTTCCACTGTTCATCATTATTTCATTAGTTCTTATTATTGCATTATTTACATAACAAATACAATGTGAATTTCTGGACCGTCTCTTCTGATATTTGAATTTAGCACAAGCAGTTATGGAGGGTGGATTTTAGAGAAACAAAAATGTAGTGGTTTGGTTATGGAAGTAATGTAATGTATAACCAAATATGATGGAACAATGCAAAAACACCCAAACAAGTGGGTGAGAGGATGAAGGGTGGCATATCCAACAGAACAAAGAAGAATGAGATAGGACAAGAGAAGCACAAGATCTACCAATCTTTGTACAGAAAGCTGACAGAAGTTTCTAGGTCTGTGGTTTGCAAGGAGACGATTCTCAAAAGCTTTAAAAATTTGTTGAAGAATAATTATGATCAGAGTTCCTCAGCAACATTTTAAGAGTACCACCCAAGGCAAAAAAAGGAGGAATGGGCATAATTCGTATGTATTGGGGTGTAAGGAAAGAAAACAGAATCACAGAATCATAGCATGAACATAAATTCACACCACTCATATCCAATTCTGGCAAGATTCTGTGTCAAAGGAAAACATGAGCAGAAAGATGCTCTTCTGGATGCTGCTGTATTTACTTTTGCCTCACACATGCAGCATCTTTTTCTGATAGCTAATTCATAGGGTGCAATGCACCTAATCCATTCCATTTGAAGAGCTCTTGTATTACCTAGGTGTACTCCATAGAACTGAGTCTTACAATGTGAAGAGCACAGAATCAAACAAAGGGATAGGAAAAAGATCATTTTGTGTCAACCTAAACACAATATGAATGGTCTTGTTCACACAAGATGTCAATGAGAACATACATTCGCTGACTGTAACCACATGTAAGCATATGAGTGTGTTTCCTTTCATCAGGAATTAAAAAATAATTGAATTGCTGCTAAAACTGAGATGCTGCCTAATGCTCTCCTTAAAGTTGCAGCACAAAATGAATCATCTGAATTGAACTGTCATAAGAGTTTAGCAACTAGCAAATGCCTATTAGGCACTTCATCAAAACAAGCTTTCTGTCTTCTTTAGAAGCTTAATCCACCAATCTTTATCTGTGTGTGATAAATATATAACTAAGCTCTCGCTTCATTCACCTTCCTCTCCCTCCCTGAAAACAAAGACCCCGTCAAAACATCTAGGTACAGAAACAGAAAAATCATCTCACGCCAAAGTTAACATTCCCCTGAATTTACTAGTTTTCAAATTCTCAAGAGGTAAGAAAATAAGTGTCACTGAATGAAAGAAAAGAGGATGGCTTTAGTACTGTGTCAGGAAATAACAATAATCTATACTTTGTAATCAAGGTTTCAATAGCAATGTACAACAATGAACAGACCTATTCCTTAGAACTGTTTATTCATGTAGCTCTTTTCTGAATCACAAAAATTAAGACTACTGCTGTAAGAGATTGCTAGAAATATTGAAAATTTATAAAGCAATCTGTTTTAGATAGCCTCCACTCCTCCATGAAAAATCTCTTTGTTTTGGAAAATGAGGAGGTTTCAAAAGCTCCATGAAAAAGTCTCTTTAAGGCTATGAACTATTGGAAATCCATTCTGGTCACAGTATTAACAATTTTTTTTTTAGTAATTATTGTGACCACAGCTAGTGAAAAGATTATTCACATGTTCGTAGCAGCAGAAAATTCTGCCATAGATTGCAGGTTACATTGGGCACAAGTTGATTAATAAATTCATTGTTAGTACACTAAAATGTTATTATCTATACTGAATTCTCATTATGTACATCCATGTTGGAATACTTAAGATAGAGTGTCAAAAATTGTGGGAATTTGTGGGATAAACCAAAACTGAAATATTGTTCATGAACCTGCTAGTGAGCCCGAGTAGATAATAGGCTCTGTTTAAAAGTTTTATTCCTTTCTTTTATTCTCATTGTCTTTTCTCCAGTGAGGTAAATTCAGCCTATATCCCTGTGGAATCTGTTTTCACTGATAAAATTTATCTTTCTTTGTATCCCTCTATTTTTTACTAGCTTTTTTTGGGTCATCCAAAGAAAATCTAACCCTGTACTCCCTTAATTTTTATTCCTATATTAGATTGGTTTAATCAAGAGTAGCAACAATAAAGAAACATGTTCTCCATGGATCTGATATTTATTTTAGCACAATCAGATGTGCGGAGCCAGATGCCTTCAATGACACAACTTAGGTGTCCTATAAACCAGAGTATTGAGCAACACAAGGAAAATTGTTGTTTTTCTGATATGTTAATATTGAATGAATTTAACGCAGATGTTAACATAGTAAATAGAACATCTTTTACCCTCAATTAAATCAGTAGTAAAGTTTCATGTTAAGAGAAGATGAGAACATATAATAAAAGCCAAAAGGTTTCTTTTTGTCACTAATCACAGACACTAGAATAGATCAAAGTTAAAAGGAAAAAATCCAGCTGCCTTAGGCATGGTTTTACTAACGTAGTTTTTTCTTGTTCTTTACAGTCTGGTTCAGTGAATTGATTCTTCTGAATACTTCACTAAGTTGTGACTACTTTAGAAATTCCCCTAAATAATTATTTCCATAAATTCCTCCCTACCATTTGGTTTTCCAAACAATATCATATTACAATTCCCTCCAAATATGAAATGAAGATACATGCTTACAACACAAGCCACTATACATGGCTTGAAATTTAGAGATTATTACATTTCAGTAGGTCATTCAGTTTGTCTCCTTGTCACTGCATGCTAATCCTCTAAAGCATATTTGCTAGTGCTTTATCTTGTCTTCCTATACAAAAGCCAAGCTAACAGATCTCCAATAATTTGCAGCAACTTTTCACAGTTTAATAAAACTCCTTTTAAGGTCGTACTACAAATTCATAAAGATAAAGAACTGATTTAAGTTTCCATTTTTATTGTCTGGCTAAGTTACATACCAAGGAAACATTAAATTCTCAAATATTGAGGCTTTTTTTGGTTTGTAGAAAAAAAATCCATGAGTGCACTAGATTATATCATGGATGACATTACTGGATAAGTGTTTTTAAAATCAAATTACCACACAAATAATTACCAGTGACTTATATATGGCCACGATTTCCTCTACGAAACTCACATCCTCTATTACAAATACTAATTTGCTACTGCACATGAGGGCTGACAGAAAAAGGTGAACAAGATGTGCTGAACTGTTCATTTTTAGGAGTTAATATATTGGTCACATGATAACGACCTCTGAATAGATTGTAAAATATGACATAGACTGGCATTTTTAGTTAATAGGCCTTGGATCTTTAGTTTTATTTTCATTTCTTCCTTTAGCAAAGGCTGTATATTTTTATATTCACCGTATAGGGCAACTGCTTTCATTCGTTCAGCAGTGATGCAGTTTAAAGTCTCCTGAAGAAATATGAATGCAGCCTAGTGCATTGCAGCAGCTGTGCTTTCAGGATCCATCTTCTGAATACTAAATCCAATACATCTGAATGGGGAGCAGGTGAAAAAATTCTCAAGTTTGCCTGCTCAGAGAAGGGCATGTCATTTGTATCACAGAGCAGAATTAAGATTATGCCTCAGAGTATAGGGAGACAAAACAAACAAACAAACAAAAAAGTAATTTAACATTTAATCTTTGTGAACTACAAAAAAAGTTTGGTTTAGACTGACATCTGGAAAGATTTAACATTTCTTTCTTAGAGTGAAGTACTTGAGTTGACACCATTAAGTTAATTTTTCTGGATCATTTAGCCTACTGTTTCTCATGACAATGTTAGCCTCTTGGAATCATTCTGAACAATATACTGCATGATATATAGTGCACTGTATCTCACCAGTTTATCACCTTTCATTGCTGCTATATTTTTCTATGACCTTGAAATGCATTAAATATGATAAATAACATGATTATTTCATAGAACACCGTGAAGCACATTTAAGTTCCTGATGTCTAGTATAGGTAACTCACAGTTCAGCTTCTTTGATGGCATTACAATTGAAATCCAGTTTGAACTTTTTCTGAAC
>VZZY01018834.1:0-17098 GCA_013400335.1 Eurystomus gularis | reverse complement strand
TGTGATTCTATGATTCTTAGTTTGTAAGATGGCTCCTCCACTTTCACTTTTACTTATACCTGTGAACTCTTTCCTCATTGTGGTTAGGATTTACAAAACATTTGAAGTAAAATTCTTATGAATCTCATCCTGTTTTTTAAATATTGTTTCTTTAACCAGGGAACAGGTTGTACAGGACAAAATACATACAGCAGTTACTTGATTAGAGGTGAGTACTCAGAAAAGAAGGAAAGAGAAGGAACGACCTTAATCCCCATATTATTCCCAGGTCAAATTTTTCCTAATTTAACTCAATCTAATTCAGAAACTGTATGATGCAGTGTGTTTTTTCGTAGTTTTCCACCTCTGGTCCTGTCTCTTTGTTAATGTTCCCTGCTTTCCCCTATTTCCTTTTTCCTGAACAGGCTGATATTTAAAGGACAGCATAATCCTCTTCTAAATGTCTTGTAGAGTCAGGTTTCGATTACACTATGTGCTCAGGACTGATGTGCTCTGGGCAGGGGCAGTTCTCTTGTTGTTAGCTGAGGTCTTACAAGGCATCTGTGGATTTCGTATCCCTCTACAGCAAAACACTTGAACGCACAAGTAGGAGAGAGTAGGTTTATAAGTTTTGTTTTATTTTGTTTCATGGAACCAGTTTAAAGTAATTTAAATATTCACTCTAGCACTTTAAAAATAACAGATATTGAGCTTCCTAGTCTTAGAGAAAATTTTTTTACAGCTTTAGTTTAGACATAAAAAAAACATAAAAAAAAAGATCTTGCAACCTACCATAATTGAATAACATTCTACTGACAACTTCATTGCACTTCATTACTACTAATAAATTATTGAATTAGCCACGACAGAGACTGCAAGGCTAAGGATTTATATATCCTACCTATAATTTTTAAGTGTAATGAAGGAAACTAACATTCTCTAAAGACAGATTATTTTCAAATAATTTACACTAGGTTTTATGGTGTAAAGAACCACAGGGAAAACTGATTATTACTAATATTTTTGTAATTCATACAAGGTTAAATTTTAACAGTGCACTCTGAAGGCTGAACAGAAAACAGTGTTGGAAACTTAAAGGGAGCATGATCATTGATAGCAGTCAGTGGATGTTACATCAGGATTAAAAAGTGTGCTTATGAGATATTTTCAATTCATCCAGAACTCGAGTTTAATAGAATTTATAGGCATTCAAGGTGACATTCTTTTATGTAATCTGAGGTTATTAATCACTATGCCCTTTGTAGCTAATACAGAGACATTTCTCTGACCTATTTAAGGATTATTCCTGTGTTCAGATTTATATGTTGCAATTAATTATACCTCAGAGATGAAAGCAGTGGTCAGTTAAGGTAATACCCTTAGTATAATTTCTTTAATATCTAATGCTTAGGACCTCAGAATGAGCTCCTATTTTAAAAAAGTTCATACTAAATAAAAGCAATAGGCACACATTTAGAAACAGAAGACAATCAGTGGGAAAATTTGGAAAGGGAGTAAGTAATATGTAGAATGAAACAGTTGCAGAAATATATTTAGCATGGAGTTTTTCCCCCTAAGATATACAGATTGCTATATAATTAATTTGCAAAGCAAAGCTGCCATTCAGAAGATTTTGGAAAGAAGCAAAGTTTGTAAAAGAGTTTTTCTATTAAATTAAGGTGTTATATAAGGAGTTAAGAAAGATAACCCTTGACTGGTAAGCCTGAACAACCGATGTACTGGAGGTGTTATTAAAGGAAGCAGCAAGCGCATACTGAAAAGTATAGCTACACTTTTGTAACTCATAGAAATAATGAGTTCGGTACAGCGTGGTGGTGACATGAACTCCGTGTGGCTCATGACCAGACAAGGCAGGGTTTTGAGGAGCTGGAGACTGGCACTGCTGTAGTGTCACTGGGCCAGGGACTGCAGGCTCTGGACTAAACTGAAATGGAGTCCTGGGACATTGACAGGGCGGTGGGAGGCCCCAGAGAAGGCTGGATAGGGCCAAGAAGACCTTCAGAGTCTTGACAAAAAATGTTGTAGGTCATCAAAGCTGAGAAACCTCCTCTGGAATAGCTTAATTATTTCTGCTTTTGAGAACTGAGACCCACAGGGTCTGTATTGCTCAACTGAGTATCTCTAACAGATTCTGTACAGTCAGATGTGAGTAATTCAGGCACACATTGTCAAATTGTGCTGCTGAAAACAAAAGCCCAACCTAGAAAAAAAACAGGAGTTATTATGACCTTTTGAAAGTCTCATTGACATTACAAAAGTGAGAGGAAAAGACTACTGTGGAAAGAAAAGGAATTAAGGAAGGTAGTAAGGGAGGGAGAGAAAAGAGGGAAAGTAAGAAAGGGAAAAACAAGCACAGAGGCAATATTTTATTGATCCAAGATTAAAACATGCTCTTATATGAGAAGATTTCAAGACTCATCACACTAACCGATTGAGTGGGCTTCCTCTTCTAAACTCCAGTGAATTGCATTCAGTTGTAATGAACTCAAACCATGTGCCACCTACAGTCCTCTATGCTTTCAATGTGCTGCTTTGAAATCCACTCAAAGTTTCACATTAGCCATTAAAAGTGCAGACACTTAAGAGGATTTGTGCTTGAACAAATACACCTTCATTTATTTTATAGGCTTATCTATCTGAGTAGCTGCTTTTGGTTGATTATCTCTGAGCTCAGGTTTGAACACTCTTTTAGTTCACAACAGCAACATGTCTTCTCTGCTTTTTTGTTAATTGTAGAATCTTATCATTTTTTAGCCACAGAATGAAGATGAGCAAAAATTCATCAATAATTCTGCAGAACTACCCATGAAAAGGCAAGCATTAATTGCTACTATATCACGGTTTGTGAATCAGACTTTCACCTCTCTTAATGATACATTCTGGTCTACAGTCAAGTGATGCAACTAGTTTGAATCCAGTTCTTTTATATATATATATATGTATGTAAGTACCTATGTACATTCTGTATGGCAGAATACTTCATTAGCTTCTGCTAAATTGCTATTCCTTTTTACTAAATAATTTCAGTCTTAACAACAAATCTAGTCAAAGATTAAGCAAATACATACTGAACAGTTGACAATCATCTTACTTCCAGACCTTGAATTTTAGCCTTTTTAACAGTTCATAGTTTCTAAAGACCTGATATATTAGACAAGCGTCATCTTCTCCCTTGATTCCAGCTCCACAAGTCAGCCTTTCAAGTTAAAACATTTATTTAAAAAACAAGCAAACAAAAGCTGGAGACAAAAATAAATAGGATGCTAACAGGAGGGGAAATAATATCAGGTTATTACAACAAAGGTTTTTCTGCTTATTTTTACTTGTTTTCAGAAGCATCTAGACTATTTTTCCACAGAAGTGTAGCTAACAATAAAGAACAAAATAAAGAATTTTACAGATTTCAGTCATATATTTAGATATTTAACATATAAACTATTAAACTTTGAATCAATTAGGAAAAGTTGAAAACTAATAGTGCATGTTTAGCATTAATACCATAAAACTTACCAAAACCATTTTGGTGGTTTAGACCCTGCCAGGGCCTGAGCATCACATGCCACTGCCCCCCCCACCATCCCCGCCCCCGGGCAGGAACCAGAGATCAAGGAAAATACAAACCCTGGGGTTGAGATAAGGAGAATTTAAAATGGTAATGCACACAGAACAGTCAGAACAACAACAACAGCAACAATAACAGTGAGAAAATTAGGTACAAACCAAGGGATACAAGGTGCACAGAGCAGCTGAGCGGACCCGAAAGTGCATACCCTCACCCAGCATCACACATCACAGGTGAGGCACCGGAGCTGCAGGGCATGACATCAGCATGGTATGGAATAGCCCGGCTGCCAATTCCTGGTGAAAATTAACCCCATCCTGGCCGAATCATGACAAGCAGCCATTTAACAATCAACAAAATACAATACAGTTCACTGGCTGTTCCCCCCTCAAAACTGCCATGGACCCAAGACTTGAAACCATAAAATACCCAGAACCCCCTAACCACCCATATACTCTGGGCTGGGGGCGTGGAAATCCCATTTTCTTGCTGTGTATGCAGACCCTAACCCAAGAGAAGGCAGCGTCGACAGCGACCTCGACACTGACTATGAGGGCTGTGCCACTGCAGAGACACCTGTTGAGTTGTTCTTCCAGAAAAGTCACAGGAGGAGATAAGATGGACCTACTCCCATTTTCCTTGGGGCAATTATGGCTTTAGCTATTACAGTAGCTATTATTCTTATATATGTTTGTTCTGGGTCCGTTTAGGGGTTCAGGGCAGGTCCCCATGGAAACAGAACGTATGCTCTCCCCCCTCCCTATCCCTTCGTTCCCCCCCAGACAGGTGGGCAAAAAGGGAGATCAGGAGTAAAAAAAAGAGAGAGAGACTTTGCACTGTATTGGAAGTTTAGAAAGATATATATATATATTGTTTAAAAGGGAACAGAAAACAAGAAGGGAAGGTAGATATAGGTACAAAGATGGGGGAAAACACAATAAATGCAATATAATACAAAACCAAAGGTTGGATGGCTTTGGATTCACTGGAGGATGAGGAGTAGTGAGAAAATGGCTCCTGGCCGCATGGAAAGGTCAGCTCCCAAAGCGTCTCTTCCTCTCACGCTGGAGACCACTTCCTGCCTCCAGTATCCAGTGTGGACAGGAAGGGGGAGGGAATAACTGCTTCCCCCCTGGGACCCTCAGGGGGTCCAACCCCTGCCTGTCCTGGTCCCAAACCTCAAACCATAACAATGTTTTTTTACCTTGTGATTGTTATTGTGGGCAATTACCTCTCCCACCTCCTCCTTCTCCTCCTACTCCTCCTCCTCCTTCACCAGAGCTGTAAGCTAGGCCCTAGATTCGGCCTGAGACATGTTTTGGTTTTGCAAAGTTAGTTAGGTTCAGCTATGTTATGTTACGTTCACATCACCACCACAGAAGATGATTACAGTGATGTGCCACGAAGCACTCTTTGAGCCATGGGGTGGGGTAAGAGACTGAATTGCAGACTGGGATAGAAAAAACAGCTTCTTGGAACAAGGCAGCCACAAAAATATCCAGTCCACAAAAACATCCTGCCGACGGTGGACTACCGAGCAAAAACCATCCTGCAGCTGTTCTGCACTGTCAAGCCCACATGTACAGGAATGTGGAGATGCACCATTGCTGTGGGAGCCTCAGGTGGATAAAAGGACTTTTAAGACTGGCCCCTGTGTGACCGTCCACCGCCAAAGAAGGATTTGGACCACCCCTGAGATGCCATGGATCCATGAGGGTGACTATCCTTGCAACCATATCTTGGACACTTGCTTCATTTCTGACTTCTTTGTTCTGCTCTAACCTGTCACTATCACTTTCAGTTTGTAGTTTTGAGAATAAAGCTGTTTCAGGCTTTATTTTATTTATATTTATTTATTTATTTATATTGATTTATATATTTATTTATATTTATATTTATATATTATAGTATATTTATATATTTATTTATATTTATATATNTCTCGTGATGGCTCTGGTTCATCTTCATCCCTCACTATACAAACTGATTTTTTGGTATATTTCTTTTTCTGTATAGGGGTGACTAATATTGGCACAGGTTGGTTCTCTGGTTCAGCTGCACTTTCAACTGGGTTTTTTTCCAGCTTCAGAGACCTTTTCTTCCCCTTCAGGGCACTGAATAGTGTTGAGCAGGACACGGTAGGCATGGGCAAGTCCCCAACATATTGCAGTGACTTGTGTCTCCTGGGAATTGCCGGGTTGACAATACACCTTCTCTAAGTGCTTTACTAGTTTATCAGGACTCTGCATTTGTTCAGGATCGAAATTCCAAAGCACTGAGGGTGACCACTGGCCCAGGCACTTGCCCATGCTCTCCCACACACCTTGCCACTCATAACTACCCAGGCTTGGGGTGGGTCTCTTGGTGATGTTATTGGATAAGAACCATATAACCCTAAAGAGGACTTGGCAGACATTCAGAAAACACAGCAGTGAGAACATGGTGGCCTGGATGTTCCAACGATAACCAAAATTCTCAGAAACTGAGAAAGTCTTCTCTCTTGTCTCACCCAAACTCCTGAATTGCAAGGATTTGGGCTGGGCTTTTTGGTAATTGTTTTATTTTGTTTTATTTTCCCAAGAATAAACAAAATTTTGGCAACATAAGAGGTCCTTGTAGGATTAAAATTTTGTGTTGTTTTAGTAAGAGCTGCGGCTGCGGGGTAGCCGAGCCGCGTGGCTGTGCCGCTCCCCACCCCCTCCCCTCTGCCGCAGGTTGCGGACAAAGAAAATAAAGGTTTAAAAGTGCCTTTTTGAGTTGAGATAAGGAAGGTTTCATACATATATATACAAGAAAACAACACGTAATAAGCACTTGCAGTTAACTAAAAAAAAGAACTATATTAACAGTGAGAACAGAGCAATACAAAAAAAACAATACCAGAACAACAGCGAGGGACTGAACCGAGCGAAGTTCAACACGAACTGACCCCCAACGGAACTGGCTCCGGGGCATGACGTCAGCATGGTATAGAATAACCTGGCTCCACACAAAATTAACCCTGTCCTGGCCAAACCAGGACAAACTTTTATTGTTATTCTTGGTTATATTGGGTGAATGAATAGTAGTGGCTCACACGTGACTCAGTGAAGTTCATTGTGTCAAACTCAGCAGCAGTTCAAATGTTTCTCTCCATTTAGATTTCTCTTTTTATGAAGATAGTATATGCAGAATAAAAATTTTAGTACAAGCTGAGCAACTAAAATTTTCTCTAGTTGTGTAATTGCACAATTATCTATTTTGTTTATAAAAACAATAAGGGAATGTAAATGGTATTTTATTCCAAGCTCACTGCTTGTATTGGTTTTGGCTAGAATAGCTAATTTTCTTCATAGTAGCTAGCATGGGGCTGTGTTTTGGATTTGTAGTGAAAACAGTGTTGAAAACACAGGGATGTTTTAGCTATTTCTGAGTAGTGGTTACATGGAGTCAGGTTTTTTTCTGCTTCTCACACCACTCAGGCAGCCAGTAGGCTTGGGGTGCACAAAAAGTTGGGAGGGCACACGGATGGCACAGCTGGCCCCAACTGACCATAGGGATATCCCATCCCATATGACATCATGCTCAGCAACAAAAGCTGGAGAAAGAAGGGGAGGATGATCAGAATGATGCCTTTTGTCTTCCCAAGTAACCATTATGCATGATGGAGCCCTGCATTCCTGGAGTTGTCTGAACACCTGACTGCCAGTGGGAAGTAGTGAATGAATGCCTTACTTTGCTTTGCTTATGCACACAACTTTAGCTATCTCTATTAAGCTGTCTTTATATTAACGCACGAGTTTTCTAATTTTTACTTTTCTGACTCTTTGCCTCATCCCACTGACGGGAATTGAGAGAGAAGCTGTGTGGAGCTGAGCTGCTTACCAAGGTTAAATCACGAGAGCTGTTCTACACACAAGAATTACAGGTAGAATATTTTAAATCTAGACAAATTTGATTTTTTTTTTTCCAGATAATTTCAAGACATAGCTTTTGTAATCTCTGTCTTCCTTCATTAGTGGAAAGTACCCACATGTATTTACATATTTACCAAAACTGTAAGTAGGGGACCCTCAGATAAATTTATCATGTGAAGAATTACTGGTTTTCAACTTGAGGAAACGGAGGGCAAGATAGGACTCTGTGTCACTCACTTATGCTCACATGTGATACTTGCCTGTATTTACCCATAGTTATGATTTAAATATCTCCTTCACATTCACATGAACCCAATATTCACTGTCAATGTCCCATATATCCTGACTAGACCTCTGTAATGTAGATGTGAAGAGGCACCACTGGATGCCATAAAATCTGATATAGAATGAAATCAGTGTACCACAGGTGCAGTATAAATAGCTATTTTCTTCTCTATTTTCTACAGTACTTATGGGAAGACATATTAATATACAAGTTCCTTAAAAAACAATACTAATTTGGGACTAATGTGTGTGTGAATTCGAAGGAGAAAACTTGAAATGTATTTAGACAACTAAATAAAGTTAGATATTTTTGAAGTGGGCATTAATACATAAGAGTATTTAGATATCTGACTGAAAAGAGACAGCAGCCATATGCCAAGGCAGAAAGCTGTATTGAAGAAATGTTATCTTAACCACCGTTCTCTGTGTGTGATATACAATGTTTAAAACCAAATTAATTCTGACATTTATATAGTAAACTGTACCATTCATAGCCCTCTAACTTGCTGCCGTTTCTTTGGTTTGTGGGGTTTTGTTTTGGTTTTGTTTTTTTTCAAAATTAAAGAAAAAAACAAACCCAACAGTTTTCCCATTTGAAATTGCACCAGAAGCACTCCTATCAGAAGAAAAAAGCTGGGACCAAGTTCATCCTAATGTGAGTCTGACTGAAAAAAAATACTTACATTATTTTGACAGGCAAAGGTGGGATATAGTATTTTGGAGAGAGCTTCTTTTGTTTGGTCAGCAAAAATGACAAATAAAACACACGAGATTTTAACAGGAGTTTTGCCTGTTAATGAAAGGTTTCAATACTTAAACTTTAGACTTGATTTTAAACTCTGTTCCTAATAAAAAGGGAAATAAGTTAACAATTTTGACCTTTAAACATACAATGTTCTGAAGATAAAGTTAAAAAAATTACTTCAAGTCAACAAGGTTACAATATTGGCAGAGTATGTAGACACAGAAAATGAAAATTAAAAAAACCCACAAAAACAAAAGTTAAACCAAATAAATGTTAATATAGTTTGGTAGAAAGAGTATAACATCAAATATTTTTTACCTATCAATTTATTCTTTGAATATTTGTGTCTCTTTTTTTAAGGTTATTTCTGTATTACTGTTCACAGTGGAATATGATAGTAATGAAAAGTCTCATCCTAAACTCCATACAATCGATTGAGTATCTCAATAGGAACAAAATACTCCCACAAACTCAATGGCAATAATACCTCTAATATACCTGTTTTACAGTTTGAGAAATAGAGTGAAGATTGTTGCACAGCTGACGTTCTGGACAGGTATTGCGTAAACTGTGTGGATAAAGAGTTTTTGCAACATTCAAAATGAAACAGGCCAAAAGAGCAAGCTTTAACCTTGTTTTATACCATTTGCTTCAAATTCCTGACAAGAGACAAATGCTGTAGCGACAGCTGCCTCTGTTCCCTTCCACTCCCCTTGCAGCAATTGCACAACCTCTCATAGCTGCCTTGCATCTTGACATAGTACCCACTGTACATCAGCTGCAGAGGAGGCACAGCATGTTTTCAATTTGAGCTGTCAAAAAAGCCATAAGGGAAGGGGAATAGTGCTGAAAAAAGCAAACTATTTTCATAATGTTTGTGTTTCTTCCGTCACTCTATATAGCTATGAAAATGTTGATAGTGGGATCAATGATGTCTATGCATCCAAATTATCCAAATTAAATGATGAGCTTCATGGATGAGTCCTTTTTATGGAGTGATATTTTTCTTCATTAATTTTATGTATTATATTTTGATATTTTATATGCTGGCAGATATGGTTGTCTTCAGTAAGGAATGCAGCCAATACAATTTCATTGGCACAAACAATTCATTAGCTCTTTTAGTGCAGACAGGAAACTTATTTTCCTTTTGAGTACTTCCCATTCTTTGTATGTTCAGTCTAAAGTAGTCTTAGGAATACAAATCAAAATCTATTCTTAGACCTAGATTGATTGGCACTGTAAAATGCACTCCTGTTTGTCACTGAACTTTAAATCAAAGTGAAGTATAATAGATATGAACCACGAGTATTTTTTTTACATAATCATGCCTACAAATTCTGTTTTCTTTCTGAAGATGCACCATATGTCTTAGTTTTGATATGATTATGTTGAATAGGAGACTTAGATATTTGCAAACAGGTACCTCATCTGGTAGTTTTTGAATGTGGAGTGCTAGCTCACCAAATTTGCCATTATACAGATCCTCTAGTCATTTTTCCTCCCTTTTCTGCCCCACTACTTGCCCCTGAATTACCTTCGGAAACTAAATGAAACAGGTGAGGAGGCAGAATTGAAAGAATAGCTGTGTTTCATAGTCTTTTCATCATTTCAGCAGAATAAATAATTCTGCCCCCAACACAGAATTGCTAGGGGAATAATCTGACAATTCAGAATAGATTTTTATTATAGTTTCATCACAAGGAGGAAATCATGCTACGTTTTTGTTTGTTTTTTTTTAAACAGAAGATTATGGAAAACAGCAGTCTTCTAATCATCCACCCTATCTCAAATCCTTTTTCTGAGTGAAGTTTCTTAAAGATTGAACTATTTTGCAAATAGAACTAAGAGGCAGTCTGTATCTTCCTCATCTTCCTTTATAATTTTCACACTAAGTTGTTTATCATATTGTTAATTATACTCACCATTAATATCACATTCCCAGTGTTCAAGAACCTTATTTATGAGTTCCTGTGTAAGAGAATTGAAGTAGATGTGAAGTATTTCCAGAGTAGTCTGACTGTGAGGTATCTGTGACTGAGATATGATTCTTCCCTGGAGAATTCCTTGTCTCTGTGAGTATCTAGAAGAATAGCAAGTACTACTACATAGTGGTTTATTACAATTGTGTTATCCATTAGTCTTTTCCCAGAAGGAAATAAATTGGCACACTTACACAGTTACAATCAAAGTCTGATTATCTTGTATGGTCCAAGGGAATACCTTAATGAAATTAATACTCTGAAGTAAGCAGTGGTGCTGTGCTATTTTTTAATGGCAAATTCACCTACTTTATATGTCAGATAGACATTTAAAATTTCATTAATTCTATGCTATGCCAAGTGGAAGTAGCAAAGCTCCATTTGACCTTAGCCTTTTGGGGATTGTTGCTCCAGTGGAACCTCTTGCTCACAAATTTGAATATTTATGCCTCACCAATTTAGTGTAAAGAGTTCCATCTGCTGATGCAGTAATGTCCAGCCACATATGCCTTGCTAAACAGGTGAGGGTCAAGAAGATAGGAATGACCAAAGAGACAGCTGATTCATGGAGCTTCATTTATACTACAAATTATTTTCAGTACCTGAGAGAGTGGGAAAAGGGAAGTGATACAGCAAGGCACAGTCACTCTAATTGTTTCAAATGGGTGCTCCATAGGTCACAGCTATCACTTTTGGAAAAAACTTTTATAATGACGAGTGAGTCAGAATATGACAATGGAGGTGGTGTAATTCTAAACTTGTTTGTATGTGGTCAGGATGCAGTTAGGAAGGATAAGTCACCATGTGCAACATTTTTTCTTCTCTATTTTCTCATACTTTAGATGGTGAAACATCAACTAATTTCCTTGGTTTCCTTCATAGGTAATCCCTTCATCTGAAGTGGTAAAATTCAACAAATTGTGGTCTTGTGAAATTGGAAGCATGAGAGAAACTGTGAGCACTGAGTAGCACTATAAGTGTATGTCATGTCTTAGATCCCGCTGTGAGTTGAGCACCACATGGCCACTCATTCACTGCCTGCTCCCTGCCCCTGCCAAATGAGAAGGAAAAAAAAAGGAGAAAAATACAAAACCCCGTGGGCTGAGATAAGGAGGATTTAGTACAACAACACAAAAGGAGAAGTAACAGCAACAACAACAGTGATAGTAATGAAACAATGCACAAAAAGAGCAATAAAGAACAAACCCAACAGAATGGTGCTGCCCTGAGCTGATCCAGGCTGCTGCACCAAAGCCTGTGCTTTGCCTGCGGCTCCCCCACCTCCCCTTCCCCTTCCCCCCACACACTTATCGAATAACCCATTGGCTGATTTAATTGTCTATCCCAGTTGTGTCCCCCTCCCCACTTCTGGTGAAATTAACCATATCCTAGCTGAACGAGTACAGTACAGAGTGAGGAAACGATAATTTCTGAGAGAGTTCTTCAGAAAAACATTTTTTCTTTTCTTTTTTTTTTTTCAGTAGAGTTGGCTCAACGAGCCAAAACTTTTCAAACAACCATATTGATGTCAAGGAAAATATCAGTCTTCTTTTCACATTCAGGATAGAAAAGGGAGAAAGATATATCACAGCCACTGTCAATAAGGCACTTTTCTATCTTACTCTTCTTCCAATATGAAAAAACCAGGAACTTAAAATTTTGTCCCTGCATAGCTTGGGTTTAATGTTTTCATTAAACAGGGGCAGGGGCCCCAGAGGTGGAGCACCAGAGGTGGTGCAAATGTCTTCTCCTCTGTTACACTAGCACCACATTCAAACTGCCAAAGTAACTTATTCTTATTACAAAGTTGAAATACATGTGAAACAAAAGGCATGTTTTATGGTAAGTCAGAGCTTTTATTTGTGAGTCTTCATCGTGAAGAGTTGACAGGGAGGAGCTGGGAGAGACAACAAAAATCCAAAAAATATCAGAGACAAGGATACTTCAAGTATATTTACAGACTACATCTAGGCAAAATGTAACAACTCAGAGCCTAAGCTGAAAGCTCTGTCAAGTTAACCTCCTGAATCAGATTTAACCATATGAAGATTAATTTGTGAATTATGCAGCATAGGCAGTGAAGCCAGAGAATATACTTGTTTTCCTATTTGGAACTCAGACACATGCTAGTGCTGCAACACACACTGGGCATGAAGAGAGAGATTTTTAAGAACTGTCCTACAGCCAGAGCTATATAAGATACCGTCGCGGTCGGGCGCACAGAGGTCCCACCACCTCCCAAAGGGAGAAGGGTTGAGGGCAAAGTGGAATATCTCCCCACCAGGCTCGCAAGCAAACACGGAGACCGAATGAGTATTTAATAAGTTTATTACTAAATATGTTCAAATAAAACCTTATTTATTCTATGTAAATATTACGATATTAAAGAAGACCACGCCCACCCATTCACTCCCTCTCTCACCCACCGAGAGATAAGGGCAAATAAGGACTTAATTATGTCAAAATACGACCTGTATGTGTGGATGGTGCGTGTGTGTGCGTGTACGTGTCGTCATCTGTCCTTTTGGCATTTGGTGATGGTCCCCNCAGCGGCTCACGGCAGTGGCAGCGATTGTGCAACACACGGCCGGCGGCGGTGGCGTCCTCTTTATCTCTCCCAGATTCCTAGAGCAGTGGGAGTCAGCAGTTCTGCCCGGCGGCTCTCCATGGCAGCTGCTCCCTCCTCTCTGGCTGCTTGGTTTCTTCAGGGGGCTGCGCTGACAGCTCAGTTCAGTTTCCCCCCTCTCCTCCTCACTCCTCTCCGGCAGCGGCGGGGGAGGGGGGGGCGCTTGGCAGGAGCAATGTGCTCCCTTTGTGCAGTGAAGCGGAAAAGAGAAAGTTTGTTTTCTTTTCCGAAATTTATGGCCGGTGTTATCAAACTTCCAGCTTCTGGAAGGTTTGCCAAATTGAGTTATGGGTATTGCAATTCTTTGCTCACTGTTTTAATAAGGCAAAAAAATAATGTGGTCGGTTTACCACAGATACGCAAGACACTTCACATACAGGCACAAAATATAGGCACAGTGTAACACGATAGACCCATTGAACAAGGCAGTTCATTGCAACATATTGAATACGGTTCATAGAATGCAGTTCATTACAACATATTCATGATTCAAAAAATACTTGCTTGTCTATTGAACATTCACTGAATTAAATGTCAAGAGACATTGAGCTGACAGTTAATAAATTGATTTTTTTAAAAAAAGTTTGTTGTTTTTTAACAGTTTTGGGAGGATTTGGTGGGTTTTTAACTTATTTTTTCATCTGAGAGGAGCGAATCTGTTTAATCATTTCTCCTTTGTTTTGACTCTTTTCCTAATCTTTAATTAATTTATTGTTTCTTTTAATCATTTCCTTATTTTACAATTCCCTAAGCACAGTATAAATCCAATCCTACTCTGTAATTCCAGTGATTAATATTTTAAGATGAATTAGTGGAGGTCACTCAAAAAATACCATTCAAAATGCGAGTCTAAAGTGCTAGAGCTCATCACAGTGAAACCAGTAAGTTCCTAAGCAGAAAGTGGTGATGTTACTACAATCTGTGAGCTTTAGTGAAGCCGAGGGAAAAATCATTTATGCTATTGAAGACACTGAAAATTAGTGCTCTAAATTTCCTGAATCAGTCAGAAAACAGACTATGTAAAAAGTCTCAGCTGCACTGACTTATGCAGTATTTCTGCCCCTGGGAGCAAGTGAGGTTCATTGTCTTACAGCACTGACTGTGCAATCATGTTCCACTTGACAGGAATTGTTGGTCCGCAGTATGGTGAACAGGAACCACTTTTCAGGTCAACACTGTATCTCTCTAATTTGTTCCCATCTCTTCTCAACCTCTTTAAGAAGCAGAATTTCAAGCAAAACAAAAGAATGGTTGCTTAGCAGGACAGAGCAAGAGATTTCAGATGACACATAGAGGGAAAGAATTAGCACAGATCATTGTTAAGGTATCAGTGAAAGCAGCAGTGAAGCAGGTCTAGACATGTACTGTTAGCCTTATTTTTTGTAAATAATGGGGTGGCTTAACAGTTTTTTTTCCCAGCAGCTCCTTTCCCTGTTCAAATCTATTACATTTGAAAAAGTTTTATGCTGTGGCCTGAACACTGATCTATTATTGCGATTTCAGAAGCAGCTGCTTTAAGTACAGTCAGCGCAAAATATAGGGGAGCTAGTCTGCATTAAAAACAGGTGAACTGATGGCTGGGAATTATATGGAAGTTCACATACGAAAGTTATACAGATTCTGAAGCTAAAGAAAAATCACATGCTGTTAAATAAAAAGTCTTCTATTTTCACCTTTCATCAATTCTTAATCTATAATAAGGCCTGCTAAGCCTTGTAATGTCTTTTAAACAACTATATACATTCAATTTGTTCATGACATTATAGTTGGAAAATTATTGAAATTTTATTTTCAGAATGAGTTCTTATAATTTTTCCTCTTTGATGGCATTGAAGAAATACTAGATTTTTACCATATATAAAAAGAATAGCTACACTAAGAGACACCAAAAGTCTACCTAGTCCAGTAACATGTTTCTCACAAGGGTAGCTGTTGAGATCAGAAGAGTGTAAGAAGAAGACAGCTATACCTGTGGGCATTCTGTGGTTTAGACCCAGTGCAATCCCACTATCCCTATTTTATGTAATCATTAACTTATGTAAACACATTTGACATTCAAGTATCTTATGAGTTAATTTTAATCAACTATATATTATGCGACATAGCACTACTTTTTGGTTTTTTAACCACCAACATGATAAAATCACGTTTCTTAACTCTTGTATTAGAAGAAATAATAATCAATTTTTTTCTGCTTACCTTGTTTCTGCTGTTCATTATTTTATGGCCTATAATCATATTTCCTTTCAGTTGTTTCTTATCTTAATTCATTTTAATCTCATATCGTATGAAGCCATAATATACATCCCAATATCTTTGTTTACTTCTTCTTATCTTCAATTTTACTAAAATACTTTTAAGATTAGCTGCTCTGAATGAAACATGGATTTAAAAGATAATAGCTACATGTCCATTACTCAACCAGTAACTCCTGATTCTTACTTTTTCTGTTGTTGTTCAACGATTAAGCATATGCTTTCATAGAACTCTCTAGCCTATCTGTAAGGCTTTTCTCCATATACCCATCATTTGCATTCATGGCAATTTCTTCAGCTCCTTTTTTCATGGTTTACTTTAGTTTTGACTACTTTGAAAATGTAATTTTTGAACTCACTTGCTGTTGTAATATTAGAACTCTAATTGCTATTCATTCCCACTTTTACATTATTTTACAGATATGATGAACAGGACAATTTTCAGTACAGATCACCACAAATGCTTTTCTCTACTGCAAAATTTGTCAATTCTTTCCCTTTGTTTCCTGCAACAGAAATACCAATATGTGAGAAGGCAATAAATTCTACATCTAATAAATCTTTAACAACAGTTTAATTACCTAAAATGTCTTAGGAGAGTAACTTTCAAAATCAAAAGCTTTTTGAAAATCCAAGTTCATTCTATCAATAACATTAAGTTTATCTGAATGCCTATTGACTCCTTCAGAGCACTCAAAGATTTACTAAAACATAACTGCTTGATATAAAAATCAGTGTTGATTTTGCCCATATATCCTATTTCTCCATTTATATGCGAATTCTCTTTTGTATTATACTTTAAAATAATGCACCTTCTTTTCCCCACGACTCTGTTCCTCACATTCACACTGAAGTCTTTTCCAAAATCATTTCATTACTTGCCTGAGCGCTATCACCTGAAAATAAGACCAATTTAGATGACAGTTAATATACCAGTTAACAGTCTAGTAATTTCATATTTGATTTCCTGTAGAACTTTTGATTAACATAAATTATTTGCATGCTTTTTATTTATTTGTTCTAAATGAATACTACTAATATGTCAGTGTATGGTATTTTCTTACATTTCCCCATATAAAGACAGAATGTGGAATAAGACTCACCTTTTGCTGTGAACACTAATAAAAATAATTCATTTAGCTTTTCTATTATGTTTTCTCTTTCCTTTAATATTCAATTTCTGAAAAGATCATCTATCACCACTGTCAACTCACTGGAAAATTTTCTATTTCTGATGTGCTGGAAGAATATTAGTTTTAATGCCTACAGTAAGTTCCTCACATATATCAGTTTTTGTAGTCTTATAGCTTTATGTTTTCCTTGCCAGGTTTTATGTTCCATTTTTAAAACTTCTTATAATTCTTATACTTCTTATAATATTTTTTCTTAAGGGTGTAACTACTTGAAATTTTTCCTTCCTTTTCCTTTTTTCTTTTCTTTCTTTTCCTTTCTTTTTTTTTTCTTTTTCTTTTCTTTTCTTTTCTTTTCTTTTCTTTTCTTTTCTTTTCTTTTCTTTTCTTTTCTTTTCTTTTCTTTTCTTTTCTTTTCTTTTCTTTTCTTTTCTTTTCTTTTCTTTTCTTTTCCTTTTCTTTTCTTTTCTTTTCTTTTCTCTTCTTTTCTTTTCTTTTCTTTTTTCTTTTCTTTTCTTTCCTTCCTTTCCCTCCTTCCTTCCTTTCTCTCCTTCCTTCCTTCATTCCTTCCCTCCCTCCGTCCCTCCTTCTTCCTTCCTCCTTTTCTTTCTTTCTTT
>VZZY01018831.1:0-13515 GCA_013400335.1 Eurystomus gularis | reverse complement strand
AAATTCTGAGGCTTTATTTCATTAAAAAGAATACATTTCAGAATGTATTTGTAGAACAAAAGAGATAACGTTGAAATTTCTGGTAAAATACCACTTTTTTGTATGAGCAGAACTTGTGACCTGTAAGATGATTTTATCTTTTATCATGTACTACCATACGATGTGCAGCTGACCCTGCTACATCCCACGCATTTGCATTAAAATGTCNAAATGTCTATTTTTTTTATTTTCTGATTTTAATGTTTTGCATTTATTAGTAATTTTTGGACTATGTTTGGGTTTCACAACTTTCTTTAAAAAGTGTATGATATTGCAAACTTCTTTTTGAGTAGCATAATTCTAGCCACTGGTCCGTGAGAAAACTGCCGAACAGGTTTCAACAGGATAACAGATTTCAACAGGATATAGGGTAAGCATTGACCTTTTCAAGTCAAATGCCAATTGCAAAATAATTGCAGTCGTCAAATCGTCCAGTGGAACATTCGTTAAGGCCATTTTCAGTCAGACTTCCTAAGATGTGCTTTTTGTGCGTCTGAACTGCTACCTTTTGACCTTGGTCTGCAGCCAGTTCTACTCAGCAACCTTTACAACATGTTAGCCATTCCCATTTCCTACTTGATCCTCATTAGAAACAACTTTCTTCCTGTTTTGTAAGAGAAATAGGAAATGTGCTCATCCAGTTTGATGCAGCCCAGGACACTCACTGCCAATACAACGGTCTTCCTGGAAAATGTTAGGGAAGTTGAAAAAGGCCAAAACCAACATTACAGAAAATCTTAAGTGACAGAAAATAAGAAGAATAATGGAATCCTAAAAATTTAACAGGGCTATTTCAGCTTCTCATCTTCTTTTCCATTTTCTTTATATACCTACTATGTGAGATGCAGTAATTTGAAATAAAATCCTGTTTTCAAGGATAAGATACCTGTAGCCTGTTGTCATAGACTTAAGTGATGTCTTGCAGAAACCACAGAACTTCTGCAGCTTGCAAAAATAGAAAGATCTGCAAATGTGAATTGGCAGACGTACAGCTTCCCCATAAAAGGATCTCCTTTATTTCTTCTCCCACAGCACCACAGGGAACTAATCCTTCATTTCATGGTCACTCCTCCATCCACAGCTCCATGTTGAGCAGTCCTCTGTTCACTGCGCCTTGCAGTCACAGTGCAAGGCTGCTCCCTCCTGAGGGGTGCAAGTTCTGCCTTCACCATGCTGTGGAGTCAGTGGCTGCCACTGACAGGTCAAGCTTGCTTCTCTTGAAGTGTTCAGAGTTGCTAGGAACTGGCTGGCATAGAAAATTATTTTTCAGAGGCTGAAGTTTATCGGGCAAACCAGTTCTTACCCCGATGTGAGGTGTTGCCTTGTCACTGGCTTTTGATTCTTCTGACAGTTAATGATTATTTAATTTCAGTAACTTCTTCATTTAAGTTTTTTTGTATCACTTTTTATCTCTTTTCCTAGTATAGAAAGGGAATGTGTGTGAATTCTTAATTTTTGTCACCTAGCCAGAATATAATTTCCTGTCCAGCTTTTCCTGTAGCAATTAACTTACCCTGTTTTGCCACAGATACAATGCTCTCATGTTCAAGCTATAAAATTAAAACACACAGATCAATGAGTATAGATCAATAAATAGAAAAGAGGAAGTAAAAGGTGCTTTCATCAACATAATTATTTCAGTAAATATTGTGTGGTAGCAGAAGGACAAGTACTACAAAAGATGTGAATTACAGTAGTTACCTGAAATTTAGATAGCAGTCATGAATAACTCAGTATTTCTATTTATGTGTGTGGGTAGTCTGAAAGCTCTGAAACATCAATAAAACAGAAATAAGACAAATTATTTTGTAAAGTAAATTATTTTAACAGAAAGGGAGAAAGTGCAAATTATACAGGAAAAATGTTACTATAAATTCAAGTGTATCTGTTAGCCCATGGGGAAAACATATTGCAGGAAAAGCATTTATGAATATTTGAAACAATGAAGCACAAAGCAAAGGTGTTTGGGGAGACAGTGCTGCACTAGCCCGGAGATGAACTGGTGGACCATAGCAGATATAAATTACATGCCTATTTGAATAGTTTATTTTAATGTGTTTCTGTCATGTGCTTACACTTCTGTAGTTACTTTTCTAGAAGAGTAGCTGTTGCTGGCGAGTAGGCACGCAATGACATGGACTCTGCCATGGCTCTGAGGGGTCCTGCTGTGCCCCACCTGCCTCTCATGCCACCAGCCTTCACTCTTATCTTCCCTGCACAAACTCCTAACTCCCAACACATGGCTTTACCCTTCCTGGTCGCTGCCTTCCTCTGTCACAACTGGGCCACCTCCCTTAAAGACCTGAATTTTGTGAAGCCATTGGCTAAAGTAATGATTTTCTATGAACCCTTGGTCCCTGACAAACCTGCACCTGCACATGTGCTAAGTGGCAGCTCATGATAGTGGGAATTTGCTCCATTTTAAGCTTTCTCCCATGGAGCAGCTCTTTTAAGAGAAGGAATCTGTTTGTTGTGCTCACCAGCTGTTTTTGCAGACAATTTTTTGCTGTATTTTGCAGCCTGAACATAATGAAGCAGTATAGAGAGGTATGAGCTGCATGTTGTAATACCCATCAGCCTTAGGTTAAGCAGCTGTGGAGTAACCTCAGGTTAAGCAGCTGTGGAGTAACCTGTGAGTGGTATACGGAGCCCAGCATAGCATTAGGGTAGCTTAATGTCCAAGAAACCTGCTCTCTAAGAGATGTATGGCCTCCCACTGCCTCTTCTGAGAGCTCCCAGACCCTCATCAGCCCCAGTCCAAGGTGCTGGACTCCTTTACGGGCTGTACAGAGCATGCAGGCGCCTAATGACAGCCTCCTAGGCTCACTGCCCCAGGGTTATGGAAGGAAACACCTAGTGCTTAAATGTGTAAATCCTTTGCTGAATCTAGCGTGATACCTGTCAGGCACTGATATTCTTCAGTGCTGTTTTATCTTGACAAGACAGAGGGAAAAAGTGCCCCTCAGAGAGCAGCAGTTATTATCTGTGTATGTCCATTTCCCTCGCATGTCAATGTCTGTGTATGTATAGATATGGGTCTATCATACATACCTCTGGCTCATCCTCAAGGGCTGCTGGAACACATCTTTCAGAAAACATGCAGGCTTACACTACAGAGGATTAATGACTTGTAGGCAGCCACATGAAAGCAGCCTGCAGCCTGCCTGCAGTGCAGGTACATGAACAGAGAGCATGTGGAAAATGAACTTGTCGTACTTACAGCTGGTTTCAGAGCGGTACAGGCATGACATGGAGTTGTGCCTTTACTGCGGGATGACAAGAACAGAATTCATCTCTGTAGGGAGCCTCCATTATAAAAGTGCTAAGAGCCGTTAAAAGTACCAAAATGCAATGTTCACTCTCATTTGTCTAAGAAGGAAACGCAGTACAGGAGAGCTCACTGTAAACTAGATTGACAGTAAACTTCCGCTCCACAAATATAAAATTTTATAGCTCATTACAAAATATGAATGTGAAAGATTCAGAGGAACATACAGAGGAGTTTTTTCTTATCATAAGGATCAGGAAATTAACTTGGCATTAGTTCAAATTCAATGTGATCTTTTTTTGTTATTGTTCCATAAGAAATACCACACATCACAGTAGCACACAATGTTAAACTTAGACAAATAAACAGGTTCAGAACCTGTATTTACACTTTGCTAAAATACTGAATGATGCAGTGGTCTTACCTGTAGCATTAACTCAACATGATGTTCACTGGGTTGTCGCCCCTTAACCTCCTCTGTGAAGGGTGCAGTAAAAGTGATCACACTGAGAAACAACCCCACACTGCCTGCACCCACACCGCACTCAGGTGCAGCAGTTCAGCTGCTGGGGAAGCACCCCGTGCTGGCAGCGCTGCAGTCGCTGAGCCTCTCTGCAAACTACTTCACAGTGAGGTGGAGAAAAATAAATTTGCCTTTTACCAGGCAAAGTGGTGGTAGCCCAAGTATGTGTTACAATTACCTGAAGGTAAGGGTTGAGTGCTGCAGACTTTCTTCCATGTGGCAACAGGGGCCAGATCCAGCATGGAAGTGCATATTCAGCGTAGGCACCAGTCAAGCTATTATTTCATCAACAGGAGAAGATTCAGGGCTCAAGACCAAGCAACTTCTTTTTTTCAGCTGTAGTTCTATGTGTAGTTCACGGTGCTTTGCAAGGTTGATGCAGACTTTTAAGGGCAGATGAAATTGCCACCTAGCAGGCCAACAGTTCTGAAATAGGAGCAGAGGTCCTGACCAGTGCTGTTACACAGTCATAGAATCATAGAATCATTCAGGTTGGAAAAGACCCTTGGGATCATTGAGTACAACCATCAACCTTAGTCTACAAGTTGTCCCCTAAACCATATCCCCCAACACCACATCTAAACGACCCTTAAACACATCCAGGGATGGTGATGCAACCCCCTCCCTGGGCAGCCTGTTCCAGTATCCGACTACTCTTTCTGTGAAAAATTTTTTCCTAATGTCCAGTCTAAACCTACACTGTTGCAGCTTGAAGCCATTCCCTCTTGTTTTATTGCTAATTACCCGTGAGAGGAGACCAGCACCAACCTCTCTACAATGTCCTTTCAGGTAGTTGTAGAGAGTGATGAGGTCTCCCCTTAGCCTCCTCTTCCTCAAACTAAACAGTCCCAGCTCCTTCAATCGTTCTTCATAAGATTTATTCTCCAGGCCTTTCACCAGCTTTGTTGCCCTCATCTGCACTTGCTCCAGCACCTCGATACCTCTCTTGTATTGAGGTGCCCCAAACTGGACACAACACTCAAGGTGTGGCCTCACCAGTGCTGAGTACAGGGGCACAATCACCTCCCTACTTCTGCTGGTCACACTCTTTCTAATACAAGCCAAGATGCCATTGTCTTTCTTGGCCACCTGGGCACACTGCTGGCTCATATTCAGCCGCTTGTCAATTAGAACCCCCAGGTCCCTTTCTGCCAGACAGCTTTCCAGCCACACTTCCGCAAGCCTGTAGGGTTGTATGGGGTTGTTGTTGCCCAAGTGCAGGACCTGGCACTTGGCCTTATTGAAGCTCATACCATTAATGCTGGCCCATCAATCCAATCTATCCAAGTCTCTCTATAAAGCCTCCCTATCCTCACGCAGATCAATGTTCCCGCTTAACTTGGTGTCATCAGTCCTGGATCTGCAACAGTCAGATGAGAAAAAGCACACTACTGGAGCAAAAATGAGAGCTTCTATTGATCTTTCAGGGACATGCAGGTGAGGGGAATGCAACACTGAGAATCAGGTTGCTACTGCTATCCAAAATTTGCTAGCCACCTCCCCAGCTGAACCACATAACTGGAAACATGTAGCAGTGGTACTGAACAAGCCACATGGTTCCAAGGGGAAGATTGGCTGAGCAATTTTAATTTCTATTCATTCATGAGCAGGAAAGACAATATATTTCCCAAAACTATTAGCAGTTTTTCTGTGAGGAGGTAGGCCAAACCATAGAGATAAGCACATAACTATTAGCTGCTTCCCAGCTACATCATGTGAAAGTATAAGGAGGAGAGATTTGTCTTTGTACAGGCTGTCATTATGGGTTAAAGACATCTAAATGGAATGTGTACAACAGTTTTGTGCATCCAAGGCATCTGGAGATTTAATGTATTTAAATATGCCTGTGAATTGCTATGGTGTATAATGATCCTGAGATACCAGACTCTCATGCCAGAGAGGCCCAAGAATATTGACAGCGTAATAAGTTACTGGTACTATGATCTCCTTCTTGACATAATTGAGCAGAGTAAATATAGTACAGGAAACTACAGGTGAATGTGAATTTCAAATACTCAGATCAGAATAAATAAATAGATGACTTCTGGTAAAGGAAAAGGTGGCTTACAAGAAATATGACCTGCAGGAATTGCAAGAAGGCATTGCAGAGTGGGAAGCTCTCAACTTTTATCACCTGGTTTATCATATCAGCCATAGATTAGTCAGCACTCAGTCATACTCTGCACACGAAGTGGTGCCATGCTTCCTTGGTGGTGTGTAGCTGGATTTAGCTGAGGGCTGGTAGAGAATAGGACTATTTCAACTTTGTCAGGGTTTTGCTCTGAAATTAAGACTACGCTAAATCACTGCTTACCTGAACACCTTCCTTAGGAAGGGCAGCAGCTGATCTTGCTGTGTTTTCACTTTTGCTATGTCATAAGAGTGACCCACCTTAGAAAAATTCTAACTATTGTATTTTTTTACAAGATTTGCTCTTGATATTGACATTCTGATAGATCCTGAAAACAAAAATTAGAGTGGCTTCTCAGATTCTTTGAGAACTAAAGAAGTAGTAACAGTAGCTGGAGCTTGAAATAATTGTGCTTGATCAGAATGTGTGGCAGCTTCTCACCAGTTGCTGTTTCCTTATAAATACTCTGACTTGTTGTAAAAGAACGTCCACCACATTTGGATAAATACAGGACAGAAAAATACAGTGCTGGTTGAGCAGATATGAAATGTTACTTCCTCTTTCAGGATTTACATAAATTACCTACAGCATCTAGAACCCAGCAGTATATTAGAAAGTTTTATTGCATTGACTACAGAAGTCCTACAGCTCCTCTAGATTGCAGTAGTGAAACAGAGTCTACCACAGGTAGGAAGAATCGTTGCTCTAGGCTATGGCAGAAAATTCTGACATTCATTTGTTGTTGCCCATGTGTAGCCCACACCACTGATTATCATCTCAGAATGCCTGCAATAAAGTTATTATTGCAATAAAGAATTGAACCTGTGCCTATTTTTTGAATGGTGCCCTGTTCTGATTTGCTCACTGTGTGCAATGGAGATTTTACAGCAAATCTAGGCAAGGTCTGGCTAATTGAAAATATTCAGAAACATAATTAGCAACATTCCAAATAAGGTAACATTAATAAGCAAGTCAAGTTCTGATTACGGAGTTTACTATGCCCCGTCAAAAACTAGTGGGTATTGGATCCTTCTGGATTTTCTCTAAGAGAAAATCCATAGGCTAGTTCTAAAGATTATTTTTTGCATTGGATGTAGTAATATCTAGCACTAAAATCTGTTGGTAGGAAGCATCTCTGAATTTCAGATGTCTAAGTATATGTGGAGAGCTGAGTATTATTGTTGCTGAATAGTTTTGAGCACTGACCCTTTTGAAAATCAGCTAATAAAAATTGCTCGGAGAGGAGAATAACAGCAAAGGGATCAGAGTACAATTGAACCTGCAGACAAAGAAGATTTCTTGCATGCCTATGTCATTTTCTGACATTATGTAAATTTGATTTATTTTATTTTATATACTCAACTCATTAATTATAAAACACTGCAGACTAGAAATCTATCCTTTTTCAAGGGACTGGTAAAAATATTAAGGCTGTTGAACAATTTGTTAAAGACAGAAGGACACCAAAAATCCACTGGAAGATGAAAATGTGTGATTAAGAGAAAAGTATATTTTCCTTTCAAACTCTTCACAGGGAGTTATTAACAGTTTTTTTATTGTTTGTTGTGGTTTTTTTAAAGACAAACAAATACAGGGCTCATTCATAAACTAACAAAGATTGTAAACCATTGCAAATTGTAACAGGCAATGAATGCAGCAGTTCAGTGTACACTCCAGAGAGGACAGTGGCAAAGGAATGGTGCAGGAAGTGTCTGTTTCCTTCCTTAAAGTAGGTTTAAGATTACAAATTAATCTCAGAAGAGACTATGAGTATCTTGAAAAGTTAATAAGTATCTTAAAACTGCCTGTTGCTCCTAATTGTCCAAAGGCCAGTTGATTCTGAAGTGTATAAAATACCAATGCGTGAAGATGAGAAGCACAGCTGAAACAGCCAGCGAACAAACAGCAAACAGCAACCAAGTGCTGTGTCTGCTGGGAAAGATGCCAAAAGCTATTTTTACCTTCATTCGACTTTTTGTGCTCTTACTCGGTTTCTCCACTATTTGTCTGGGAGTCCTCTGTGTTTCCACAAGTTCCTCCACATGCAGATGTGGAAGGAATGAGTTGGTGTTTTATTGCCTTTTAGCTTTGGGGTTCTTTCTCCTCATGACTGGCATTTTCTGGAGCACTTTTCATGAAGTCTTGAAGTACAAGGCTTCCAGCAGCATCTTCGTTCAGAATCCCAGTTGTAGAGAGCCGCATGTCAGCACCATAGACAGGTATGTGTTGCAGACTGCTGCTGCTGAATTGGGAGGGAGGGAGGGATGCTGTTTTGTAAACATACTATGAGATAAGAGAAGCAATACAAGGTTTTTACCAAATGAAAAATATGTTGCTGCTTTATTTCTGTGAAGAGAACTGTAGTCTGAAATTTGATTTGCTAGAGCAAGCATCAATGTGCAAACAGAAATCCGTGCAAAAAACACATAAGGTAAGACATACTTCAGGAAACATGGCAGGTTGCACAGAGTGATCCAAAACCATGTATAGGAGGAGCAGGTGAAGCTACATCAACCTTGTGGAGCTCCTGCAGGAGTGTCATTAGTTCCATCTCAACAGAAAACCCCAGATATGCTGCTGTGGTATATGTGCTCATATTACTTTTACCAATGAGGCACGATACGATCCCTGGCTGAATTTTTCTTATGTAATCGTCCTCGCTATTTCTGAACAAAGCCTGATGATTTTAGAGAGAATGTTTCTTAAACTGATAAGTGCTACACCTGACAAAAGTCCTTAACCAGGTCACTGGATACAAATTACCTGGACTGTTGTGGAAACCACACCAGAAATACCAACAATGGATGCTCCAAAAACACTATAAAAACAACATTCAGCAAATTTTGGTTAAATAAGCAGAAACATGCAAAATGCATTTTAAAACTGTGGAAAACAATTATTATCATAGTAGTAAACTCACTAAATTAACCTACTTTGGACAGTGATCCCTTTTGTCTTCCAAGTCAAACTTTTCTTGGTCACTTGTTGAAATACTCACAAGCATGAGTATTTGTATGCCATGGGTTTGGAACTCTCATGGGGAAGGCTCATCTTTTTAGAATGCTGTGTTTTGGTACAGCATTTTGCAAAAAGACACAGGTAATGATGCCAGTTGTTTTATATGAATATGCTCTGTTGATTTAAACCTACTTAGTTTTACATTTACGGTTTAAGCCTCATCTAAACTTTGGAAACATAACAGACAAAGCACCTAACCAAGCTCTCTGAGATAAATCACATTTCACCATGATGAAACGTGGCTTGCCTTTTTTCAGGCCTGACTTCTATCCCCCCTCCTATGAAGACAGCACAGATCCTGAGAAACAGACATCTGCACTGCCAGCTGCCTTCACACTAAAAGAGCAAGAAGTCATCAATATCCCTCCACCTCCATATAGCGAAAGCAGCGCAGAGTTCATCAGTGAAACTAATGAGCAGAAACAGCCGCCATCTTATGAATTATCTGTGCGGCAGCTACAGCAGCAGGAAACAGGTGACAAGGACTCAAACCACAGAGTTGAATTTGCACCCATCCACACAAGAAAACAGTTACCAACAAGACACAGACTGTTAGGGGACCTCCAAGAGAGCAATTCCTGCCAGAACATCTGAGAAGGGCAGTCAGTAAAATCCTGCATCTGTAAAGTGGGGAAAATTGGAAGAAGACCTTTGTCAGTGATCTTGAATAGTACACCACTTAGGGAGAAACTGACCAGGAGAAGCACTGATCATTTGTGTTTGAATGGAGTTGGAGGGGATATATAAAAAAGTATTTCAGTGTTTAGTATTCCAAAGATGAATGAATGAATCTCTGAATTCAGAATGAATCTCCGTAGAGACAGAAGCGATCAGGCTGTATCTTACAAAAGTCAACATCACTGGAGATAGGAGTTTTTTATGCTACAAGACAAATGAAGCATCATGCTGTTATCAATCTTAAATGTCTTGTAATGTGCCTTATAAGGAGTTTCAGTTGGAAGTCCTCATCTGTGGTTTTGTAACATTAGCTGACTTGGGAAACCTATTAACTGCGCCTTTGTTTTGTAAAATTGTAAATTATTTGTTGCAACTGATTATTTTTGTGTCATATGCCTTTCAAGTTACTTGTTTTATTTTTGAGTACTAATAGTTGATATTTTACTATGGAATTCATTAATAAATTTTTTATTTAAAACAAATACCCTGTATTTGTTTATATGATACAAGGTGTCTGTGATTCAGAATAAGCACACAATTAAATACGCTTAATACACTTCCTAGCTACTAAACAGACAACCCTGGTCATGTTCAGATCTCCTCAGAGGGAACTAGCTACTGCAGGAGGAAAAACCTTCTCTGACTCCTCTGGGGGTCCTGTGTCCTTTCTGATACCAGTAGCCTTGTGGTTAGGGAACAAGTACCAGAAAGAGGACAGACTTGGACTCATCCTTCCTCTGATACAAGTTTCCTTCCTTACACAAAATCACGCAGGCAAATTTGCATCCAGGCCACTGTCATCTGTAATTCCAGATAACAAGAGAAATTTCAGCGAGATTCACTCAGTTTTAGATCTGCAACACTGACTATAGGTGGAGTTGTACTTTTTCACAGAATCATAAAATAGTTTGGGTTGAAAAGGACCTTTAAAGGTCACCTAGTCTAACCCTCACTGCAATGAGCAGCGACATAATCAGGTTTCTCAGAGGCCTGTTCAACCTGACCTTGAATGTTGCCAGGGATGGAGCATCTACCATCTCTCTGGGGAACCTATTCCTGTTTTTGTTGCAGAACCAGCGAGACAGAAAAAGTTATCCCATTTTCCAGATGCCCACATACCCCAGGACAACAACTTTAGCATTATGGCTGTATATACATTAGAAATGCAAGCCATGATGGTAACAATGGCTAAGGTGAGGAAAGTGACAATTGTGTCAGTTTTCTCTTCCAAAGCATTTCATCCTTTAGGAGAAGGACCTATAAACCTTCAGTTGATGTAAGGAATAAGGAAAGCAGGATAAAACGGAGTGGAGAAACTACAGAGAAAGGAAAATCAATTCAAGATGTGTTGAGGAAGAGAAATCTATTAAAACAACCATAGGTTAAAAAAAAAGAGTCCCTGGAAAAGATAGAAGCTGATAAGAGATGCCATCAGCATACAAAGATTTTTCAAAGTGACTGAGAAGTGACACAGCACAGAGAACACTAAAAGACAGAGGAACATTGCACATTATTTCCAAAACAGCTGAAGTAAGGATCTCCTATGCCAACTTACCTTGTTATGGTCTTACATCCTTGCACTACCATACCCATACCCTGACATCCCTTGCTTCTCCACTCCAGGGTCCCATATCCTGAAGGCTGTGTGCACCACACAAGTATTTGTATAAGGTTCAATCACATCAGATGAGGCTGATTAACCAGGAGATCTCCTGATGCCTGTCCTGTGCAAGCTCAACTTTTTTTTTTCCTGTGGAAATCTTTTCCACTAGATATCTTTTAAAGCAAGACCACAAGTCAGAAATTATTGAGACTACAGGTAGCTCTGAGAGCAAGTACTGCAGGACTATTGCTGGAGGATGCACTTGGACCAGTTTTCTACAGGAAATTAAATTTAAATTCTTTCCACATATTTAATGGACAATTGGGAAGAGATAGTCCTCTCTTCCTTTCTCCCAGTCCCAGGGCAGCCCTGCAATGCCCCTTTTTATCTCTAGCTTTCTGCAGATGCTGTTTGGTCTCAATGGATCCAGAAATGTGAAACCAAAGTGCATCTTTAACCTGCAATATGGAAGAAAGTATTTGAGTCATGAAGTTTAGTGAGATAAGGAGATTATTGAGATAAGATTAATACCTAATATTTGATTTGATATAATCTGTATTGCAGTTTGTCTTTTCAGCTAATGAACTATTTGGCTATGAGCTTAATGGAAAACAGTGTAGGCAACTAGCTTAAAAACGTCAACAGCCTTAAAGCAGCAACAGCTTTTAAACAGTTCACTTTTGATCAAACTTCCTAGCCTGAAGTGATCATTCCCAAGAATAGCACCTGGAAGTTTTAGATTAAAATAAATTTTCTTTGGACTGGAGAATATGAACAGGTTAAACTAAGGCTTCAGGACAGAACATGTTCTTTCAGTGCATTGACAACTTCCCGAGACAGGTCTTTGAGGAGCCAACAAGAAGGTGAGTGGCTGTCCTGGTACTTATAATTCCAGAAGAAATGAATGGGCATGTGAAGGCCTCCACTGCAGCGATCATGAGTTCAGGATCTTGAGAGGAGAGAGAAGGGTAAAAAGTGAGATGAAAGTTAGCAGAGCAGCCCTTAATCTCCTCTGAGATCTGCTTGGAAGAACCCCATGGCTTATGTCCCTGGAGAGAAGACGAGTCCATGACAGCTGTTTGCTTGAAGGACCACTTCCTTCAAGCTCAGGAATGGTTCATCCTGACATGCAGAAATCAAACAAAGGCAGCAGAAGGCCTGCAGGGATGACCAGGGAGCTCCTGACTAAACTCAAATACATACAAGGAAGTGTATGGTAAGTGGCAAGTGGCTCAGGAGGAATATAGAGACACTGTTCCATGATGCATGGATGAGATTAGGAAAGCCAAAGCACACCTAGAGTTGAATCTGGTAAGGAATGTGAAGGGCAACAAAAAAAGTTTCTACAGGTACATTAGACAAAAGAAAACATGGAAAAGGCTGAGGTTCTCAATGCTTTCCATCTCAATTGCCTCCATCTTACACACAAAACCAGACTTGAGGAATTCCAGCCCTAGAGACCAGCAGTGGATATTGTTTGCCTTGAATTTAGTAAGGCTTTTGTCACTGTCTCTATATAACATCCTCATAGACAATCTGAGAAAATATGGTTTAGATAAGTGGACAGTGAGGTGGATTGAAAAGTGGCTGAACAGCCAGGTCCAGAGAGTTGTGATCGCTGACACAAAGCCCAGCTGGAGGCAAGTCACCAGCAGGGTGCCCCAGGATCAGTCTTAGAGCTAATACTGTTTAACACCTATAACGATCTGGACAATAGGGTAGAGTGCACTCTCAGCAGTTTTGCAGATGATACAACACTGTCAGGAGCAGCTGGCACACCAGAGAGTTTTGCTGCCATTCAGAGGGACCTGGATGGGCTGGAGAAACAGGCCAACAGGATCCTCATGATATTCAGCAAAGGGAACTGCAATGTCCTGCCCCTGAGGAGGAACCAACTCAGGCATGCCAATACATGCTGGGATCAGTGGGTGGGATAGCAGCTTCACAGAGCAGGACCTGGAGGTCACATGCTGGACAACAAGCTGACCACTGCCAGCAACTCATCTGCACAGAAAAGTGCCAATGCACTGCATTAGAAAAAGCACTACCAGCAGGTGGAGGGAGGTGATCCTTCCCTTCTACTCAGCACTGCTGAGATATGTCTGGAGTGCTGGCTCCAGGTCTGGGCTCTCCAGTACAAAAGAGACATGGACATACAGAAGTAACTCTAGCAAAGGGTCACAAAGATCAAGAGACTGGAGCATTTGTCATATGGTAAAAGGCTGAGAGAGGTGGGAGTGTTTAGCCTGGGGAAG
>VZZY01018829.1:76070-158157 GCA_013400335.1 Eurystomus gularis | reverse complement strand
GAGGGGCCGGCGGCCGCCGGAGCTGTCTCCGGGCGGTGAGGCGCGGGGGAGCGGCTGGTTTCCCTCGCGGGGGGCTTCTGGAAGCCTTCCCGGCCGCTCCGCTCCTCTCTGGGCACTGAGGTCCCGCCGCGGCTCTGGGGAAGGTGCCGTCCCGGCTGCTGGGAGGGAGGCGGCGGGAAGAGCCTCGTGTCTCCCTGGCCCGGGGGTTGCCGCCGTCAGCGCCGGGCCGCGCTGGTCTGCTGCGGGTGGGAGGTGGGACGGGTCCGCCTGGCAGCGGGAGCCCGCTCCTGGGAGAAGGAATGATTCCCCCCGCCTCTTCAGGGGGAAATAAAACAGGGTAGGTGCTTTCCTTCAAGAAGGAAAAGGTGAAGGAGCAGTACTGTTTCCCCACTTCTGCTGAGCTGGGCTTTTGGTATAGAGTTGTGAGCGTCGGGAGTAATTTCCTTCCACGTTTCCAGTGATAAATGTATGTGAAAGGGTGAGGTGGAATATACAAATGTGTTTTTGACAGCATTTTCTTTAGTGTTCTCATCTTCTTCAAGCCCCTTCAATCTTGGAAGCCCCCTCCTGTTTTCTTGGGGCACGCTGTCGCTTCAAGGCTTGAAGTTCCCGTTCATCTACAGGTGCCAGTGCTCTGCTAGGGAGCAAGGACACCTGGCATGTGGATTTTTTAATCTGTCAGCTTTTACCCCTCAAGTGACCAGTGCAAACTGGTGGCAACGTAAGGATACTGCTATGCAGAATGAATGGAGAAGGTCTGTCTACTAAGACCTCTCTTCTTGGGTCTCGATGTTAGCAAAGAACAGGTGAGCAGTGGGACTGAACTGGCCTCGTACCTTGTTCAGCTTCATCGTTACAGACGAAGTAACGCTGCTGAGAGGATGTTGGAGAGCCTCTTCTGCTGTGCGTGCACTCCGGCCAGTGCGTGGACAGGACTTCAGTTTCCTGTGTGAAATTAGTTGCATCAAACTGTTATGTTTCCTACTGTGAAAAGCAAATTTCTACTTTCACTCTGCTCATAGTGTTAGTGACTTATTCAGATCTGAATAATTATACACCTCTTTTGCTTGTTTTTAGTTGTACAGGAAATGTAGAGCTGGAGCCTCTGCAGTTTACTTCGTTCATGTACCTCTTTCATGCTACAGGCAAAAGGAGAATTAACTTGCTGTTTTTTCTTTTGGCCATAACACATGCTGCTTTCCCTTCCCGTTACTGTATTTTGGAGCCATCTTGTTTGTTGCAGGAGAGCCGATTAAGATATTGCCCCTTGCCAATATTCCATTACTGCGGAGTCAGTCCTGGGTCAGCTTAGCGGTGGGTTAGATGCTGTCTCCTGTTTGCAGGTTTTTTCGTTTTAAAATCTTCCATAAACTTCTCCACAAAGCATGATAAACTTCATGCAAAAACATCCAGAAAATAAAGAGATTTTTTTTTAAAGTTATAAAGGAGGGAGATACAGAGATGCCAGTTCTAGAAAAGGTTTAACGTTTTCAAACCAGTAAGAATGAATACACCAAGAAAAATTCCTGCAGGCATCTCTGAGTGAGAATTCCTGTGTTTGAGGCCAGTCTGATCAGTTGACCGTGAATCTGTAAGCTCCTTGTACTTCTAAAACCAGGCTTCCAATCTAATTTCTTTGTTAGGAATCTTGGTTAGCCTAGGAAGAAACCCAAACAAAACAGGGGCATGAAAAGTCTTCTTCAATTTCTTACTTATGTGGACATGGAACAGGCTGCTTTGGTAGAAAACTAAACACGGCAACCACTTTGGTAACTAATACTAAGCAGAAATAGAAATGTATTAAGAACTGTTGACTTTACAAGACTGAAACATGAATGTGGGTGCCCAAAAGGCACACACATGTTTGTCATTGTACCTGTATAGGAAGCGTGCTTTTTACACTCACTGTTTTCCCCGTAGCCCTTACATTGGTAGTACCTTTATTGCTGTGCATGACAGTATGGTGAGGCTGCAGTGGTAGAGGGGTACGTGTTTTAACTTGACGCCGTTGACTTGGTGTATCTTCCAGTCTCTTTGGCATGAGGTGTTAGACAATGGGTAGCTTACACTTTTGTCAGATTATCCAGCAGTTTCCTAAGTTCTTTGGAATGTGCAGCACTGCAAGTATTGTGTCAATTAATTGCTGCTGGCTTAAGCCCTGATCTTAAAAGTACTTGCAGATGTAAGTAACCCTATTATTTGTAAAGCTGTTAGTTTGTGTTACTGTAGGATCAGGAACTTGGCTCACTACTTCTGTCAGACCTTGCAGGAATGTTCATGCAAGCTCAGACTCTCTGCAGAATTATGGATATAGCTCTGTAAACAATGGTGAGGACTCATAAGAGTTACCAGGGGACTTCCAGAGTAAATTGGTTTTGTTTGGATTTGATAGTACTGGTTGATAGAAGAGTTCTTCCACAATGCGTTTTGTCTCCTGATGGGAATTTCTGAGGGTGGAGAGAAAATAACCTCCTAGATGGCTAGTCCTCTCTTGTGTAGCCAAGCGTTCACCTGGCCTTTTTTTAAGGTAAGCTTATTCCATGAAGGCATTTCCTGGTGACACTGCTTCACATTTGCTTTTAAACCTGTCAAACAAATAGTGTCTGGAAAGGAGCTGGGAGTCTGGAAATCAGAGGGACTTAAGGCAGCCTTAAAGATAATCTGAGAGACAAAATACCTTTCTGTAAATACCATGCTAGTTGGAATGTGCATTTTTTTATACTACTATCACATGTACATATGTCACTGTAATATTTATGGACCATTGCTAACTCTCTCATTAACACATCAGCACCTTCTACTCATCTTATGGTAGAATGTCTAGGCAAGTTATGCCTTTTGTGATGTGTTGAGAAAAGAATTGAAGGTGCTGAACTTTGATCAGTACAACTATGCTGGCTATTGTTGTAAGCTTTAAGGAATTATTTATCATGCTACATATTCCAAGTGCATGTATCATCAGGTTGCTTGCTTAAGATAGATGACTAGACTAGAGTATGTAACAGAAATCTCAGTGCACCATGTTTTTTAAGAGTAATATGTTGTCTCCAAGGTATTTCTCCAAGATTTGTTTGGAGGTTTTTTCAATCTTGCCTCTTCTCCATAGACTCCTATGTAGAATTTCTTAGTTCTTTGTTAAAAAGAAAGAGAGTTGAAGAGGCCACATTTCATTTAACACATGCAGGAATCTGAAAAGTATTTTTCCTGAGGTAAGGGATGAATTTTAAACAGGACAAGAGTTAGGGGAGAATGCAGAGACATGACTTCTTCTGGAAACAAACCTAAATGTTGCTCTCCCTTTATCCCAGCATACCAGCATAACTGAAACAATGTATTTATTTTATGTGCATGCCAACTCACTTCCAGTAATGGCCAAGTTCTTATCTCTTCTGAGGTGGTGTTATTGCAATGGTTTGACATATTTGAGTATCACTGGCAGAAAGATATTTAAAGGTGAGGTACTATGCAGAGAAGGAATTACAGACCTTGGCAATACGTAATGTCTTCAGCTCCTGCAAACTTTTTTAGGAGCAGAGAAGAGAATAGCTTGCATGCTTATTGTAAGGATTCCTGTTGGATCTTCCTGCTGCAGTCACAGGCTGGTTTAACCAGACCAATTCAGGGACACCTAATCTGTAGCTGTGGGTCTAAAGTTCTGGCAAATCTTAGCTTCCTGGAAAGTCAACATTCCAGATCAATCTTCTAAAATGGTTTTAAAGAGCTCAGCTAGACAGCTGGCGTGAAATAAGCAAGTCTTTGGCCAAGTTTAGGAATAGCTGCTTGCTGAATTTTGTGGCTGAATTGGTCTTTGTAGCTGTGGTTGCCCAGAGGTAGAGAGATGGCTTCCTTGTAATCCTACCTTTCCAGAAGGGCCACAGGTAAAAACCCAAGAACATTAGGGAACTCCTGTTTTCATGCCCTTGATGTTTGAAAATTCTCACTGCTCAACTGGTTACGGTTGAAGATTTCTGGATTTTTATTTACACTATGTTGTAACATTGACTAACAAACTGTACATCATTAATCATGTATGATCAGGATCACTTCTGTCCTGATGGAACAGTAGGTATATTTGAATCATTAGTTATGTTCTGTCTTCCACAGAATGCATCTGTCTTTAATTCCTGCCCTCTCCCCCCTCCTTGTCAAAGAAGGAACTTCCCAATTCAGTTCACTTCGTCTTTACATTTTTAAGAGGTAAACACTTTTTTCCATGGTTAACCTTTAAGAAGGTTGGACTAGATGATCCTAGAGATCTTTTCCAACCTGAATGATTCTATGATTCTATGAAATGCAAGCACTTAACTGTAACTTACAAAACAGTGAGTCTAGTTTTTGTCATTGTAGACCATTTCCTTGGATATACTAGAGCAGGAAAACAGGAATCTGGGGATCTGTTCTTTACAGTATCGCCGACTCTCCAATTTATATAGGTGGTGATACTGTATATTGTGGTGTGTGAGCACTTTGGGATGACTGGTAATGCCTGATAATTCCAAACGAATTTAGGTGCCTGTGGAGACTTTTACAGAGTGGAAATGACTTTCACTGTCTCATGGAACATTTAGGAAACTTAACACCTGCACATAGATTTGAGATGACTCTATAAAACCTTTGGAGTTGTCCATTTAAGCAGATTACGATTGCTGTTGCTTGATGTATTAGAGGTTGAAACTAAACTTTGTTTACATGTACAATATCATCTCCTCTTGAGGCATGCACAAAGGACTTGCTTATATTGCAATTGTAAAATGCTACATTGATACTCTTGATTGTTCCAGTGCGTGGAATATATTACAACCCCCAAACAGGAAAGTTACTGAACATCTTTAACCAAGGTTTTTATTTCATGATCCCTTTAGCTTTTCCGTAAATGAGCGTACTAGGAGAAACTTGGATTTATGCCTCTAATCATGGACTCACCTGTAAGGGCTCTTCAAACAGGAAATCTTTCATTCCAGATTGTTTCCTCAAAATAAGAAAATGGAATTTCCATCAGAACTCATATAGGAGCAACAACTGAGTGAAGTATCAGCATTTTCTTTTTTTTTTTTTTCAAATCTAGTGACCACAGTCAGTAATATTTAACTTTTTTGTGAGCACCAAAAGCCTGAAATTTTAGAATTCTATTCTTTTTTGGCAGGAACACCACACAAACATGCAAAGGTCATGAATGAGGCCTCTGAGAAGAGGGAGTTGTATATATTTGAAAGAAAGAGAATAGTAAATGCTTGCTTAAAAGTGCCTATACTGTGTGTTTTAGGCCTTTCCTCCAACTGGAAGGATAACATACTGTTTTAAAAACCCAGAAAATAAAATCTCTCAACGTAGTAGCTGGAGCTTTAAAAGAAGCAAGACTCAAATTTAGTAGTTGGCAACATTCAGTAGTACTTAAATATGATAAATAAGGATGTCTTTCCAAGGCTCTGGACACTTCTGCAGAGCTGATGGTTCATCAAATAATTTCAGTTCTCAGAGTCTGAATTCAGTGATGAGTTTCTGTATAGGTAGAGCATCATTTTTGCCCAGTAAAGGAGGTGACTGTTTCACAGACTGGAGCAGCTGCTTTTTGTCACATGGGTTGAGACTCGCTGTGTTTGGGTGTAGTCATCCTTTCTTTAGTGTGTTCATCTTTCTTTGTTTGCCTTCTGTGCCCCAATTCCCCTTATGCAATATTGCTGTCTTTTTACTGTTTTCAGCATACTTATGAGAGTGCTGACAGCCCGTGGCCTGAGTATTCAGGCAGAGATGGAGTTATTTATTTGTATTCTCCTTTCTTTGTCAAAATCAATAGTGTGAGAGAAAGACTGGAGGCAGATCAACTATTTATCTTAGTAATTATTTTTGACTGTGCAGTGCAGCCATACCACAATATGCTTTTTACATGTATGGAGCAGTACCGCAATGATGCTAGAATTCAGCCATTGTATCAGTTTCAGTGAGTTTAAAAAAAAGAAACCCCACACTGATTGACTAGTGCTTCTAGACAGTGGCTGCTCACACCTAGAGCAGAAGAGTACCAACAATATGTAGACCAAAAATTCACTAAAGGACCCGGTTCTTAGCATTGGCTGTTGGTATTTTATGTTACAGTTCATCTCCAGTTGTACAGCTGTAAATTCCCAGCACCCTGACTTTACTGGAACTTGGTGACCAGTGTTAAGGGATTAGTGCCAACTTGCTGTAGAAGAAAACCCTGCATTTTGGAGTTTGAATGATATTCTTCATTCTTGCTTCTGGCAGTACTTGGAAAGAAAAGGCCGGGGAGTCCAGTGGCTTAGGTGCATGTCTGGAGCTGTCACTACCTCAGAGGTCTTTGTTTAAGTGTTGACTAGAGAGAGAGAGATGGGAAGTGTACTGCAAGACTCATCATGAAAGGTGATTTACGTATAAGAGACATGACTAAAAGCAAAAGATTTCTCAGGAGTTTGAAGCATATCCAAATAAATAAGAGGAGAGATAATAGTACAAGGAAGTAGGAATATTTAGGATTCCTAGGTTTAGTACATGTGTGGTCAAAAAAACCCCAACCAAACATACCAGGTGATGGAAATGCAGTCTGCACGTATGGGTTTTCTCTCTGTTAGGACAAGAATGTGAATTTCGATTGGTCTTCAGTGACCTGAACTCCATTGCTACGGAGTGTAAATGTACTTTTTCATTGTTCAGGTTAGCCAGCCTGGAACTGCCAGATGAACTGCATCTTTTGGTGTTATTCTGCTTTAACAGATGGAAATAAGGTCAGGTCTAGTTTAGCTGGCAGTCTTCCTATTTAGATGAACCATGAACCTGTGCTGTGCAATTTAATAAATAATCCTTAAACAAAAGCAAGATTTAATTCCAAATGTTCTTAAATGGAGATGGCTTTAAATAACTCCAGTTTCATCCTGTGTTAGCATTAAGTTTTTCACTTAAAGATAAGCAAAATACAAAACAAGAACCCTTGGAGTGGGGAAATCTTACTTAATACGCCAGTTTCCACTTTCATGTTCAGCTCTTCACCAGACAAATGAGCTTCCTACTCTCCAGGAGAGCTTTACTCTGCTGAAGTCAGTCACTGAGATTTCTTCATCATTTCAGGATGGATTCTAGTAAGTGTAAAAGCTTGTGTTACTAATTTTCCTTTTTCATGTAGTAACTGCTTAGTGACAAAAAAGGAAGCAAAGAGGCAGAAGTAGATGATATTGTGTGTACCTTGGTCTTGTACGAAATGTGGCTTGTGAGACCAAAAAAAAAGTGCTTTGGTAGGAAGCTTTGTTTCCTCGTTCTATTTTTAACTTCAGTTACTGCAGTGATAGACATTAATCATCATTCTGGAAACAGTCATTTTGATAAAGATTTGCATATTTTCCTATTAAATAAATGGTAGTCTGTTGAGTGGGGGAAAAAAAAAAATTTTGAGTTTAAAATCTCATGAACTATGATTTTTTTTGGAGTCATACCCTATTGAATGTATAGAAGTAGGAACTAGATTCGATCTGTGATTTCCTTTCAAGGTCTGAATGCAAATATTATTCCAAGTTAAAATCTCTTTCAAATGTTCCTTCATCTTGTGTTCTATTAGCTCTCTTACATTATTTTACAAGACTGTAGCTCTTAACATTCTGACACAAGCGAGAGACAATCTCTCTATTGATGTATTTGTAAAACTTGTTAAAAACCTCCTATAATGTAAAAACTGTTGGTTTAAATACCTCATTCTTACAAATTTAATCTCAAAGTCTACCTGGTTCCCCTTAATTTCAGCAGATGTTGCTTGCATGCACCTAAATGCTGAGGTTGCCATGCAAACCAGAATGTAGTAAACCTTGAGAGCTAGTTCCTGCCACCGAGCAGCAGAGGCTTAAATTATCAGTCTCTAATCTTGTGACAACCCTACTAAAAGAGTAAATCATTACCTTGATGTTGCTTAACAGTAATTCTATTACAACATGTCACATAATTGTTTCTCCTAGACCAAGCCCGAACTCTGAAGAGATCAAGTTCAATATATTACAGTTGCAAAGCAGATGCTTTCTCAAGTGAGAACATCTCTTGTCTCAGAGCACTTTGGTATGATCTTACTGTCAAGATAGCCTGGGCTGTCACTGAACAGTTTTCTTCCATACATCCCTGAATGTACATAAAAGCCATCTAGATAGGGTGCTCAATGATATGGTGTAGAAGTGGGCCTGGTAGAGATAGATAAGGGGTGGACTTGATGATCTTAGAGGTCTTTTCCAACCGTAGTGATTCTGTGATTACATGTGCTCTTCAATCTTTTACCCAAATCTACAATTGCACTGTTTTGACTGAGGCTATGTGCTGAAGTCAGCCACTGGTATTTCCTCATGCTAATAAAACCACACTTTAGATACATAGGCTTGTGTAAGAGCTAGTCTTCTTCTTTTTTGTTGTATTCTTGGAAGGATTAGCATTTTTTTCTACTTTATGTCCTGATAATGATATAGAAAGAAATATTAGCACAAAGCAACCTGGACTATGAGCCTCCAGGGCCTATGGACAGGTGAAGGCTTATAATTAGCTAATTCAAAACTAATCTGTAAACTTGACTAATCAAAATGAGGCACTTGAAGCTATGTTCATGCAAAGGAGTGACCTGACTTGCACAGCTGCTGGAGCATCTGCAGCTGTTAATTGCCTTTAATCAGTCAGGCTTAAACATTCAAGCTTCCCACTGTAATTTTTCAGTCAGTTAATCAGGCTCCACTACCATGTCAGGTAGGTTTGTTACCAAAACACTGTGCAATTTTAAGTGAGTGGCACGGGATTTGTGTATACAGACTTCTGTACGCATTGCGTGGAGAAATATGCTTTCTGCTGTCAAAGTGGGCATTCCTCCTATAGAAGCATGGGACAGTTTTTCACAGAAAGAGTAGTCAGATACGGGCATAGGCTGCCCAGGGAGGTGGTTGAGTCACCATCCCTGGATGTATTTAAGGGTCGTTTAGATACGATGTTGGGGGATATGGTTTAGGGGAGAGCTTGTAGAATAGGGTTGGTGGTTGGACTCGATGATCCCAAGGGTCTTTTCCAACCTGAATTATTTTTATGAGTCTATGAATCCTGTGCAGTTTCTCTTTTTTTTGGTGGCTAGGAGAGAGTACTTGCCCTGGATTTCTAATTGGAGACATTAGGACTGTAAATAGGTGAATATACTCAGCAGAAGGCTAACCAGAAAGGCTTTTTTGAGAAGACAAAATACCCATTGCAGCATGTGAGTCTTGCAATGAGGTGAGTAGTTCTCTTCCTCCTAAAGAGCTGGAGGTAGAAAACTACCTTGGAGAATACTAACGGGATTATATCCAACAGAATTGTGATCCTGGGTGTAGAAGAACCCAAATGAATAATGTGGTGATGCATAGTCTGGCACAGATTTATTCCCGTCGCTCCATCAACAAGCTTGTGTGGGTACTCTTACTCAGGAGTAAATTAAGCATGGCAGGCTGCTGGGATTATGCTAGATAAATACTTGATGTGTGACTGTGCAGTGGGGGAAGGAGGGAAATTTGGAAGGGAAAGAGGAATATTTTAAATGTAGATTTCATGTTCAAACTAGGAGAACAGAGTTAGATAGCCTAGCTATTCTCAAGCCACTTGGAGGAAATTAGTATTTTTGTGGGAATCTGTTATGGGAAGAACTTGCAGTGAAATTATTTTTCCCCTCTGAACTCAAGGCCTCAGTGAGTCATTTCCCTCCTGCCCACCCACCTCTGCCAAGCCCTTATCATGCATGACTGGTGTGAAGATGGTTGTAGTTCAGAAGGCCACTGATCTGAGTGTCTAAAGAGGGAAACTGAAGCATTATCAGAGGAATGTATGAATTTGTCGAATCTCACCTCTTTTGCTTTGAGGTGCAGATAGCGTTCCTCCTAATGATGGAAGCAATGCTGATAAGATGGAATATCGCGTTTCCAAATGTGCACAGTACTAGATTATATCCAAGTGATCAAGCCTGGAAACAATCTGTCTGGTTGGCACTATGCCTGCTGTGCCTCTGCTGCCAGGCTTTCTCCCCAGCTGCATGGCACCCCTATCCCGCAGTGGAGAACAGTGGTGTTTCTCCTCCTCCTCCCTGCTGACAGGCAGCTCGTCTGCTTAGCAGAGCTGGCCGATCGTGTGGTCATTGGACCTGGACGAACGAGAGGGCTGCTGGGGGCAGAAGGATATCTTAGTGCAATAGGAGGGCGTCACGGTGCTGCTGATGCCACCTGTGTGCTTGCGCTGTGCGATACAGCTCCGCAGCAAAATTGGGTTGGCAGGTGGCAAGGGATTAGTGACAAATCTGTTAATTACTAAAGATGTATTAACCTCTGATCTGCAACAATATTGTGCTATTTAATAATTACTTGGTAGTGGGAAGCTCACTGCTGGGCTGTTGAAGTAGGAGCTAGATCTCTTCTTCCAGAGTTGGAGATCTTATTCCAAGGAATGTGGCACTTGATTGATGGGCTTTCTTTATTGAGAAAGCCAAGCAGAAGGGATTTGCAGCAGTGTCTTTGCTATGAAATATGGCAAATGGAAATATTTTTGCTTGAAACTCTTAATTTGGCAACTTTATACAATTCCATTCCTTCCTGGAGGGTTCTCTTCCATTTTACATAGCAAGAAGCAAATTAATTAGATGAGCACTTCTAATTAATTCTTGCTTCCGTGCCTATGCCATTCCTACCTTTCTAGTCAACATACTGAGTAATTTGATGTCCATGTGTTGCTCATTCCTTGTCATTTTTGTAGCCCTAAGAAGATGATGAGAAGTGCATGATCTGCTGGTCTGGTAGGGTTTTGCTGTAAATGTGCTTACTGGTCTGTGTTAATTGAGAAGGCATGTGGAAGAAATGCACCTGACACATGAATCACAAGTTGTGAAGTGCCATTCTTACCTTCTTATGGAAACAAGCTGTGAGAAAGCTCTGTCTCTCATGTAGTCTCTACCAGTTGTAGTACTGGTGTTGGCCAGTCTGCCTTTCCTTTTTTAGTCACTTATTGTTGGGTTTTTAGGTTTTTGAGCACCTCACGGGTAAAGACCAGATATGAGCTTGGTCTGATACTCAGGCCTGAGTCCACATAAAAAGCAAATGCAAACCTGTTGTGTTCCTAATAATCCTGTGCTAAGAAGATCAACCATGTCACTCTTCACTATTTAACTGTAGTGTCCCAAGGTCTGATGGGTTTATGTTGCATATTTCAGCAACATCAGCAAAAGAAGAGGGAGGTTGTACTAGAATGAAAAGGGTTGAGGATAGTGTCCTGTAGAACAGCCAAAATACCAAAAAGGATGGTGAATCTTGGAGAATAGATTCCTTGTAATTTCTAACTGAACAGTTGCATCTCCAACAAAGTGGAATGAAAAGTGATAAAAACTATAATCCAAACAAGCAAAAAATTCAAGCTTCAAGAACTCTTTCAAGATCAATTGTGTATACTTTAGTCTTAATACTTTCTAGTAGTCTCTTCATCCTTTCTTTCTCGAGGCTTATTTTTTCACATTCAGTTAAACTAACTGTTGCAGTCCTTGCACTCGTTATTTCTCATTGTGCCGTGCCAGCTGCTGGTTCTCTGCTAGGCTGCCCAGGAGAGGAACCAGCACTGGAGCACTGTAAGTGAAGCACAATGATTTTTCTTGTTAGTTTCCTGTTGCCCATTAAAAAAAAAAAAATTAAAAAACCCAAGGAAATATTTACTAACTGTTATTACAATTCTGAATGTCTTACTTGTCCTTGCTTAAAAGGTAGAGAAGTCTTACTGTGTCTTCTGAATATTTTGACTTAGAGGTCAACTGATGGTTATTGAATCTGTAAGTTAATGCTTTTGGTACTTTTCTTTTTTCATGTGGAAAGAACTCACACAAGAAATCTTTGGAAGAGGAACAACAACTTCTCTGATATCTTAATACTTATTCTTGCTTAGAGGCAAATAAACATGGATGTGCTTGTTTGTACAGTTAGAAGATTTGGCACCATGTTATAGCTGGAGCAATCTAACCGCCATCAGTTACGGTTCTTCCAACAAAAACACAAATGCAAGTCTAGCGTTGTTAATCAAAACTGGAGTGTTATCCTACTTTTTGTTAAAGGCAGTTTTAGCCAAAGAACAGATTTTTATTCATACAAACCCACACGTTATGCTACATAGATACATATACATATCACATAAAGGTGCACAGATATAGATGGAATATAACCTGAATAACAGGAGGCGGAAGGAGTCTGCAGTTTTATCTAAACCAAGCTATTTTCCAGGGGTATGTCTTTGATAACCATAATGATGCTTTTGTTTCTCTAGTTTGAGAAGACCTTTGTTGAATAATCAAACTGCTGCTTATAATTTTCCTCCATTTAAAGTGATTCTTTGGGGCAAAACCCCTGTTTAATCTCTCAGTGGCGTATCTCCACTGGTCTATTGTATGCACTGTATGTGCTTTTGTGATTATACCAAAATCTTTGCTAGTCTGTGATGATGCTAAATTTAGAAATATTTTATAAAATTCTGTAGACAAAATATTTTCAAGTATGTAATCAGATAATTTTAATCTGAAGCATTGGAACTGTTAGGTTTTGATCTACTGGAAATGCATGTGACACAAATTGAAAATGAACTCCATTATAACTTAGAAAATGTCTTTAATTAAAAAAGTGACTTACTAGTTAACAAAAAATGTCTAGAATGCATGAAAGGCTGTCTGATATTTTCTGGAAGAAGGGGAGCTTTTTGGACAGAGTATAATGCACTTTTGACACTTTCTAGTACACCTAAAGCTGAGAGTTCTTTTTATGACTGTAGATATAAACATGTGCTGGTAAGGTGTGTCTATGCTTTGAGATATTAAATGCAGTTTTTTAGAGGGTGTGAAGTGTATCAGTCTGTATGGCTTCAAATGCTATATAAAATGTCACAAATACCATTAAGTATTTTAAAAGTGTGCAGAAAGTACTTTCTTCCTTAAAGTTCAGTTTCTGTGGACCTTTTATGTTGTGGTGCCAGTGGCACACACAGCTGAATCAATGCATCTGTGATATGTGTGATCTCTCATTTGCCTTGGGGCTAGGCGAACTGTTGTATTTACTATACAAAGATGTCAGGTTTGATTATTTAGGCTGAAACAGGACTAATCTCATTGACCCAAATTCCTGAATTTCCTTTGTGCAAGTGAAATCCAGCTTCAGCTCTTCATTGTGTACAAGTGGCTCATATGTAGAATGTCTTAAGAACATCTAGGATGTGTGTAGCAGTAAGATAACCTGTAAATATTGTGGAAGCTTCTGCTGAAAATGTTACATGCTGCATGTGAATTCTGTGAGTACCAAAACTTGGAAATGAAAGAATGCTATACAGGCTCCTTGGACATAATGACAATTAGTTCTAGGCAGTGCACGAAATGTAAGATTTTGGAGATCATAAAGAAGAGTGTCCTTCTATCATAACTTGTCCATCCCTGTAAAGAGTCTGGCTGCACTGTTTTGAAAGAGCTTTTCAAAGAAACCTTATAAGAAAGAAGAGTGCACAAAGGCAATGTATTCTTTGTAGGTCAGATGATTAGAAGGGTTCCTGGAGTTCATAACATGCAGCGTTTCTTTAAGAACTGTGTATATATATGAGGTTTTCTATATATTTGTATTTATTTACAGTGTGTATAATAAAGAAAAGTAAGTGTTGCAGGTGAAAAGTCAATTAGGTGAGGAGCCAGCCAAATGTTCTTTGGATCAGCTTTGATGTGACCCTAGGAATGAAAAGAACAGATGATACTATTAGATGTTTAAGAAAGGATTTGGAAAGAAGCAAGTCTTCTATGACAGGATAGGTTAATGTGGTGCAAAGAAGCATCTTTAAATTAAAAGGGGTAAGGGGAGGGAAATAATCTAACTGGACTCTAGAGTGTATGTAAAAACTTCCAGGTTCCTGCTAGATTCAAACTTTGGCTCAAATAAGTCTTCACATCTTAATTTACAAAAGCAGAGTCGGTGGGAAGACAACGGAAGTATCTTCTTGGTCACTTGATGGGACAATAGGAATAGCTGTACCAAGTCAGATCTGAGGACTGCTTACAGAGAATGTAAGAACTGGGCAAAGAAATATACAATATTCTTCCAGCCTAAGAATTTGCAGCTCAGGGACTTACTGGTGTCGTTTTGAAGTGCCAGAGACTGAGATCTTGGACTCTGGGATGGATTTCTGTATTGCTAGTATCTCAATCACTGGGCACTAAGCTACATGCATTACAGCTTTTTTTTTTTTTTTTTTCTCCCCTCCTCTGAGATATTAATGATTACCACTCTAGGAAGGGTTTTGATTTTCATGGGCAGTGCCACTAAATCCGTTCCCATTATCTTTAGTTTTCTGAAGTCTTTTCCCCAGTGTGGATGAGTTAACCCTTCCAAAGGCTTTGTCTTGACTTTCAAGACAGGTCAGAAAAGGAGTTGATTTGAGGAGAAGAGTTAAGTGACATCCAGGTCAGATGGAAAGTAAGAATCTAGAACTTGTATTTTAGGTCCTTGCCTTTGATCGGTCTTACTGTCAGGTGTTTGTTACTTTTACAATATGATGTCCATTTTTTTGTACCTATTGTGAAACCTTTCTGTAAACTGTTGGCACTATACCAATAATATGTTTAATTAGGCAAACTCTGATCTTGTTGTAACATAAGAATGTTGTTGTTCATGTCTTATGACATATTGCACATTAATGTCTTATCCACTTGTGAGTAGACCTGTGTGAACTCACTTTTGAATGCAGCTCTACAGCTTTGGAAGCATAGGTCAGTGTCAGGCTAATCCTTGTTGTTGGAGTTCATTTAAACAAGATTTAAGGGGGAATTTTTTTTTGCCTTTTGGTCATACTTCTGAAACAAATCGTGATTTCCATAAAAGAAATGATAATATAAAATGGCATTGTCCAAGCTGTCGTGTAGAAGAAGCCCATTGCATGTGATTATACATTTTAGGATTATTTTAAGTGATCTGAAATGACTATTCTCTCTCATGTCCTCCAAATTAAAATTATTTATTTAGTGCTGTCTTTCTGATGCAGCCTTGCAGTGTACATTTGTTTTAATTTTAAAATCTTGAGCTAAAATCCCAACTATGTGTGATCTGGTGGTTACAATTAAATTCTACTTTTGTAGAAAGTAAATGTGAGCTTGCAGAGATTCTTCTTTCCAATGCATGTTAAAACAGAAAAAAGAGTAAGTAGTATTTACCCGTGTCAATCCTTTGATTTAGTGTTTTGTGTGGTTGGAGATGGGAGTGGCAAAATACTTACGCCTTACAACATGCTTTAGAGATGTTCATATCGTGATTTAAAAGGGAACAGTCACTGAAATCAGAATAAAGAAGCCTTGTTCTGGTACACCTACTTGATTGGCTAAGGTTTTGAGCACAAGGAGCTTCAAAGCTGTTGGAGGTGGGGACTGTCCATTAGTTATAGAGCCAGTTGGGCCTTCTAATTCTATAAATTACACTTGCCCGGTTGTTAGCTTATTTTGAGATTCTGGTTCCTACTCAGAGTTTCCGAGTATGAGAGGAGCAAACTGAGGTGGTTCACTGCGTCATTGCTTAGAAGCCAGCACCACCTGCCGTGTTGTACAGCATTCAAGTATAGAGCGAGTCGTTGTGGCTACACTTTGTCTTTAAATTACAAACAAAATAAAAAGGGAATGTTTGTCTGATTTTGTTTTCCCAGGGTCTGACAGAAGTTGAGCTTCCTCTTTGGTGCTGGCTGCAGCCATTTGCCCGCAGAGGTACGTGACCTTAAATATAAGGTTGCTGCAGCTCACCAGAAGAGGGACACACAAGCTTGAAGGGCTCACAGATGACATGACCAAACGCTTCCTCTACACCAGGGCTTGCTGAATTTCTTCAGTATTCCATTAGTAGCTTGTTACTGGGGTCAGCAATGGAGGTTGTAAATTTATTCATTGCAGTTTTTTGCCGATAGACATTCAAAAGGACTTCCTCTGTAAACTTTACGTAGTTTTGTTCCTTTTAACATCCTGCTGCGGGAATGTTTTAAAATTGCTTATATTCAGTAATTTTTCTCTTGACTTGCTTATGCATTTACATGAAACATTCTGTTAGTAGTAGTAGTAGGGAATAGTAGTGTTGGACTTGAGTTTTGCTAGTCTTCTACAAGCACAGTATACAATGAACTGATGGATGTATATGCTTTATGGTCAGTAATGGATCTTCAGCTGTAAATTTCCAAAGCTTTTATTTTAGTGTTGCTTTTACAAAAGTTCCATGGTCTGCCAGCTTAAATGCCTAGAGATGTTTTGACATCTAAGCAGAAATTTTGTAGTCCAGCAGTGCTTCCTAAATGATTAATTAGGAGTACATAAGCGATAGTATTGTGTGCAGTTCATCACAAACCAGCCTAGCAGTGAAGCTGTTTTAACAGTAATATCTTAGAATCGAAAACTTCTGCTAAGGATTTCAACAATTTGTGGAAACTCCCTCTTTAAGTGTCTACATGTATTTGGGGAAGCTCCCTTTGCAGCTGTCTGCAGGAATAAGACTTTGGCAATCACGTTTTTACTTCTGCTCGGCTACGTGATGTTTTTTAGCTGTGGTCTAGTTTAAATTGTTTTGCAAGCACTGATGAAAGATACCAGTTAATCATAGCCATAGATGCATTTACAGTCTTTTTTACGAGGACCTTGTGTATAGGTAACATTTACAAGGAACGAAAAAGCTGTTTGTCTGGTTTGGATAGTAAATGAGAGTGGAAGTCTTGCCTTGGTCAAGTGTCTTTGAATTTATTTTAAAGAAATATGATAAGCAGGAAAAATGTTTAAGAACTTGCCTTCCATTTTAAGTGTCACTTATACCAAGTGTTACAGGTATGGTCTGACTGGTGTAAACCTGACACCCAGTGAATGCTCCTGTACAGTTTTGAGAAGCCTTTTGATTCAGTAGCAATACCTTAAACTTAACTTGAAAAGCAACTCATAATAAACTTGGCAGCATAGAAAATTACGCTAGGATGGCTGTACTGATTTTACTTCAATCCTTCTTTACATCAATATGAAGTTAAGGGCTGTTTTTCAAGGCTAGCTCATGAAAGAGAATCTGTTAAATGATAATGTTTTTATATTGAGAGTTTGCAGGAGGTTCTCCTCTTCCAGCTGCACAGTCTAATTTGTTTTTTACAAGCTGTGCTTATACTCAAAATACTTCACAGCTGTACTTTAGTCTACAGACGTTTGAGCAATATATGACATTAACCATATCCCAAAATCAAAGTAAGTATATAATCTTCTAGGACTTGTGCCAAGCTGTTGGGTGAAACAACCAAGAAAAGTTACAACTTTGGTTTAAAATCATTATGCTCTTTCTCGGGAGTACGGCTTATTTATTGCAGAGTGGTACAGGCTGGCTTTTTTGGAGTTTCAAGCCAACAATATGTCCAGAGATATTTGGAGCTTAAGAGCTGTGGGGTATAAACAGAAACTAAGGAGCTTTTTGACCTGAAGTATTTCTCAGTTTTAGATTGAATATATATTACCAAGGCTTCAGCTGCCTTTCTAAATATATGTAAGTAAGTAAAAATACTAAGACTTCCTTAGTTTCCTCTTCAGCAAGCTGAATTAGGGAATGATAGTTGAAGTTTAAAGGACAGGAATTCTTTTGGCTTTCAAAGAGGATATTTGGGAGTTCTGGCCTCATTTCTCCCCTTCGTTACTGATTTTTTGTTTGGTTGGTTTTTTCATGCTGTAGGTCATCCAGCAGTAGTTCCGATGCCTGGTTATTCATATTTTAACAGAACTGCCTTACCTAGCAGATGAAGAATTCAGGCAAGTAATTTACACTTGCTCTTTTACAATCCGCAGTCATGTAGTATACAGTTGACATTGTCTCACAATACAGTGTATTTGTTTCCTCTGTGATCTAGAAACCTGGAACAATACTGGTTTGGTAGAATTAAGAAAATAATAAAACTCACAACAAGCTACTCCTGATTCAAGCTGATTGAAGTCAGTTAAACGTTAATACAGTGTGGCCACCTTTAATGTCTTACTATACTGTAGGCTTTTATGGAAATATATAATGTGTTATTTATGTTATTCTGAGCGAAACTTGACTACTGAGCTGGCTACTTGCTGCAGCTGAAGGAAAGTGGTTTTCATGCTATTTTAGATGTAATTTTTTTGGTTGCATTTTAAATTTTTCTGCCTCGTCTGTTGCTGTGCTCTTTTGTGCTGCTTTTACTTACAGACCATTCTTGCCGTTTCCTGTAAATTGGTCAGCAAGAGGAAGCTCTCTTGCTGCAGAGACAATTCAGCCCTCTAGCCAGACTACTGAATTTATACCAGCAAGGACAGCATAGTGCTAGATGTATATTTTATTGCTCTTGCTTTCCATTAACTAAAGATAAGTAGGGTTGCTTTTGACCGGGAGCAAGACCTGGTCCTAACGGTGGCAGACGTGATTGGCTGACTTCCTCAGACAGTGGCCATGCTGGAATGAAATCCAAACCTTGGTTCCTGATGCTTTGGTTCTTCCTTTCACAGCTGAGTGAAATCTCATAATGTTAAAGGGATGAAGTAACTCCTCTTGAGTGAAATTCTCCCTAGGTTAGCTTGGTGCAAGGCTGCTTCTCACCACTGATTTTGTGGGGACAAATGAGTTAGTGGTCTGAAAACCATATGCCAGAGTTCCTTGCAAGACAGAATTTTGTGTTGTGAAGAAGGATATGTTTAATACTTCTTAACTTCCCTGACAGATGTTAAGATTTTGTCTCTCTTCAGACTCTTTATTTGCAATTTTGAAACACAAGCCTTCTACACCAAACATTAATCAGAGACTTAAGCTGAATTTTCATTCTTCTGAAATGGAAACATCTAAAATTTTTAATTTTTTTTTCTTGTGCCTCAGTGGAACACCAGCTTATGTGTGGGCATGTGTGAAATGGCTTCTGTTCTAACTCTGTGACCATCTTGATAGTTTTGGAAGTTACCAGAAAAATCAAAAGGGGATCTTGGAACTTGAAATGAAAAATCCTGTATTTCTGAGTGCTGAAGTGAAGAAAGGGAGAAGACAGCATCAGAAAGATTAGAGTGGAAAAGCAGTACTTCAGGAACATGTGTTGGATAAATGAGGCATAATTAAAATGGGACTGTAGTTGCACAGTTTCGAGGGGAACACTAAGACTTAGGCGTGTCATACTAGAAAAGGGAAAGAGGAACTGAATTTTTTTCCAGTCTTCCGCTCAAATGCTGTCACTTGGATTGTAGCTTCCTTACTGAGGTAGAGATAAAGGTTGCAAAGATGCTAACGCAAGCTTAGAAGAGTATGCTTAGATAGCAGAGCACTGGGGGAGGAAAGATGGCTTTAAAGCATTGTGTGTTAATGCTTAAAGCCTAAACTGGTAAGTGATGTCGTAGTGGATAAAGCGAGTGAATTTAACTCACAGACTGCTGAGATGTAGTCCTCTTCACATCTTTTCTGTGTGAAAAATCTGTTAATTAAGCCACTGAGACAACTGGATATTGATTCTTATTGAAGAGCATCGGGATTTTGTGTTGATATGCTGATCTTTTAGTTAACGAGGTGTGTGATATTTATGGTTTGCTTCTCCCTCCTATATCACCTGGCTATGGAAGGAGTGCAAATGGGTGCCCTTTGGTGAAGACTGAGAGCTGCTTTTCTAGCCGGTGCAGCCGTGGCCAGTATCTGAAACATTATCTTCTTCTGCGCTTTGATTGTTGGGTAGTCTACAAAAAGAACAGACATTATATAGAAACATGTTTGGTTTATTTTGGAGTACAGATTAATGTCCATTTTCCCCTAAATACCTCAAGTAAGCTTTACTCGGCATATTTATGTATGTAGGTTTTGTCCATCATTGAACTTTTTAGCCTGAGGTGTTAAGTTTAATTCCAGACAAAGTCAGTGAAACACTTTAATCCTTTTAAGAGCTCCACATGAAAATGGCATTTATTCGTTGTAAGTTGGTGATACGTGTCCTGTAGAATTGTTGCCCTTGTGTTGCGACCCTCTTGGATCCTAGTTTTATTGTCTTTTGTGGTTTGTATAGCATCAAACGTACAGGCAAGACTTGCTCTAAAGCAACATGGCCATTTTTAATTTCTTGGCTTGTAGCGGGAAGGACGGACTCCAGCTGTGGGGGAGAAAGCAGAGATGAAATACTTACCGTAGCTGGCTGCAAGTACCTGCAGCGCAGGCGGTGTTTCGGAGCGGTGCCTCTGCTGGTGCGAGAGGCCGAGCGCGCTGGGAGAGACAGAACTACTTTCTTTTTCTCCCATGGGAAAGTAGTTGATTGAAGGGTGAGTAGGAAGCAAGTGAGCACTGGAAAATCCCCTCTGCGTTCTGGCTCGCTGTCTCACAGAGGTTTGAGGTGGGCAGGGTTTGAGTTATAAACTCTCTGAGAAGTTGAGAAATCTGACAAAGATAGTGCTGCCCACCAACGCTGGGGAGACAGGAAGTAGCGAAGGAAACAAGTCATTGCTCAGGCGTCCCGCTTGGCCACGGTGCAGCGCAGATGCACGAGCACTTGGGGCAGGGTTTCTTTCCCTTTTGTGTGTAGAGAGCACAGCAGCTATCACAGCCACTTCCAACTTTATAAGACAGGAGAGGAGTCTTTATAAGGCAGGAGAGGAGTGCAGGGATGTTCCTGCCATGCCTGAGAGGGGTCCTAAGTTATTAATGGCTTTGGCATCACAGAGGAAACACTCATTCGGTGAAGCTGTCAGCAGGAAAACTATGTGTCGATCAGGAACGGTCAGCAGGTTAGTGCATATTTGTGGCTTGCGTTGCTGTCATCTTTTCTCTTTTAGGTAGAGAGCAGACTAAAAGTATGAGTAGAATATGGTATCTGGGGTAAAATACTTTTAACTCATGCAGAAAATTCAAGGGTAAAGAATTGAAGGGGGAAGAGATGAGGTGTGTGTTGGTTGAAAACGTTTGCCAGAAAAGAAAAGCAAGTTGAAGCAAGTTAAACAGAGTAAACTTACAACGGTGTATCTTGGTCAGGCTTCGTTCTCTGTTCCCTTTGTCCTGTAAGATTTATTTGACTTCACAGTGTTTGTACTGTGCTATTAATCCTTCTGAGAAACTATTGTGAAAGAGGCTGTTACAAGTATTAAGAAATGGAATGTGTAACCAAAAAAGTAGGAGAGATGTGGAAGAGTATTTCAGAACTACTTGGAGAATGGTTAATAAATGGTAAAGTGACCTGAAAATTTTGCAGAAAGCAGTTTTAAAAACAGAGGGTAAATGGTTTGTGGTGGTTGAATTGGAGAACTAGGGTTTTTTCAGAATTGCTGAGAGCACATCAGGAAAGCTTTTATTTTACAGTTTTGCTATATATAAGGCTGCCTCATTTTTTGGTTAAGCCTTTTGTAGAGACTGATACTTCAGCACCCCTCAGCATTCATTTCTGTAAGTTATATATAACATTACATATATAATATATAAGTTATATATTCAGAAGGAAACCAGTATCTTGCTTTGCTAGGTTTTACTTTCAAAATAGAATTTAAAAACCAGAGGTTATGATGAGATATTACGGAGTTAAAAAAGCTCTTGGACATAATTGGCTTAGAGATACTTGTTACAAATTCAGATCAAGTTTAATTTTTGTACTGCAGCTTTGGAGGCTGTTTTTTATTTGTTTTTAGCGTGACCAAACTGGGCTCCAGCACAGACCATAAGTGTTACTATAACAAGTGAGAACTTCTAATACAACTTTTGGCAGTCTCTGAGATGAGGGTAATGTGTTATTAGGCCTATATACTGTAAGATGCAGAGATGATCACATCTGCCATATGTTCTGCTGAAGTTAAGCAAGAACTGAGGACTCATGGATCTTCCAGGATGCGGTCCTTGGTTGAATCGGCTTGTACTTGCTTTAACTGGGCTGAACGCCAATAGCTCTTAGGGCCAAAAGGGGTTAAGTGTTCTTCTGTAATGTCATCCAGATTTTTAATGTGGCAGAATTTTATTTTTACTTGTAGACAGACTTTTAGGCTGTGAAGTTATGCACTAGCCTCCAATCTAGCTATTCTATATACGATAACTGAGGGGAGAGGTTAAAATTGCTCACAGCTGTATACATTTGCATACTACCACGATAACAGAAGTCTACTCTCCATTGAGAGTTTGAGCTTGGTGACAGTGTTGTTATGATTCAGAAGAAACTTCTGCATCAGACTGGCATTGTCTAGGTTACACAACAAAGTGCGTAATTTCACATTTTTTTCATGCTGTTGTGACTTTCATGGTGTTTTTAAAATAAAAAACAGCTCATTGTAATAGTGTTTGAGAAAAGTATACTCATGGTAGACTTGGGCGGACTTAGTGGATACATTAACAGTACACTGCAAATTGTTTCTTAGTCTGGCAAAGCAGTTTGTATATATGAAGTAATTACAGTAGTAATTGTATAAGCTCTGTATCACACTCGAGCGTGCTAACTGCACCGCACTGTCTTTCCAAAAGCACTGTTGGATGATGAAGCAAATCCAATAAATTGCTGTTCCACCATTTCTCCTTCTGCACCCTAAGGCCTATCATCTCCCTTACAGGCATGGAGTTGTCATGGGGATCAACCAAGCGAAGCAAGGCCTTTTGCTGCCTGCTGCCATCCCCTTCTGGTTCAGAGGGTTCAATTCGGTGCTGTTTCAGTAGGGGAGATGGGTTTTGGGGCTTAATGGAAAACTTAATTTATAAATATGCATCTAGGCCCTCGGTGAGTGGAAAGAATAATTAAGTGCATAGCTATTACTAGCAGCTTGCACACAACAGTGCATGAGTAATGTTACCTTCTGTCTGTAACAGAGGACCAGCATCAGAGAGCATGGCTTGGCTCTGCACTTGGTGGGCCCTTTCTCCATGGAAGAGACTCAGCTTCTACACCTGGGGTGAAAATGTGTGGTGGGATCTTTGGCTTGTAGTTCAGGAATGTCACTGCATAAGAAACAGCTTGGAAATACCTTTCTGGTTTTAATGGTCATGGAGCTAAAAGGCTCTACAGGGACTTTAGTGCTCGCTATTGTTTATACCTGGTAATGCAATGTCGATCTGGTCTTCATGGAATGTACTAAAGAAATTGTAAGAGGAATATCAAGAGTGGAAGGCACAATTTCTGTGAGCTAAAGGCAACCATATTGTAGACGCTAAGACCAGAAGAATCTTTAAGAGCACTTATTTTTCCTTCCTTCCACCCCTACAATAAAGATCCTGCAGTTGTATTGTTTTGATGCCTTTCTCCCAGCAGCTTGATGCAAAATAGCATCTAATGTCTTTCCAGAGTTGTTTTGTACTGTCAAGAAAAGAAGAAAAAGCTGCTTGTGACTAGATTCAAAGTACTTAAATGGATTTGAGAAGCCCAACTCAAGTGTTTCAGTTCAGAATACCAAAGTCCTCCCTATGTGCCTGCAAATGAAAGTGCCCGAGCAGCCTACCGATGTGATGGGGAGTGCTATAAGCCACAGTGAGACCCAGAAAATAGGCACAGCAGCCTCTAAATCTATTGAAAGGCCCGGTATATTAGGTGGGCTCTTTGGCTCATATGCTGTGTACATGCTTGCATGGAATTCAGCTACATCCCCTTTCATTCGCTTAGCTGGGATAGGGAAGCTCTGAGGTTTGGTCTCTATTCTCAGGACGGTTCTGTAGTCAGTAGTCAGAAGTAAGAAATGATCATGAATAGAGGAAGCAGAACCCGATACTCTGCTGTCCTTTTCCTGTAAGAATCATACTGTAGAACTGGATTCCCCCCCACCCCCGGCCCTGCACTTACTCCTCTGCTTCCATGATTTTTTTTTTTTTTCTCTAGCTGCCTGATATTCTGGCTTTTCAGGTGGAGAAAATGCCCCATCCAGGCATGTTTTAGTGAGTAGTTGAACCAGTCTATTCCTGTACAGAAGGCCAACATGACCTTGTTAAATATTTGTGTTCTCTGTATTTACATGGGGTAGGATACCCTTGTCCTTGGCTTCCCAGAAATCCCCGCTTACTGCTTGTTTTGGATAACCTCTCTGAGACATTTAACTCTGCCTATTCTGATATGTTTTCCACCTAAGTACGCAACACTGGAACAGTTTCACACCAAAGGCGAGGTGCTTAAGTGCTTTCTTGTTCTGTTCTTTGCAGTAAAAGCCCACAGGATTTGAAGGGCTGTGATGAACTTGAACCTGTTGGATGGCATTGAGACTAATGTTAGAGTTAGTTCAAGAAAACTGGCATCAGAATATATTTGTCTGAATAAAAAGGTTCCCTTTTTACTTAATCTTTTTTCTGACTTTAACTAGAAACAGACCGAAATAATCATAAATTAATTCCTAATGTTTGAATGTTGATTTGCCAGTTCTTAAAAATAAAATTTTAGCCCAAGACTTGCCTTTGCATTCCTCTGTTTGACTTTCCTGCAAGATGTGGAGATTGGATTAGAAAGATTTTTTTTTTTTGGGGGGGGTGGAGTGGTGTTAACTTTTGTTACCATTTTAAAAAAATTCTTAAAACCTTGAAGTATCTGTATCTAGCCTCCTCTTGTACCCATTAACACATTGCTGTTGCTAGAAATTTCACTTGGGGGGGAGGAGGAGGAAGGAACAACTCAGCTTGGAAAGATCTCAATCATACAATAAGAAGAGGGAGGAAATAGCAGAAGGAAGGATATGGCTGAATACAACAGAAGTAACTCGCCTTTGGGTGAGCAGGAAGGTCCTGGAGGAAAACTGGGAAGCCATGGTACCTTGCAGCATCTGCTGTGAGAACCTTTGTAGGGCCTTGGGTCCTATCTTCTCAGCCTGTGCTGTTTGTTACACTGAGCACTAAGACCTAGTTTTTGTGATTAAGTTTTCTGGGCTGCCTAGAGAATTTCGTTGAGTTTAAACTATCCTGGTAGAAATTGCACAGTAGGATTGTTAGCGTAGGTCTGTTACCAGTTGAGGAAAGAGAGGTCTCATAGTGACACATCAGACAGAAAAAACTACTACTTAAGAAACTAATTTTTTTTTAAGATAAGAGCAGGAGGAGTGGTAGCTGTAAAGGTGCTCAGTGGAACATGGCATTAGTAATTGATCTGTAAACTGAATGGAAGCCTGCAGCAATCTGAGATGAACTTTATTTGCACAGGGTGCTGTCACTTGTGACATCCAGTATGAGATTATATACTAATGGTTTCATTCAGCATAAAACGTGGAACTATAAGGAGTGAGTAGTATTGGGTACAGCAGCTACTAAAATAGAACTGTTGACTTCCCTTGTGCAGAAAATTGCACTGTGTATACATGTGTGGCGTAGAACTCTGGAGAAAAAACTGATATTCTTCCTAGTCACCTGCCTGACTAAGTCTCATGGTGTTACCTTGGACATTTAAAAAATAGACATAAATAACATTTATTAAGCACCCTTCCACTGTTTTGACAACTGTCAATCACTTTTGAGAGTTGTATAAAAATAAATCGGGGCTTTTTGCACCATGTTTTTTTTATACTTTACAAACTTCCTGGAATCTATGAACAGCCGTCTGTGCTACGTACTTGACTGCTGAACCATGTTAGTTGTTTGGAAAACCTATTCAAGGAAACAAGCTTTGTTTCTCAATACTCATTTCTTAAAATAAAATCTAAGTTTTAAACTCTTTTTAATTATTCTAAATTGTAGAATGATGGCCTCACAGGAGCAGGTCTGGCCAGTCCCAATGAAGGCAATTGGAGCACAAAACCTTTTGACAATGCCTGGAGGAGTGACCAAATCAGGGTATCTTCATAAAAAAGGAGGCACCCAGCTGCAGATCTTGAAGTGTAAGTTGAATGAGATATTAACTAAATTAAATGTTTTAAATGCTTGCCTTCGGGGCCACTAACACATTTCATGTTAGCAGACTATTTAGCGAAGCTGTTCTTTCACTGGAACGTATTTATGAAAGACCAATATTGAGAGAATTTCCTTTGTTTTGGAACTGTAAATCTTAGATGATAAATGTTGTGGTGGTTTATTTCATTTTACTTGGTTAAATCTCTTGTCAAGTCCTTCACAAGTAAGATTTTAAAGACAGAAACAGATTCCCGTCATATGTATCAATTTCAAATATTCTTTTCTGAAAGAAATTAGCACTGAGCTTTTTTTTCCAGTTGGTTATTCTCTACTGGAAAAATATCCCCATCTCCTACTGCTGTTGTGAAATGGAAATTTTCTCACTGCCAACATTAAGCTGTACTTGAAAACAGCAATTGCTTTTGCAATTGGAATCTATTTACATAGAGAAAACTTAAGACTTTGGATTTATTTATATGCTGTTCATTTGCTATTCCTGTTTATAACCAAACTATACTTACATAGTTAAGGACAAAGATTACTGCCTTTGATAAGGAGTATTGGCCCCTTTAAAAAAAGAAAATAACATACTTTTATCAGCAGCTTTATGTACTTGAGGTGTAAGAAGAAAAAGAGATACCCTCATGGGTTTGGGGTAGACATAAATATGTATTTGTTGCTTGCAGCTGCCTTCCTCTCATTTGGTTTCAGGTCGCATTCGTGCCTTAGCTTATTCCTCTAGTAAAGGCGCGCAGGTGGAGGTCAGACCTGCAGTCTCTCAGGCTTCTTTTGAAGTTTCCAGGTCAGCTGCTTCTCGAATGAGGGAAGCAAATACTGCCCTTAGTCCTGAAACTCGGTGAATGGACAGTTTTGCCATGTGACAGATCATCAACAAGCTGTCGCTTAACTGGCTTGTGCTCTTTTAAAATGATTAATTAGATTACTAAAATCTGAAACAATGATTCTACCCGAGTTAAGGGGTTCTAGTTCATGTCCTGCCTTTGGATTTATATTTTGCTCATTTCTTTATCTTTTCAGGGCCACTGAGATTTGTGATTATCCACGAGGGATGTATTTACTATTTTAAGAGCAGCACATCTGCATCTCCACAGGGTGCATTTTCTTTGAATGGTTACAACAGGTGAGCGCCAAAGAACTTGTTTAACACCCAGGCTCCTTTTACTTGTCGCAGGGGGGTATGGTTTTCATTTCCAACAGAGCTAAATGCAGCTACATCTGTTATTTAGGTTAAGCACTGATCTCAGATCCCAAGAGATGTTTTCCTTTCAGATTGTATATGTGATGTTTCCTGTGCTTTGCCTTCATCTTTTGTAATTTAACCAGTAAAGCTGTTACAACTGTCATGGGCTTACGCTTTTTACTGACTTCATGCACACTTGGCACACACAGGTCGATTTGGACTTTTTCGGACAAATGATCCTTGTTCTCTAGTGATTTCAGTGATTCTCACAAAAATAGAAAGGAATCAGAAAGGAATATTTATGTAGTTCTGATTCAGTAATGATTGCAAAAATGTTAATCAAGTCTCTCTATGGCTTATGGTGAATAAATCTTAGAAATGTTACTTTTAGATTACCCCTAGTCTTAGGATTTTAGCCTCCTTATTTATTCCAAGGCTTTATAGCGAGCATTTACAACCAAATTTTTGTATGTATGAGGAATTTCTTCATCTGAGACTCCTCTGGGGGGAAAAAATAAAAAGAAACAAACATATCTAATGCAGATTGTGAAAGAGGTTGAGTTACGCTTGTTCAGAAATAATAAAAAAAGTGCAAGAAAGTGTTTATAAGGGAAAAATGGAAAAATTAACTTTTAATACTAGTTCTCCTTTATTTTCGTGGAAAACATGTGTTTTGATTTTTCGTCTACCTGTCTGAAATAAGGATCACAGGGACCCTAAATACTTCTTAATGTGGTGTGAAGCTTGTGAATTAATGCAATTCATTAAAACTATTGAATAGGTCAAAACATCCATTTATAAGCCTGCCCAGTGGTTTAACTAGTGCTCTTTCTCCTGTCAGCTTTCTTGCGTTGTCCTTCCTACTACTTCAATGGAGAAGTGCCACAAATGCACATGTGGGGATTTTTGTGGTGTTTTCCTGGGCTTGGGGTTATTTTCCATAAGGCAAAACTGACTGGTAAAACTGCCTTCTATCAGAGCTTTATGACTTGCGCAGTGGAATTAACTTAATAGATGAAGGTTTTTATGTATGGGTGGTTCTGTGTCTCAGGGTTATGCGGGCAGCGGAGGAGACGACATCAAGCAATGTGTTTCCTTTCAAGTTGGTTCACATTAGCAAGAAGCACAGGACGTGGTTTTTTTCAGCTTCTTCTGAAGATGAAAGAAAGGTAATTTACTACTTCTTTTGCAGTCTAATTTTCCATGAAGCAGAAAGTGAATCCTGGGCTTCCCTAAAAACTAAAGGAACTGGACATGCAGCTGTCACTGGAATTTGTATACCTAGTTCTTTGGGCTCCTTGGAAAATGATGGCTGAAATTTTAACTATTAAGTTGGTGTTAGTTCAACTTGTAATTTAGGCAATGGCTATAAGTGACATAGAAGATAGCTAGGTTTTATCTATGTTCTTTGTTTTATTTTTAGCCATGGAACAAATGTTTGTATGTTAAACCTTTGATAAAGTATGAAGACTGTTCAGTGAAACCTCTCAGCCATAAACATGCTAGGAACAAATACTTGGCTTTAGAAACAACAGCTTGAAATTGGCAAACTGAAAGGTTAATATTTTAAAAGGTTCTTACAGTATTTCAGATAGTCAAAACATTTGACTCCTAAGTCCTCTCAATATAAAGTCATGGAAAATAATGAATGTATTTATTTATAAATAAAAACTATTTCAGTGTAGGTTCCTTGCAGGGTTCCTCTGTTCCTACCAAGGACAGATACTGTGTATCTTTGTTTAGTGACTTAAAGATGGATGTGTTGAATGTTGTATTTTTATTCTTATTTAGAATTGGATGCTGTCCTTGAGGCGGGAAATTGATCACTACCATGAAAAGAAAGAAACAATAACAGAATTCAGGTATTAACCCTTAATCTTTATTTGGTTTTTATCCCTTTTGTACTAGCTCTCGACAGTGGTGTTCTAGGCTCTTTGCACCTATAAGTAATTTACTGTTAAATAAAAAATGGTGCAGTAAGGCCTCAGAATGAAAGGCCTTCCTAATACCTAGCTTAACGAATGCCAAGACAAAAATATTTTTACTAAGAGAACTTTGTTTTACATCAAGCTGGCATTTAAAAACTTCTAAAAGACAGAAACAATGTATCTGGCTGTTTAATTGGAAAATAGGAGTAGATTGCTCCTGCTTTTCCAGCAGAAAAGCATGGGGCTTTGAGCAACCTGGTCTAGTGGAAGGTGCCCCTGCCCATGGCAGGGGGGTTGGAACAAGATGGTCTTCAAGGTCCCTTCCAAGCCAAACCATTCTATGATTCTGTGTTTAGTGTCCCAAGACCCACAGCACAGTGATGCAGAAGGTACTCTGGCTTTTCTTTTGCAGTGACTCTGGCTCTGATGCAGACAGTTTCTATGGCTCAGTAGAACGTCCCATTGATATCAAGTACTCGCATCATTCAGCAGATAATGAAGGTGAGAAATTTAGACACTGATAATTAAGATTTTATTTATTTGCTTATTTATTTCTTCTGGATTTTGCAGGGATTATTCCCATAGCTTACGCAAACTGATCCAGTTTGCAACTATAATTTTTTTTAACAAGGTGTGTAGCTGCTGTAATTTTAAACCAGAAACAGATGTTTTGTGCTATGAACCATGAAGAAAAAAAAATGGTAACTAAAAAAAATTCAGATCTTTCAAGGAGGCATCTAACACCTTAATAATACTATTTAAAATTTTTAAGACTGCATGTTGGAGAGTTTATAGACCTAGCAAAAGGTCAAACTTTTGAGTATGTCCATAGGTCATAGTGCAGAAATATAAAGTGGTCTTTATTATGATAAATGAATATTATCAATGGTAATTGAATACAGTTTGGGCTGAGCGTGTTACTTGTTCGATTAGCAGCGAGGACATTACAGAAGGGCTGTCAGATGGGCATTCACAGCGTGTTTCAGCAACTGGCTTCCTAGTGAAGAAATGCGCTAGTAAAACCCACGCTGAGAAGCCTCGCCTCAAGGCTCGACGTAGTTCCTTTACTAGGCCTTCTCCCATCTGCCCTTTCAGATCTTGAAGGGCAGGTCTGATTGGAGCAAGTACTCTCATTTCCTGAAAGGAAATTCCGGACTGTTTTTCCTGAGTAGGACAAAAAGGCGGGAGTGAGTCTTTTTAGGAAATCCGGTTCCATTGCTGTAAAACGGAGGAAAACAGACTCAGCAGCATTTCACGTAGGATTGTAGTGTAGTACTTCTGCATTTACGGGAGCAAGGGGTTGTGTGCAATACCATTTATCTTAAGAGGCCTAGCAGGAGTTTGAATTAGGAAAATTAGAAGGACTAATTATAAATTAGAAGTGATTTTTATCAGATACTCTTACCTTTTCTTCTTTCCTTTTTTTTTAAAGTGCATTTTACTGCATATCATCCTTGAGGCTCCTGTCCTAGTCAATGATGAGAAATTACTGCCTGGAAGTAGCATGTTTTTGATATCTTGATTATCCTGACTTAGAATGAAAGGCAAAATTGAAACCATTTAATCCATTTGTTGCAGAGCAGTTTTTTGTTGTTGTTGCCAGAGCAGGGCAGAAGAATTAATTGTTTTGTAGATCACTAGGCTTGCTTAGGCTTCTGTATTGCAAAATCATAAATGTTTCCATGTTAGGGGTAGCTTTTGGGAAGTTTTTTTTTTTCCAGTGGGTTGTGCCAGCGCATCCATGTAGTTGTGTTTCTGCAACTGATTTGAATTTTCTCAGAAAGGCTATAATAAGTGTTACTAGAAAGTAAATTTTAACTTGAAAGATGGAAAAAAAAAATCATGTGCACTGTAGTTAACCTCCCACTGTTGTGAGGGCTTCCTTAACTGATATCAAAATTTAAGGAAACATGTATTCTAAATAGCAGAGGTGGACCAAATTTTTTGGTTTTTTTTTTTTTTTCACATCTCTTAAAAAAAAAAAAAATGGAAAAAATACTTGTTTATTTAAAAGCAGTAAGTACTGAATACCCTTTCTTGGTTCCAGGAGTACTTATCAGTGTCTAACACATCGATTTTTGTCTGCAGATTATGACCAAGAGGAAGAGGATGAGTCTTACTTGCAGCCAGATACTTCTGACATAGTGAAAGATGGTATGTGTTTTCTTTTGTTCCCTTCACAAATGGCCTCTGATGAAGGCAACGTTCGTGTAGAATGCCAGATTATTACTTTGGCTTGGTCCTATTTAAAGGTGTAAAATAACTGAAGTAATGCACAGGTATCTAATCTTGAGAGGTATTTAGGGTCAAAAGTTCCCGGCAACAGCAGTAATAATTTACAGCAAGTGTTACATGCCTTTAAGGGCATATTTTCTTGCAGGCCTCCTGCCCTGGAAGGACCTATATCTGGTCATCAGTCTGGAGAAGGGCTAATGTTTTTAATGTAGTCTCTTTTTTTCTTTATTTGTAGCAAAGGAAGAGCTCCTTGCTAAGTCACTGTAATGACTGAATAAAAATTGGAGGCGTTCACTACACATGACATTCAGAGTCGTGCTCAAAGTTAACTGCTTACCCGGCGTTTTGGGTACTATCAGACCAGATGCGAATGAAATATTTTAAGTCACATAGAAGATAAATTTGAAAAGTCTCACTTCTTGACATCCCATATTTCCTCTCAGTGTCATGGTTTTTGGATGTTTTCTTTCTGTAGATATGGTTCTGCCCCCAGCCTACCCGCCTCCGCCAGTTCCTCATGTCAGAAAAGCCTACTCAGAATCAAGGGCACATTCTTTTGCTGGAAAATCTACTGTGCCAGTACCGCCACCACCTCCTAAAAGAAGCTTACCCGATATCAAACTAGAGGATCTCTTAAACACAAGAGAACCCCAGTTACAGTGCCGAGCTGAACCGAGTCCAAAGACTCAGTCCTCAAGCTGGAGACGAAGTGAACAGCTGCCCCCTGTACCCCCTCTACCTCTTTTCAAAAAGCCTGCGTGCGGCAAAGACTTTTGCTCGTTGCCTCCAGAGCCTCTGGCTGTAGCTCAAGTTCTTGCTACTCCAGAAGGATGCGAGAAGCTAAAAACATTAAACCTTTCACCGCGAACTCCTCCTCCACTACCAAGCAATAAACCCAAGCTGTCACAGTTAACTGAAAAACCAGTAGAGCCCAGAGTGCCAAGAGAACACGGTAAACCTGAACTCTTTGTGCCACCAGTGCTCCCAAAGCCACCTGTGCCAAGCCACCAGCCCCCTGCAATCAAGCCTAGACCGGAGAAGTCTTCATGTCCCCAGTTACAGTAAGTATAAAAATACAATGCACTACTAAATTTTTCCTTTGTATATTAGTTAACTCATTGGCAGACATATTTCTCACATTCACATTGGTGTCTGTTTCTCTTCCCTGCACCATCCCTCTCTTCCTCAGTGTTGAGCTTTTTTACCTCTGCATTTGTTGTTTGAAAGTTTTACAATGAGTTTAGCTTCTGAAATAGTACAGAAAGAAATAGTAGATAAACCAAGCTTTAAAAAAAATTGCAACAAAATTTTGTAGTTCATTTGTTTCCAGGTGTGTCTTAAAGACTTACTAGCCTTTGATCGCAGCGAGTAGGAAGCCTTTATGTCAGAGCCTCAGTGAACTTCAAAAACAATTTTAGGCTTCGGTGGAGATAGGAAATGTGTTTCACTTTATATTAAGATCAGCTTTAGTGAGGGACATGGAACTAGTTATGGTGGTGAGTCAGATGAAAATATTTTTGTCCATTGGACTGTTCAGCGGCTCTGACAAACAAGTAATAAACTCTTTAAAGACAGTACAAGGAAGACTATGATACACTGGAGTTCAGTGGGAGGCCACCAAGATGTTTGGGCTGTGGCATGTGATGTGTGAGGAAAGGCTGAGCAAAGCAAATGAATTCAACCTTTAGGAAGGCTAATGGGAGATCGCTGCTGTCTACAACTACTTAATGGGTGGGCATGGAGAAGACAGAGCAAGACCTCAGAGGTCTGCAGTGATAGGATAAGTAGCAACAGGCAGAAGTCACAAATTGGGAAATTACAGCTAGATAGTAGGAAAAGCTTTTCACTGTGCAGATGGTGAAACGCCAGAACAGGTTGCTGCTGAAAACTTGGCTGGACACTGGTTCCTCAGCTACCTGATCTAGCTGGACCTGCTTTGTACAGGAACTTGGACTAAATCATCTCAAGAGGTCCCTTCCAACCGAAGTTAATCTGTGATTAGGGGACTAAACTGAAACTTGTTCTTCAGATGTAGTTTTATTAGCCTTTCAGTGTTTTGTACGTACTTGTTCAGTTTTCCTGAGGAGATGTCCTTCAGTTTTTGTTCTGTTTCTGCCAGGAGATCACCACCAGATGGACAGAGCTTTAGAAGCTTCTCATTTGAAAAACCAGCACTACCCTCCAAGCCAAACCAACCTGATGATGATTCTGATGATGACTATGAAAAAGTAAGATCAAGCAGATAATCTATTCTCAAAGAGTATTTTTTTTTTTTAGCCTTTGGCTAAAGGCTTTTCTAGCCTTGATAAATTCTGGATGTTAATATTGGATGTAAAGTAGGAAGAAGCATAAAGTAAAGATTAAAACACAATCAATAATTTCAGATTCTGCTGGCCGTAGCTTATTTGCATAACAAATTGCTAGCATTTTGAGTTGTCATTGATTTACACGGTGATTTATTTCCTTCCTATTTTTTACAGGTTGGACTGCCTGCTTCGGTATTTCTCAACACCTCTGAATCCTTTGAAGTTGAAAGGTAGAATGTGACTTTAAAATAGTTCCTTAGAAGTCATACAAAAACCTGCACTGAACAGTAGCCCAAGGTCATTTTGATAGGTACCGTTTGTGTTTAAAAATGTAATAGAAGTATTTGAATTCCTTTAATATAGAGATCGCTTTTTAGGGGACTTAGATCAGTGTTCACGTATCAAATGAAAATGTATACTTCCTGCCAAGGGATTTTGCTCCATCTGGAAAGGGTTGTTCTGTCAGGATGCTAGATGGGACAGGAAGCCAGAGCTTCTGTGCTGTGTTGCTGGTTCAGATGCTAGAACAGTTAAATTCTTTCTTTACTATCAATTATTACAGCTGAGATGGAGATTTTTAGTAAGACTCTTAAGAATCTAGGCATTTTCCTTATCTGAGTTAGAAAATGCTAACATATGTAATTGCTGTGTTACTTTTAGGACATTTAAAGCTAGTAGCCCCCGGGGACAACCACAAAATGGATTATACTGTATTCGGAACTCATCTACTAAGCCTGGAAAGGTAACTTGCAATTGCTGAATCTACCCCCCAAAAAACCTTTTTGATTTAGAAGTACTGTATCTTTTATATGATCAAGTACTTAACCATATAGATGTGCTCTTTCCTTAGAGCAAGAAAACCTGAGACAATCGCTATCATAACGTCAGCGATTTATATGGGTTTTTAGACTGGATCGTAACTCATTCCTTCATAATGCATTGCCTTACAAGAGCTTATTCGCATAGACTGAGTATGTTGCATTTTTCTTCCTCAAGGTATTGGTTGTATGGGATGAATCTGCAGAAAAAGTGAGGAACTACAGAATCTTTGAAAAGGTTAGTAGCTGCACTGTGTGCGCACGTGTACACGTGCATATATACGTCTGAATTTCATGTACGTAAAGCATGCGTGTATATAGGTATATATCAGAACTAACAAGTTAAAGTCTAAACTTCTTGTAAAAGTAAAAATTACCTGATTTACAAATACCTGGTCTAGGATGAGACTTTGAGTACTTGGATCTGAGCTTTCTAGTTGCTGTATTGTGCAAAAGGCAAACTAGCTGTGAATGTTTACATCTAAAATTCAGCTCCAGTCCAATCCTAAAGGAAGTAATATTAAATTCCTGAGTTAAATTTTGGATTACGTTTGTGAGTAGTTTGCAAAGCAGTAGCTTGAGAGAACTTCTTTGTTCTTGTGATGATATTTTGGGTTGTTTGGGTTTTTGTTTTTTTTTTTTAAAACATTAAGTTGGAACAATTACTGTCAATGATTACGTATATTTTGGTTCTTTGACAGGACTGCAAGTTTTATCTGGATTCAGACATCATGTTTTTGAACATGGGAAGCTTGGTCGAATACTATAGCACTCATGTCTTACCCAGCCATGAGAGCCTGATTCTTCAGTGTCCTTATGGTTACTCTAAACCAAGGTGACATGACTGGCATGATTCGCTGATGCTTAGGACAAATGGGCTCCCTACTGCCCTTGGATTACGTGTGGGCTCTGCCACTGTTGGAATCCCACTGTTTGCACACACACAGAGTCTGTTTCAAGCGTTTGTGCTCATGTGAATTGTATATAAACTCCATTTAATGAACTCTTGGTAAAACCTTACAATCCAGATCAGTGGATTTTATGGTCTTTTCTTTTAAAAGATCTGAACTGATTATGCTGTGAAAGCTGTCCGTGATACCTACACCTTCTATAAAACTGCTGCTATTACTCACCTCCTTGGAACGTGGAAGATGGATGTGAAAAAAGACGTGGTCTGAATACAACCAATACAGAAAAGGGAAAGTTCTGAAAGTGAGAGAATTCTGAGAATTCACTTGTGACAGGGAATACTAATACTCTGACCTGAAGGTGTTACTCCTTAAGTCAGTACTGGTGCTCACCTGAGAAGTTTGTTTGTTTGTTTTGTTTGGTTTTTTTACTTATGTAGTTGACCTGTAAATAACAAAGACTTCTGTGCAAATAATTTGGTTTACTATAGGTAAAGATGATCATGAAACCATGATCGCATCATGAAATGTGGCTTCTTTTTAAGCCCCCTCATACATAAATGTAACTTCTGATCACAGTGTCTGCAGCAATCAGTACAGGGTATTATCCAACCGATGTGGTTATGGCATCTGACATATTAACGACGTGCACTTCAGCTAGGTGTGGAATAATTGATGTAGGCTTTCACAGGAGCTCCGTTCCTTAGTTCTGAACTGGAAGAGTTGATACCACAAGTATTCTTCATGGGTCTGAGAAAAGCAAAAGGACTAATAAAGATCAAGGGGGAAAGGAGGGTGTCTTGTGAATACCCTGAATTCTGACCAGCAGTTTTCCCTCACATTGCCATAGTCAAAGGTTCTTTAAAACAAAACACAAAAAATACTCCTGAAACCATGAGTGTGATGCTACTATCACTCCATAAATCTTTGTGGTCAGTCTCTTAGGATCAGATTGTCTGCACACTGCATTCTGTTCTGTTCCAGGGAAAACATACTCTCCTTGTCTACTTTTTGTAGATCATCAAGACTTTTTCCATTATTAAAATTACTACTCGGTTTGTAGTCACATGCAAGATAAAATCTGTTTTTAACATACTGTCACCGCTGTCAGTGATAGGCAGCAGCAGGGTGCTTGAAATATTTGTCCTCTAATATTTTGGGGACAGGTATCCTAAAATAAAGGGCTTTATATGTATGCCAAAATTACCCTATTTCTCAATTTTAGTAAAGTGGAAATATTTTTTCTAATGACCTGTTAGGTAACTTTGTTGATATAAAAGTACTGTTACAAAGGTCTCATATTCTAATAATGTTTACATGACTTTTAATAATTAACAGAAAATAATCCTGTTACTCCTGAAACAAAGTATCAAGTTTCTATCGGTCTGAATTTGTATCCATAAACTTCACTTTTTCTGTTGCCTTCTCAAAATTTATACATGTCAGTTTTAATCTTGTTACCGTCAGATGGTCACCACTTTAAAAACCATAAAACAAAGCCACTACAGAATAAGAATTTGCTGTTTATGAAAACAAGAAACCATTAATTAATCCCTAAGGGATTTTCCTTAATAAAGAGATAGAATATTAGGACCCTACATAGGAATTGAGGCAAAAACTCTGCCTCTATCTTCTGCAAGAGATGCGGACACACACGTGTCGTTCTTTTCAGCTCTGCCCCCCCCTGTGACAGGTGTTATGTGCATAAAGAATATGCAGTCCTTAAATTTCAGATTCTGGTGAATACTGGATATTTTAAGTTAAGCCAACAAAGCATTTAAAAAATATTTTTTGGCACATATCTATATGTGTATCAGAGCAAGTTCTGGTTTCTTGCAGTATTTACACATACTGTTTACAGAGTAAATTTTTCTCTGTCTGGGAATAATTGACTTTGTTGTGTCACGACTGTCGTACAGTACCTTATCTTTGGGGCCCTATTCAGATATTTAATTATTTTTTTTTCTTTTTGCAACCATATACTGTTAAGATTTTTAAACTGTAAAAATACCTACATAATCCATTACATGTAAAACATAACAGTGTCTTTACCTGTGTAATACAAGATTTGCATATATGTAAATTGTTGTGTTCATTTCCTTTTTGATATAAGTGTATATATTTCTGAAGTGGATAAACTTTCAATGCCAGTTCATTTAATTCTGTGCAGTCGTGTCTAACTTCATGGGTGTGTGTTTTAATGCTTTTGTTTGTAGTTGTGTTAAATCGTACTTGATTCTTCTAACTGTGAAGTTAGAAGAATGAGTTTTCAGCTCCCTAAAGAAGTAAATCTTGATGTGAGCAACACTATCAGAAATTTGGTGTTCTGCTCATCAGGCAGCATGGTTGGGGTGGAAATTACCTATTTTCCATTTACTTCAGAGTTTCCTGAGAGCAGGGTTGAGGGTTGAAGCATTCATTTTATCTATAAACACAGAATGCAAGTACGATCGTCATACAAAGAGCATCGCAGAGAAACGGGAATGTTTGAGCCAGAGAGCCATGTCTCCAAAAGTTTTCTTCAGGAGCTTGCTTGGGAAAAGAGGACCTTCCCCTTTCCCAGCACCTAATGGCCCTTCTGCTCAGAAACATCCGTGTAACCTAGTAGGTTAGTACAGGTGCAGTAGGCTAACAAACTTGTAGGTTTACACCTCTGACATTTCCAGAGTTCGAGGTAGGAGGAATAGATAAGGATGTGCTAGGTAATCCCCTCATCCCTCTAGAAAGAGGTAGAAGGGCTTCAAACGCATCTGCAGTGATTTACACTCTGTCTTTCAAGTCGTCCTGCTCCTACATGCTAGTCTAGTCTGTTTTATGCAGAAATAGATGAAGTTAAATCTCTCTTGTCTGTCTCCTCTACCTCATATTAACCTGGCTGTCCTCTTCACCACAAATCTTGTGGAATTGTTACGAGAAGTGGCTGATGGAACCGGGGTTGTTTAGTCTGGAGAAAAGGAGGCTTTGGGGAGGCCTCATTCTCTACAACTACCTGAAAGGAAGTTGTAGAGAGGTGGGTGCCGGTCCGTTCTCCCAAATAACAAGTGATAGGACAAGAGGAAATGGTCTCAGGTTGTGCCAGGGGAGGTTTAGGTTGGATATTAGGAAACGTGTCTTCACTGAAAGGGTTGTCAAGCCCTGGAACAGGCTGCCCAGGGAAGTGCTGGAGTCACCATCCCTGGAGGTGTTTAAAAGCTTTGTACGTATGGTGCTGAGGGACATGGTTTAGCAGTGGACTTGGTAGAGTCAGGTTAATGGTTGGATTCGATGATTTTTAAGGTGTTTTCCAACCCAAACCATTCTATAATTCTATGATTCTAAATCAGTCTCTTGCATACATGACCAACTGCAAGCTCCTTAGCTTTAAAACAGTTTGTGGAGAAGGGTAAACACAGTATTTGGTACGCAAAAAAACCCACAGTTTGTGAGTTTGGTTATAACCAAGCTATTGAGTCCAAATAATTGATAATAGTTCTGGAACTAGTCTTGCCTTTTCTATCTAAACTCCCACAAAGTGTTACAGGTGATATTGGCGTGGAGTGGGGGGGTTGGGGATTGCTCTTCTAGGGGAGAAATTGGAGTGCTTTTGAAAATGAAAGTTTCAATGAGGGACTGTCAATCAAGAGGCAGTGTATCCAGACAATTTTTCTATGACAATAAAGGCGCTTTGCATCAGCAGTCACGTATTCCCTAGTTCAGAACTTTGGTTTTTACAGGAACGTAGTAAGCAGCGAGACTATTCATGGCCTCTGGTGCTTCATGCTTTGGAAAGTTCAACAGGGCTGTGCGAATTCAGACGCTTTGACGTGATGATGTTGAGTTTGGGGCCATCTGCTGGTCAGCCTCTTCTGCACGGGGCTCCAAGCAACAGGAGTGCAGCCGCTAAGCAGGTGTGCAGAAGTCATTGGGGTAGGAAGCAATCCTAAGTGGCTTTGGACAGAAGCTGGAGAGGAAAGCTTAACTTCAGGTGGAAAGGTGATGGGCCAGGTCTTTGAAACTTACGGCATCTTATGGCTCATCTTTCTCATATAAGTAGCAATGTTATTTAGCAAAATTACTCCTATGAATGTCTTTTAACCTGGATGACAATGAGATTAATTGAATTTTATATTGCTGTGTTTACATTATTATTAAAATATACTTTGAGGCAGAATTTACATAATGGACATCTGAGCACTACCTAAATTATCGACATCATGAGGCATTAAAAGTTGTTCTGAACATTAAATACTTCACCTAGCAGCAAGCAAAGCATGTGATGGTGCAGTAATTTCTGTCTTACTAAATAGTCAACCTCTTGAAGTCAAGGAGGATTTTTTTCTAGCAATGGGAGTGTTTGAGATGACCATTATTAGAACCTCTTAAAGAGGAGAGCTCATAGTTCTGTTACTATAACTGTAAGTACCAAAATACCAAATAAATGCTACCAAACTTTTAGAGCAGATAGCATTTGAGCTCTCTTTAAAACTGGATGAACTGATTAAGTTCAGTGGTCTTAGGGTGCATAGGAAGTCTTACAGCATAACCAACCCCAAACCCAGGACTTTCATTCCCCTAGCTTGGTTACAGGATGGCCATTACTGTCCCTCACCTGAACCTCCTTCCTTACAGCACCTAGCCACCAGGGCAGTGGGTAATCCAACCTCTCAGGTTCGTGACATGGCCCTAATGGGCATGTAATCTTAGAGATATCAAAGAATCATTTTAAACATAATTTTACTCATGCATATCACTGCAGGAGTTGGTTTGTGCAGGAATGACAGTAACAATAGCTGTTTGCAGGATTATCATAGAATGGTTTTGGTTGGAAGGGACCTCAAAGATGAGATCTCTGGGTATATAAAACCAGGGGAAAGCATCTAACCCTTGAGTTGCCACTTCTGCCTTTTAGCAACTCCTTCACATTAACTCCTTCTGTGTAACTTCCTCTTGGTTCTTGTATTGGGAGGCTTAAATTCTGACTTTGAAAGCTGTTTTCACAGAAGGAGTTTTGTACCTGTACTGAAGGCCACTGAAGTGAGGTCTGCTGCAGCAGCACAGAAGGAAGAAGGGGCTGTTCCATATAAAGTTATTAAAGGGTTTTTTTACAGGAGGAATGAGGAAAGATGTCCGAGGTGTGGCCTCACAAGCTGTGTTAGGCTTTGGTGATTACACTGTGCTTTAATTTACACTGTGCTAACATTCATGCTTATTTATTTTTCCAAGTAAATGCCAGCCACACCTTAACCACGGGAGTACTGCTGAAAATGTGCCTTTAAAAATTAAATGTGATTTAAAGGAACGCAAAATTTGATATTCTAGTATTACAAACCTTCTCCCATGACTAATTTTCTCCTGCATATAATAACAATAATTAAAATATTAAATACCTTGAAATAATTTTCTTATGCTTCTCAGCCCTCTCATTGCTTTGAATTTGCCCTGGTATCTTTTTTTCCTTTCTTTGTTTTACTTTCCTGGATCTGTTTTTAAGTTCTAAAGTTACTTCAAAAGGTCTAACTTCTGTTAGTGGCACTTCTCTTGCTACAAAGGATTAAGATGTCAGTAGAGAGCAGCTCTAGTGACAGTGGAATTAGTATAGAAGCAAATCTGAAGAAATCTAGAAGGCACGTGATGCTTAGGAAGTCATAAATGTCGCAGTTAAAAGAATCAGCTTTACTAAGAAAAGGATTTTGGAAGAAGAAACCCAAACCTCCACAAAGAGTGGTGGAACGTTAAAAGAGAAAGTTGGTTGCTTGGATTCCTTTTGGCTAAAGCCTTAGGTTGTGTTTCATTGAAACTGTCGTTAACCAGCTTGAACCATGAAACTAGACTTACATTTAATCTCAGTTGTGTGTAAAAATCTCCCTGTGACCCCTGAGCATAAAATCATCTAGTTTTCAAACTTAAAGCCAAAGTGGCCTCAGTTTAATACATTGTATAAAACCTGGCAACATTTAGTATCAGTCTGTTCCAGCTGCTCTGCCCTTTCCCCACCAGCTGCTTCAGTTCTCTTCGTTCATTATTTATTTATCTATTTATTTATTTATTAGCTCAAATAAACCTCAGATGTGCTTTTGTTTGGTTGTGGGGGGAGGTGAAAGTAGACCAGAACAGGTTTTCCCTTCCATACAGTCAACCCACTGAATGTTTCTTGGATATATACACACTAAAGATAATTTCTACATACTATTTGCAAATCATTGGGAAAGTTCTCCTTCCTCATATGAAGGAAAAGATAAATGTCCTGATGCCAGATTTGTGGCATCAACCTAGTAGCGTGCTTCTCGCAGGTAGCTGTAAATGGTTTGGTCACGACGAGTGCTAATGCCAGGTAAAGAGGTCGCCCGTGTAAAAATAATTGTCCAGTGTTATTTTTCCAATACCTAGTAAAGCGAAACTAAAATAATTTGTAAGTTAATACATTCACATTGACTCTTTTATTTGAGAGGGATGTAAGGTGAGTTCAGTGCTGCTGATGCTTGATCCTGCTCAGGAAACCAACTTACTGTGGATGGGTCGGCGCGTGGAACACCTGAACAGTACCACGTCCTGACACCTCTCGTGGGTATATTGCGCTGTCTGTAAATACGTGGTGGTGATGGCTGTGGTGTGTTTTTTTGAAGGGCCAGTAACCATTCTCCAGTACAAATGCAGATGTGCATACGGCAAGTGCAAGCCTACTGGCAACAAGCTTCTCTTGGTTGTTTTCCCAGACCCCTCACCAGCAGAGCAAAGATCTTCAAGGAGTCAAATACTACAGGCTAAAAAACACTGTGTGGTTCATATTGTAGCTTCTGTTGTAGCTGTGACGCTGTAAACCCAGCTGGTAGGAGTTAACACAGACAGACAAGTTCTCCATGTCTTAAATAATGCAGAAGTGCTTTTTCAGATTGTCTTTGATGCCTGATTCCTGCAGCGCAGCGCACTGCTGCGGTGCGTGTCAGTACGCCTGTGCCCTCCTGTCTGTTTCTACCCGTGCAATCCCACCTTTGCCTCTGCACCAGCACTGCTGTTCCTGCAGCTGGGTCCAGACTCTTCAGGAACCTGGCCAAGCCAAAAATGGAACGAGCAAGATAACACCTTCATGCATCAGCTTTAGCAGTCTCGGGCTGCAGAGTGACTTGGTTGATTCAGCAGAAAGCTGGCCTTGCCCCCTCGCTCGCCCCCCGTTTTTCTACCAGATTAGCCAAGTGAAACAAGATCTTCTCTGGCCTCATGAAGATGGGATATGATGCAAAGGGTAAGGGGAAGGTTGGAAGGGGACAGTGGGAACCTGTGACCTTGGGCAGGTCACAGAGTAGGACAGCAGGAGAGAGGGGTAAAGGAACAACACTCCTCTGCATTGCTTCACCATGAGAGTGAGCAGGTGCGATGATAAAACTCATCCTCTGATCAGCCTAAGCTGCCTGTGACACTGCAACCGGTAGTTACACAAACACTTTAAGCCAGCACTGCTAGTGGAAGAGGTGAGTGTGTCCTCCCAGAGGGAGGACTGCTGCTGTCCTCCACATCTCCCTCTTTCTTGGCACTGCTGGTCTTGCAGCTGTGTGCTGAGCTGAGAGGAAACCTTTAAAACAAAGCAGTATTTTTTGCTGAGTTAGTTTTAACATGGATCCATTCTCCCATTTACCAGAAAAGAAGACAGACAGGTCTATGTGCTGAATTCCAGGGTAAGGAAAGGAAAGAGAGGTAAGTGAGGTGCCAAGATGAAGGACAGTTTTGACAGAGTCATCTACAGACCAAGAGGAAGACAACATGTGAGGCAGGTGGCAGGACCCTCTTGAGCAGGCCTTGAACAAGGACAAGAGTGTGCTACCTTGCATGTAAACACATCCACCGGGTTTAACAGGGTTCAGCACCAGACAGGTGAAGTGACTTCACTGTTTTAGGCTTACAAAAACAGTTCTTACAAAAAAAAGTTCAGACATGACTGGCTAATTATCAGTAACTACACTAACACAGGACCTATTATGGGATGTTTTTTATTATCTCCAGTAGTGTTTTCTTGTCAGATGTGCCATAATCGTTCTGTGGCATCACTTGACAACTAAACCTTCATTTTAGGTGGCTGGATTCACACAGAAGTTTACCTCTACCTCTATGGCCTGTTTTTCCATTCTGAACAGTGAAGAAATGAAGACAAATTGCCAGAAAGTATGAACTAGGTAAGTGCACCGTGTTCCCTCGGTGGAATTTATGAAGCGGGTGAGATTCCTTGCATATTCCAAGGGAGAGATGTTTATAGCCCCTGAAGGCATGCATCAGACTCTGCTAGCAGGAGTCTGTTTTCCTTCTGATTGTATGGATAACTTAGGGGTGGGGGGTACAGGTAACAGAGAAGAGTTCAGTGCTTCTGGAAGTGTGTTCCCAGACCCTCAACTCTTCGTCAGACCTGAGGCAGGCACTATTTAATACAATAGTTTTCAAAAAGAAATGTAAAGCAGTAGTCCTAAAATGATATATGAATAGTTAAACTGTACTGAAAAGATAGCTAAGAGAACAAGTTAGCTTTACAGTTAGTACTTTATTTGCAGTGACTAACAAACCGTGGGGTTACACGAGCTACACAGCCCTTCAAAAGATTTCGAAGATCTACAGGGATGATTTATAAAGATCTAATCAAGCCTCCTATATACAAGCTATAGGCTGTATCTGCCCACTTCCTGAATCAAGCTCACAACTTCTCGTTAGACTGGAATTTAACGTCCGGAGGATATTCGACTGACTTAAATACCTCCGGTTTAGCCAGATATATCTATCCCCACCAGCGCAGTTCTCAAGCTTGACTACGCTCGCTGGGTATCTGCACTTCTGGTTCAGCCTTGGCGTGCTTCGAGCTTCCAGATTAGATATCGTCACCGCTGCGTGTTACGGAACCCCTGATCGTAACGCTTCCTTGGCAATTACTTGATTGCCGCCCCTATCGCTCAGCCTGCTGTAAGATAAGCTTCCCAGATGACGCGCTGCTCCTTTCCCAAGGGATCCAGCTCCACAAGAAACCCCTTCCCTGCGTCAGGGGACTCTTCTCAGCCACGACACGGCCGCTCGAGAATCACCCAGCACCCCACGGCCCGTGAAACGCGGCCCCGGCTGAAGCCACCCGCTCCCTGTGCCGCCCACACAGCTCACCCCAGCCCCCGTCACGCGCCTCCCGCCCACCTGCTCCAGCCAATAGGAGAGCCGCTTAGTCGCCGGGCGTGCGTCCTCCAATGGGCGGCGCCGTTATTGGCCTGCGGCCTCGGGAAGCCGCACCCTGTCAGGCGGGGGGCTGGGGCCGCTCGGTGGCGGTGAGGGAGGAGGGAGCGGCGCGGCGGGAGGCGGAGCTGGGGCAGCAGCAGCAGCGGAGACAGTCTCGTCAGGGGGAGCGTCTGCAGCGGCCCCTTCTTTCCCGCTCCCTCCTGCCGCCCTTTCTCATCTGTCCTCGGGTGAGCGCCGCCGGTAACGGCCCGGGGGGGGAGGAGGGGAGTGGGCGGAGGCAGAGGAATGCGAGGGGCGCGCGCGCGGCTGAGGGGCGCAGCCGGTAACGGNGAGGCGAGGCTGGGGCGCAGACGCTCGAACCAGCTCGTTCAGCCCGGGGCGGCGGGGAGGAGAGGAGAGCGGCGTAGTTGTCCCTGCGTTGAAAACAAGCAGCGGGGCCGGTGGGGGCGTGTGTGTGTAAAAATCAGCTGTCCGCTGCTCGCAGGGTGCCTGCGGTGAGGGGCTGGGGCGGGGAGGAAGGGTTTCGGGTCTCTGGCGTAAGAGGGGCCGCAGAATGAGGCGTTCTCCAGCCGCTGAGCGGGGTGGGGCGGTGGGGTCTGAGCTGCGGGGGCGATTCGGGGTTGGAGGGACAGGCTCCTGCCAGGCCTCCCTCGGGAGAGACGGACCCCGTGCCCGCCGCGGGGAGCGAGGCGGGATGCTCCTGCTCCTGCTGCCGCCGCAGGAAGCGGCCGCTCGGCGCTTAAATCTCCATTGCCCGCAAGCGATGCCTCTGCTGTCTCTTCTCCCACCGCCCTTCTGCTTCACCTGCCCCTTCTAGACTGCGAGGTGACCCGCTGGTTATGCTTGTCGAAATGCGGGCATTAGAGTGTCCAAATAATCGTCCGCAGAGGACGCAGGAATGCAGGAGGAGGTGTGATGCGTTTGTGCGGTGTTACTGATTGGCGGGGTACCAGCAGCAGACGGGCAGTTGTTTTTTTTTCTTCTCCTGGAAGGGGTATCTGTATTTTAGGATTTCCAGCGTCTGCTTTTGATACAAAACGTCATGTCTTTTCGCACATAATTAGCGCACTGCTGCTTTAAAGGTTGCTTCTTACTCTGCGTTGGCTTTAGTTAAAACTAGCAATTAGGGAGGGGGAAAAGCCAGTCAAGCTGGAAAAATATCCATGCTTGTGTAGAGATAGGGGGCTAGGAGTAGCACTGGGCTTAAATCTTTCATGAGATACTGCTGTAGCTCAGTGATGTAAGCTTATTACTGGTTTTGTTTTATCCTCTGCTTTTTGGAAAGTTGCTGTAGATCGTAACATTATGATATACCAAAAATACTCTGTTTCGTGCATGGTGACTTACATCTTTATATGGAGCTTTATAAAACATGTCTACCGTGTGGATTCTTTAACTGCAGCTACTGGTAGATAATTTCTGTATGCTTTGCTGAAAGCTACAGGTATCTCCTTGCGCACAGGCTGTTTACGGCTCTCGGTTCTTGTGATGTGACCAAATGTGCTAACAGAATACTCGGCAGTTCTTAACTGCTGCAAATTTGTTCTTTTTTATGGAACAAAAGAACTTATTTTAAAAATAAAGAAATGCAAACTATTTCTAAAATAGGCTTCCATTTTTCTGTATTAAATGGATTGATGTAACAGTTTGTACCTTAATCAGGAAATGATCTTTTTAGAGCTGTTGTATAATATGTGAGGAAGAAATGCAACTACAGGCTAGGCTTCTGGAGCAGGTGGTGTTGGTATTTCTTTATATTCAGTAAGCAGATCTGATATGATTGTGTAAAAATAGTCTTATGTGAACATAATGTTCTATGTAGTTTGCCTTGATTACAGAATTTAAACTTGGTATTTTTCTTAGAGTTTTGAGGAAGAGAAAATTGCAAGTATTTACATCTTCACTGCAGCAAGATAATATGTATATTAATATATCTATGTGTTTAAGTATCTTGTCGTTTTACTGGACTTCTGTTTTTTATGAGATTCCACGCTGAGGATAGTACTTTTTAGCCAAAACCTGTTGTGTTGCCTGAGTGTTTCCCTTTTATGGCTGATTATTATATGATAGTGTGAGAAATCTGAACATTTGTGTTTCATCTGGAAGAAGCACTCTTGCTAGTGAGTTGTGCCAGTAAGTTCATTAGGGTATGGTTCACTAATGCTGTGGAGTGAAGATGGTCATTTACTGAATTGGGGTTGTTTTTTCTGTGGCAGTTCTTTTTAGATGTCTCCAACAGAAAATGACTCAACTCTTCCCATTCTTTGAGACTTGCCAACACTATTAAATGTTATTTTGCATGTATGGAATTGGATCATTTGATAAGATTATGCAGACAAACCCATTTGAGCACTGAGAGACTCTCACAGGAGTGAGGATAAAGCTGCTTCCTCCCCATTCAAGTGTTGGTTTTTAAACTACTGTTTCACAGCATTAAACAGCTTTTAACAACTCTCCTCATCCAACATTCTGTGACTTGCTGTAGGAGGAAAAAGCCGAATTTTGAAGTAGCCAATTTTGTAAATAGAATAAAATATCACAACTGGAGGTTTCAGACTAGGAGAAGGATGCGTAGCATGTTGATTGCTAGTAAGCATACAACTTATGTGATAAGTGCTTTCTAGCTCTGAGGAGGCTGGATAGTAAAGTTTTCTGAGTTGTAGAAATGGTTTTCTTAATTAAGAACTGTAGCAGTGGTGAACAGTGAGTAATTTGTGCATCCCAAACTGTTGCTATGCAAGTCAGCCGGTCCTGCTTTGAGGGTAAAATTCATAGTAGCAAAACTTGCCTACTACTTATGCGGGAGAGCTTATCAGACAAAAGTCACTTTTGTTGTGCAGTGAGGAAAACCGAAACACAAGAACAGGAAGTAAAAAATAATGCTAGATTTCTGATTTTGATGGTTTTTAAATTAGAATTTACACTTGGACCATGCTGCATGGCAGAAAGCAATCTCTGAAATAGCATTGTGTTACTAAATCATACAGTAAACATTTCTTAGACACTTTGAGTGATAGGTGCTTTATATTTAAAAAGTGATTATGAACAGATATGAATGTAAGTTTAAACTGCTGATTCCATTGTGCAGGTCATTTGACATCTGCTGAGGAACTTGTCTGAAACTCTTCTGTTAAATCATACATCTTCTTCATTAACACATTCAAAAGCAGGTATTTGAAAAAAAGTAGAAGTTCCTAGATTACCTGAGTTTTGCAGTTTTCATTCATGTTACTTAATTGGCCTTCTCAGGGGAAAACATTACATAGTCTTACCACTTACTCAGCATTTCTCTTCAAAGATACTCCTTTTTGGTAGAGCTGAGGACAGTAGCTGTACAAACCTGTTGGTAAAGAAAGGCGTGAATTATATAAAGCAGTTTATTTCATGAGGAAAGCTTCTTTTCATTAGAGGTAGTAATGCTTAAAAAGTACTGCTTATACAGATATTTTCATCTACGGTAGTTTTTACTTTCAATTTACCCTTTTCTGTGGTTACTTTTCCTAGCACTTTAAAATATTGCATATACTGTAACAGAGGTCCATAGTCATTTAATGGAATGTTCACCATAACTTCATGATAACATCTGTTACTATCTCAGTAAGCATCTGTTGTTTATTGAGAATAATCTTGATAATCTTTAGTCAAATAGAAGCAAATGATCTGTTTCTTTCCTCACCAGTCAGATGACGTTAATTATTGTGGTCTTGTTAGTTCAGAAGTGTTAGCGGTTAGTAGCTTTGCAAGCTGTAAGGGCAGAGACTCTGGGAAACACCCTTTTTACCACTACTGCTTTTCAAATCAAGGATTATTTGAAGCTGAGGTAACATCATCTGTCATGAGAGTTCAGGTCTAACATTGTAACCAATGCTCCTGGTCTTGAATAAAGTTTAAGTATTGCTGCTACTTTGGGGAATTTTAAAGTCTAACTGTTCTTCATTTCAGGACAGATTTAAGTTTTAGCGTAGAGACGGAATTGAATAGCTCCTGGCAGGTATGATTGCTGGCTTTGCTGGATTGACTCTTTGACCCTTAAGAAAAAACAGAAAATGTCGTCCTTGGAGGTGTAGCCAAACAGGAGTAACAACTTCTTCAGTACTTTCCTAACTTCCTCCTTTTGACCTTGCTTGTTAGATTCCGTTTTGAGAAATGATCTCTGCCTGCTCTGTTGGGTGCAGTTATTGTTCAGTGAAAGATCCATCTTTCAACCTCGGATTGGCTGCGTTAGCAAGCTGGACATCAGAAGAGTTTTTCGCTATCGCATATTTGAGTGATTTTTCTCTGTAGATTAATTGAAAATCAACATACATGAAACTGCGTTTCAATTCAGTTTTAAAACTGGGATATTAAGAGCTACTCTCTAAAACTAGAGATGTTGAGTTTCCATTCTCTTCAGACTAATCAAGTATTCGTTTTCCTTTTTGACTGATGTATTGGATTTTATCTTTTAAAATTATTTTTACACCATATGTTATGTATAGTTTTCAGATCTTGATTCATGAAATCTGAAAAGATAGGGAGTAAATTATTTCAGAGTTCTGAGATTTTTATTTCTTCCATATACCTAATTGAATTGCTGAAAAGGGGTCATGGAAACAGCAGTAAATGCGGTTAATTAATAACACTTTATGGTATTTTTGATACTTTCACATTGAATGAGTAGATAAAAGTTAAGTTTATCTACATTTAGGCACTGAAGCTTAGGGGGAAATCAAATTACCTAAGATCTAGGTTTTTGGTTGGAATCAGTAAGTGTGTAAAAGCAATTTTGGATTAAAAAATAATTTTGCTTGAAGCCATATAGAAACTCAGTTTAGCTTATTTTGTTTTGTTTTATTTAGTTTGTTTCTTGTTGTGGTGCCTGTTATCTCTTCTCTTGTTACAGATCTTGAATCTTGAGAGGTCTGATGCACTATTTCAGCTTTATTATAGCTAGTGCTAGATTAAACGAGCAAGTGTCTGGGGAAAACCTTGACCCATGAAGATTGTCTTCTGTGCGTGGTTTGGGTTGTTTTTTGTGCTGTATATTGCCGAGCATAAAGTTACTGTTCCTGCATTGTGACTGTGGGGACAAAGGATAAAGCATACTTGGAGTTTTGTCATCTTTTAATAGATAAAGAGAATTTTGCCACTGTTTCAGTAGAATATTAAATATTGCTCTTTCAACAGAATAAATTTTATCACAAGCAGCATAAATATGAGAAAAAACTTCTTCACAGTGAGCACAGAGCACTGGCACAGGCTGCCCAGGGAGGTTGTGGAGTCTCCTTCTCTGGAGACATTTAAAACCCTCCTGGACACGTTCCTGTGTGACCTGATCTAGGAGATCTTGCTCCAGCAGGGGGATTGGACTAGATGATCTTTTGATGCCCCTTCCAATCCCTAACATTCTGTGATTCTGTGATTAAATAATTTCTTTAGGTATTGTCACTACAAAATATTGCTGAAAACCTATAAAGTACGTATGCAAGTGAAACATCCATTCAATGTGAAATTCAAAAAAAGAAGATGCTGCTGCTGTTGTGCATTAATGGATAGATGCAGCGTACCATTTTTCTCCAAAAAATCCTGTCTAACGAAGCTTTGCATAATAATATTGAATCAACACAGCTTAAAGTATTCCAAAATCAGAGGGTCTTACCTCATTTTTCTTTTCAACTTCCAAACCTATTAGCAAAATTCAGCAGGAAAATGGTGACTTTAAATGTACAAGATTTCTCCCAGTCATATGGGATAATCTTATGGCTAAACTTGTGTCCCCACCAAGAGGGGCTCCTGATTTGTTTTGCGAAGCGGGAGCGTCTGGCTGTGTAGCCGTTACACACCCGCCTGCCAGTCGGTGTGTGGTAGCTCTGGCCAGCTTAGTACGTTTTGGCTCTTGCACGGGCAGCCTGAGTGCACCAGTGCTCAGGTGAAGGGAGGAGCGAGGATGGGCTCAGGCAGGATGTAGGGCAGAACGTGAGGGGATGTCAGCTGGTAGGAAATCATATTTCATTACCTCTGTCATCTTTCTCTAGCTGCTTTTGGTTACTGAAAAGTTTTTCACAATTTTCAGGTGAAATTCTATACAACTAAAGTGTTGCTTTATTTTTAAATGTCACTTCAAGTTTCCATATGATTTGAATAACAGACTTAGTGTAAAGAGCAAGATTCTGTTTTGATTCCAAAGTAAATCTTCTTTCCTTACTGTGGATATAATTTTTAAGCCTTCTAGTATATATAATAAAGTGTGTGGGGTTTTGTGGGTTTTGTTTGTGAGGGTTTTTTGTTTTGTTGCGGTTTTTTTCCCCCCCTCCCTCTTAGACTTAAGGTAAAATTCATTAGATGATGAGTTTTCAAAGATATTCTGGTAATTTTGGTTATAACTGGTAACTTGGAAGCATTTCAAAACACTTGTGTCTTTTATGAGTGAATCAAGGATGAGGATGAAAATGGCATTTGTTTTTGTAAATTGTTTTTCATAAAGTGTTGGTGGCCAGAATTATACAGCAAAACCATCCATGGTTTGGATGGAGAAGGAGATAAAATACATATGCTTAATATAAGGGAAAGCTATTATGTCTATTATGTGTCAAGGAAAGGTGGTGGTTTTCTGTGCCTTGGACTCAGAGAGGACCATCCTGTTGTTCTTTGCTGCTACTTGTAACTGGAAGCCTGTCTGTATGTTTTTCCCATTTTACTTTCAATCTACTTTAGAATCTGTGCTAATCTTGATACTGCTGGGTTATGTGGATCATCTTGCACTGAGCTTCTTGCCTCTCTCCTGAAAGGAGAGAACGTTTGTGATTGCAGCATACGGTAAGGATTCTGACAGGTGGGATGTCCACTTCTGCATCAGCCATAGTCCTTATTGTTGATCTAGGGCACTTTTTTTGACCCAATTACAGTCTGTTAATGGAGATGTTGATTTTTAAGGACAAGAAACTCCAGTTAAGATGCCTGTACCATTGCTTCACAGTTGTGGAATGATAGTCCTTCCAGTATCCTCCAGTTTTCCCTCACTGCAGCAAGCTGGGGAGGAGCCAAGAGCACAAACAATTTGCTGCACAAACTGAAGGAGGTAGTCTCTGAAACTGTCCTCTGGCCTGCCCAGCCACCAGAAAATAAAGAGCTTTTTGGCAGCTGGTCAATGAAAGCCAGAAGTGGTGAACAGAAGGCTCAGCAGCACGGTTAAAATCTGAATGTCAGCCAGAAAAGCTGGACTTGGGCAGTCTTGCAAATTATGAGGACAGGCTTATTAATTGAATGTTCTGGCTGGTGGAAAAGCTGCCTGAGGCTGAGAGTCTTTATGGGTCAGTAACTAGCACTAAAGTGGGGAGACACCCCTCCAAGGCCTCAAGCAAAGCTCACGATGTCAAAAATAAACTTTGTAGCTGCATTTGCTACTTTGCCTGCATACTTAATGGGTTTGGGATCCTATCTAACCTGAGCAGGCTACAGTGTTGAAACAGCTGGTCTCCCCAGTAGACTAAGACTACTGGTTTTCCTGCTCTTTAAGTCATTCGCATAAGTATGATACTTCCTGATACTGGAATAGTGGCCATTATGCTAATTATTTTTGAGCGTTTATTAAGCCCCAAAATACAAAGAATGCTAAAGATTGCATAATGAAAACAGATGTCAGCAATTAGTTTTTAGGATACATACTGGGTTTATTTCTAATAATGTCACCTTTTTAAAGAGCTTGATCTTATTTCTGTGGTTTTCAGGGCATTAAGTCATTACCGTTTTCACATTTGTTGTTGAAATATGTTCTATAATAACTGAAGTGTATTTTCAGAAATTCCTTACACCCCCAAGTCAAATGGGGGCACGTGATCACACATTTTCTGCAGCATGGTTACTGCCTCAAGAATGAGGCAGATTTCAAATGCCTCTTTTTCTTTGCAGACGTTTAATAATGACTAGACATCTTCCTAAATAATACTCTATTTGTTATCAGTTACTGGTTTGAAGACCTGTTGTGATACTAAATACTTAATGGTAGAATGAAAAAGTGAGATAATTCAGTCTGAAATTTTGTTTGCTGCTTGTTGTACTACACTTCTTGCTTGTTTAATCCTTAAATTGATGTGTTAGTCATTAATAGGACAAATTCAGTTCACTTGACTGAAACTCAAATCTAAATTTATTCTTTCTAGGATTTGATGATCTGAGAGAGTAATCTGGTAACTTCCCTCTCCCTCCTCTCTGTTGCTATAGTAATCCTAAATTTGAACCTTGTTTCTCCAGACCTTTTTTTTCCTTTAAGTAAGTTTTGCAATAGCTGTGCAGTGTGTTCTTAAACCAAAATATTAATGATACAGGTTTTGTTGCTTTTTTATTTTCATTTGGGTGTAACATCTGAGATAAAGCAGAAATTAAGCAGCCTTGACTTGCCTTCTCTTTTTCTAGCTATGGGGAGACTTTGTGGCATTAATCTTTGTATTTGTGTTTTAGGCATGTATCATTTAGGGGAAAAACAAACAAACAAAAGTCCAACTAAAGCAAAAAAAGACTCAAACCTCTCTCTGACTTAAATGAGAAGCTATTAATAATGGTAATTATAGAAGCAAACATTCAAATTGCAAAGACCATAACTTAGTTTAGCATCCAGATGCTCTTGCAATTCCAGTTTTACAGCAATGTTCAGGGCTTATTTAAAGAGGTGCTTTCAGCTCTTCCTGGCATGGCTGAACTTCTAATACAGGAATAAATGCAGATAATTCTGGCAGCTGTATAAAATACTTGTGCTCTTGCCAAACTTTTATTTTTTTTGTATACAAAAAGATGGAGATGCAAGATCTAACAAAGTTAGCAAATTGAAGAAGAGCTTCAGGAATAAGCAGAAAACCTGAAAAATTCTTATTACCTACCTGTCTTTTCAGGAAGCATGGGGACATTGAAATAAGACTAGAAATGATATAGGTACGAGTGAAAGATTGCATGAAAAGTCTGCCTTAATTTTCAGTGTAGACAGTGTTGAACAGATACACACTGGTAAATAGATCTTACCAAAATGAGGTTATAAAAATGTTTTCCTTAGAGTTGAAGCTACAGAGTGCAGATCAGTGGGACTAAGTATTATTTACAGTGGAATTTTGAAGTAGGTGGTCTGTGTGATTAGAGGTTCAGTTGCCAGATTTGTTGTTAAATGTCAAGGCAGAAGGGTATTGCATGGCTGGCAAGCAGCAAAAGCATTCGCTATGTTTAGAGGGAAAGGTGGCTCGGGACAGTTATTGCATCATTAGTGTGACCTTAATATTGGGGGATTTGTTTAAATTTAGAAAGAGAAGCTATGCTATATGGGGGCAAGATGAAAATGGGGTATGGAGTGATACAGCTCTTAACAGAGGAAGACTGTCAGGGAAATCTAATGGTTCCTTTTACAAGACACCTGACTTCTTGGAGAGGATAAATAGTTAGAGTTGAGCTCTTTTAACTCAGAAGTCATATAATATGTAATAAGATTCCACGTAGAAGCTAGAGTAGTGTTTCTGTGAAAATTGATTTTAAATGGTGATGGGACGTGTCGAGTATGGATAGAACAGGATGACCAGAAGATGATGTGTTAAAAGTATGTTAGTAATGGAATTTGTCAAGGGTCAGTTTCAAGATTGAGTTTTTTAATTTAAAATGTTGATGCGTTCCAGCTTCTTCTGCCAGTCTTGTATTTTCTCATCAGATGTTAAGTATCATCAATACAAAAGAAGGCTTTGCACAGAACAGAATTGAGATCTTAGGACATGACAGAAAAAGGAGTCCTATTAATAGCACTAAAAAATGATGGTTGACCTATGAAAGCTGGCAACCATGGAAAGTACTAGGATAACAAGTATACTGTTGCTGCCCTACTAATACTTGCCTTTAAAGAAGTAAAGTGGTATGGACTTTTTCTGGTACTGGTGAAAGCCTCTCTGGAATGCTGTGTCTAATTCCTATCACCTACCATCAAGTAAAAAGGATGCTTGGACTGGAAGAGGTACAGGAATGTAGCATGACTGAGGGAATGGACAATTCACTTTGTAAGGGGGACTGAGAGTGTCTTGTCCAATCTGGCAAAACAAGAAGCATGAAAGAGGTTGTTCTTCATAAAAATGAGTGAAACAACACAGGTGGGTAAAAAGAGCTTCTTAAGGTTCAGGTATGAGAAGAAATGGGTATAAGCTATCCAAGAATAAACCTAGTCTGGAAATCAGAAAAGATGGTTCCTAAGCAACAGAGGCACAGAAGTCTGGAACAGCCTTCCCTTAGGAGTAGTGGAATAAGACTGTCTTTAAGATGGAGCTGCTTAGATTATATAAGGGAGGGGGAGGGGATATAACATGTTTTCCCCAGTACCTTGGGATTTGAACTCCTTGACCCAGAATATCCATTTGATCCCGTGTTTCCTGTCTTGTTTGTCAAAGATGATGCAGTGACTTGGTCAGATACTGTCCAGAAAGCAGTAAGTACATAGATGGTCTGTTCTTGGACAAATAGACCAGTTGCATTCTGAGGTATATAAGTGCTTATATGAAGAGATAATAAATGTTATGCATATAGGATATTATGCATACAATTTTATGTAATAAAATTGTGTCGTATGTAGTGGAGATATATTATGTTTTGCATGAAGAAATCCCAAATCAACACAGAGTAATTCAATAGATCTAGTAATGAGGCCCATACTGTTTTCTTCTCATGCTGTCCTGTGTGACTGAAGGAAGCTGGAAGCTCCTCACAACATGTGCACAGCTACATTGTCTTCATATTTCTCTGAGAATCCTCCTTTGAGCTGTTAAAAAAACAAACAACCAACCAAACCAAAAATACCAAAAACCATTGTTGTAAGCTGAAAGGTTGATGTGGTGAAAACCTTGTATACCATGTTGCTGTGTATTGCCCTCCTCTTCCTGTATACTGCACTGACTGATCTAATAGCTGGGAATGATATTTTTACTCTAATAAGCTTGGAATGTCATTTTTTGAGGAAGCATTGTGCTTGCATTTGCACTAATGAGACTATCTCCGTCTAATGGAAGATTGCTCATTTTAAAGGAGACTTGACAAAGAAAAAGGGTTCTACTGCCTTCTCCCTGACAGAAAGACATGAATGGGCAAATTAGGGAGTTAATGTTGCCTGAGGTTACGATATTTTTTAGTTTATTTAATTGCTATGACATGTTAAATCATGCTTTAATTCCTTTTGAGGTATTTCAGGCCTAGGAGGAAACTTGTAAAATGCTCATTTGTGCAATTGTCTCGTCTGTATCAGTAGTGGATGTTACTGGATATGTTTGTGGTGTTGTGTGTTTTTTTGTTTGGTTGGTTGGGTTTTTTTTGTATGAGCAGAAATACAGTATCTACTTTATTTTTTTTCTATTCTCTAACTCTGCCTTCTTTCTAAATGTTCATCTAGAAAGCTTCATGTTTTAGAAGGAAGTTCAAAGATGGAAAGTAGTTTGGTTAGGACACAATAGAAATGTAATGATGTTTTGAAAGGTTCCTTCCTGATTCTGCTTAATGTGTATTGTTGACTTCCTTTCAGTCATTTGTTGAATTTCCTGTTGATTTTAGGTATGATTTATTGCCAAAGCAGTTTCTAGCCCTATTGATGTGCTTTAATTTGATTTGTTTTCTTTATTCACAAGTTTAATAGTATTTTAATGTTTGTGAAACTAGATATTATTTCTTTAAATTACTGTATTCACACATAATGATTAATATGAATGGTAAATAATTGCATAGGCATAACATCAATGGCTTAAATGGTACTTTGCACGTTCGTTAATGTAAGTTACATCCCAAAATGGATTTTTTTGGGAAAACTGCTTGACAATTATTATTTTGAAAGCTGATAAATAATAGTTAATAATTTAAAGCCTGAGGAAGTGTTCACTGTTCTATGAATATTGGCTAAATTGTATTTAGTCTGCTTTATTTATTAGGCTTTTTTTGTCATTACTGTTAAACAAGTGTGAACTAGAGACAGTCTCATGTAATCAAAGAAGGAAATCCAAAGTCTGAAACTGCTTGGCAATAGTCTCCAAAGAGCAGATGACTAACAAATGTAATCTTAGTGCTCTTGCAGTGCAGAGAATGTATTTAGGAATACTGATATTTTGAAATAATGCGTTCATGTATGTGCAGTAAGAAAACTGTAAAAGTTTATTATATTGACTTTTTGTTCTTAAAATATGTTTTTCAACTAGACTGTGTATTTGTAACTGAAAAGGTGTTAGATTACAGTAAATAATTTTATTGTCTTGGAGTGATAAAAATAATAGAAATAATTACTGAAAAGCCAAGCAATTTTTTTTTTTTCTAATTTGCTTAATGAATATGACACTGGAAGCTTATCAGTTTCCCCTTTCTGATGAACCAGGTAATTTATTTTTTAACAGAGAATAGACTATTAAACACTGGGGAGAAGAAAAAGCTTTTTGACTTTATATGCTTTTCAAAGATTTTTTTCAAATTCATTTATCTGTCAAAATTGAAGCTGAGTATTGCTCGGTTGTCTTAAATTGTAATTTTTATTAGTCTTTTATTGTGCGGTCTAGAATAGCACGCCCTGCAGATATAGCCTATTCTACAGCTTGTTCTGAAAGGGACACAGTCAATGTTGGAATAATGTATTTTTTTCATCAGCATGTTCAGATTTGGCATTTCGGTTTCTTATTTAATATGAGAGTCATGTCTGTTAACTTTTTAAAATATGTGTCATGTTAGCTGATGACATGGGGTTTTTTAAAGTAAATGTTCTTGGAAGTATATTTTTCATGTTGGCACTGCCTCAAACTCGTGAAATCTAAACTGTCTTACAAAGTGAAGATGCACATTGATATGCAGTTTGATCTTTGGAGGATAAATCTTACTTCCCCCACTGCCCACGGAGAGTGAGTGTGTACCCTTTCCAAGACTTGTTGGATTGGATTAGTTTCCCTGTGAAGAATATTAAGGAATGTTGGTGGAGACTGCAGCGTCCGCACAGAACAAATGTGCAACAAGGAGCTACAGTACAATGACTACATAATGGGCTGCCTGGATTTTGTTATCATTAATTTCTTCCTGTATTATGAAAGATCTAGAAAACTGAAACAAATTAAATTTGAAGTAAGTCTTGTATAGGTTGCTTGGCAGTTGGAGGAGAGCAAAGAACTTGAGATTTATGTTTAGAAAGAACAGGGATAAGGTTGTTGATAGACTCATAAATAAAAATTTTTAATCTAGTGAGATGTATTGTTATTTTGTATCATTGACTATCTTCACAAAACCATCTGATTTTTACTAATATTCATAGAGTTTATAAGAATTAAATGGATGAAAAATAAAGTATTTCCTGTTTGTTCTTAGCTGATAATCTCTGAAATTCTATAATATGGTCATAGGAAAGAAAATAGTGGGCAAGTATGAGGGAGGAGAGAAAGTTAAGGTTGGTTTAGAGAAGACAGATAAAAAAAATAAATTGAAGAGGAATAGAGAAATATATCAATACTGCAAAATCAAACATTTTAAAAACCTGGATTACATGACACAGGATTTCTCTAGGACTTTTTACACTTTTTTTTACACATAATGTTTAAAACCCTGTTTTTAAAAAGTCACGTTTTATATTAGCCTATAGAACTTACTCCTATGAGGTATTGTTACCTCAAGAGTAACAATAATGTCAAGAGTTTAGCACAATGCAAAGCAAGATTATACGTTTTATGTCAGTTATACAAAGAATGTTAAAATGCATGTAAAGTTTTTTCATGGTGCAAAGCATAAATTGATAAATCACCGCAAATGAGAGTGTGTTACTGTTTTTAAAACTGCACACTGACCACGATTAATCAAAATATTTGCAGACTTAAACCACAACTTTGAGTTTGGCAATTTTTTGCCATTTTAGACAAAGTTTTGATGTTTGCTTGTAAAACACCAAATGGTTTTTACTCTGGCAGCTACAGAAACTTTGTATACAAAAGAGAATGCTACAGAATCTCTTCCTTAGGAAGAGACGACTGAATGAACATCAGGCTTAATATTTCAGTATGAGAATCACCAGACTTTTGATTTGGTTTAAAAAAATTCTGAAGCTACTAATTTCTGGCTCCAAGGTAGCTAAAGTTGAATGGCCTACATGAATTGCATGTATCTTGTGTGGGGACTTCTGTGAGAGACATGGTAGAATATATTGGTGTTTGGAGGTGCATAGAAAGTAATATTTTGATGTTAAAAATGGAATAGTGAGTGTCATGTATCCTGTAGCCCTATAGAATACGTTTTTGTAGGATTTCCGTGGATTTCATAAGGTTCATTGTATGCTTTGTTACTGAACAACTCCAACAAAGGGGAGTTGCTGATGGCCTAATGGACATATAAGTATGTGGACCTTACTGAAAACCCTTGAGAGCAGGAGCGGCTGTGGAAGAGATCTGATTGCAGGTTTGGATGGCAGGGGGGACGTGTTTACAAATTACCTGCCCTAGTCTGTTATCTGCCTCACAGCATGACCACACTAACAGTTGTGTAGGCTCAACAATGTAGGAGGCACAACGTGTGAATAGCCATCAGGGAAGAGTTTGAAAATAATACTGTGCTCCTGAGAAAGCACATTATATTTACAAAATATGGAAATAAAGACTTACAGTAGATGTTTCTATGTGTAAAATAATACTGTTGTAAAAACAAATACCACAATACAGCTCTAATACAAGTGAGTTTTGTCTTCGTTTCACACAGTTGTTTTGCCCATCTCCTTGGGAGAGCTGCTTACCAGCTTCTGAGGTTTTGTTGAGATCAGTTGGACTTCCTGGGGCAGAAACTTCTATTGTGTATCGGACCGCATGGGGTTTGGAAATAGCTGTAAAAGCTGGGTTTAGAATTCTGGCTTGGAATAATCTGTGCATGTCACTGTTCTGCAATTTCTGGTGCCAGTAGCCTTTCAATGAACTTGAAAGAACTGTACGTCCATATTTCAGTAATGAGATAGTGTCAGTAGGGTTTCTAGAGAGAGTTCATGTTACAACTTGAGTCAGGAATGAAAGTACTTTGACAGCGCTGTGTGGATTATTCAGGATCCTCGCTGTGATTCCAACTCATTTAACACATCTATGTATCCTTGATGTTCATTATTTTAACTTAAATTTCAGTTTCTACAATTGTAAGCCCAACACTGGCTAGGTGTGATTTTTAGAACGTGTTAGGGAAAGCTCTCTGGTTACAACTAGGCGAACATAAGCAGGTATGCTGGGCTTTTGGCACTTTTCTAGCTATCAATAGTTACAATGTTGAAAGGTGTAGGACATTTTGTCCATGGATACAAGAGGAATTGCTTGGATAGGGATCCGAGTAAAAATCAATAATAAAGGCAATATGATAATGGAGTTGTTTTTTAGACAACCAATACAGACGTGTAAAAACATCAGGGTATTTTTACTATTAATCTTGAAATATTTGTCAACTAAAACAATCCTTGCCTAAAGATGTTAGTCTTTATGGATGGGTAGTGTTGAGTTTAATCTGGAAGCTGGGGTGTGTGTAGAACAGGGCCTTTCATAGTTTACACTGGGACTTGAATTCAGTTAAGTGCAAAACACCCAGAAGCATGGTTTCAGTTTTGTTCTTTCGGTTTTAATAATGGTTTTAGTTTAGTTTTGGAAAACATTATAGCCATGCAAAACTATTGTGACCCTCAGATACTTTGGTGTGCACCTCTGTCTTTAGTACCTAATGTCTGGGACTGAACCTTAAGAGAGGACTTGTGCGCTTGGGACTGGTTCTCTCAAAGCTGTGTGTGTAGAAGAACAGGAGGGAGAGCTGGTGAGTGTCCCCTGGGGTCTTGGACAGGGTGGCTGGAACCAGACCCAAAATGAAAACATGTCCAGCTTGGCCTCTTCAGCAAAGGCTGCCTTTATGAATGGGTCTACTTTGGAAGAGCAGAGCAGAGCATGGGTTGTTCTGGCCATCAACTGGATTGTGGTGTGTGAGGCTCTACAGCCCTTCCAGTAATCAAGCGTCAGGCTTGGAAGACTCCTTGGTCTCCTGCATTGCAAACAGATTCTTTATGCCATGACTTGTGCACATCCTTCTGCGTTTTTGTGCGTTCTCTTTTCTTCTACTGAATCTTCAGTTGAATAACATAACTGTCTGGAGACTAGAATGGTCCCAGTTAAGAAATTAAGAAGTAGGCCTAGTAGAAAGTGTGAGAACGGCCATGATTCCTGACATGTTCAAGTCTGGGCTGCTGTAGACAATTGTGTTTGGTTCTGAAAGTAGCTTTGCTAAAATGGCCATTAAACACACTTTGCATGATTTACAGTGACTGGGGAAACTGGACTACTGCATTTCTTCCCAGATGTAATTCTGAACCCCTATGGAGCAAAGTAAATAGCATCTTTTTGCCACTGTCAAGTGGAAACAATGAGAGTCTCAGCTGGAAGCAAAGTCCTGGGTTTACATAATGTTAATTTATGCAGCCATATTCAGTTGTGCAGTACTTGCATGACAAGGGAGATGGCATGATCAGGAAGATGATTTTTCTCGTGGTGTCTCATCTGTTACTGTGTGGGTGTGTGCGACCCGTGAGGTTTACACGGTAAAGTGGGAAGTAGGAAACACGCCTGGATGATTTTGAGGTGAGAAGCATATACACGCTCCCCTGGGAGAAAGAAAAACAGAAATGAGTTACTCCTAAAATAGAGTTCATGGGGTTTCTTGACATACTATTTTTGCTCCAATACGTGGAACAAAACAACAGGAATATAGGATTCCTAATACAGGAAAATAAGTTCCAGTAAGACTTTCATCCATAGTTTATCTTTAATCTGTAGATTATCAAGTTGTCAAGAGTATTCTGAGAGACAGAAAAGGGAATGCTCTTGGATTTGGGAAGTGTGTAATGGGATGAACTTTGTCTTACCGTCACTTCTAAGACTTATTGAAGATAGTGTTAATATCCTTTATATAGGGCATGTATTTTAAACACTGTCCAGAAATCTCTAGCGTAGGGTAGATAAAGGGTGCTCTAGACCACTGTCTTCCTAAAATTTTTCATCTACCCAAAGAACTTACAAATGCATGATTAACCACTATATAAAGGAGGTTTTTTTTATTTGAATAAGTCTCTCTGTTAGCAGTCTAATTTGGAAATAAAATGATGGTACGTATGTGAGGCTCACATTTCAAAGCTGATTTTTGTGTGAGTGCAGTATAAAATTTCATATGCAAGGTTCATGTCAAAATTAATACTTAGGCTTGCATTCTCCAAATAAATTTGTTTCCTCCTGCTTACAGGCTTTTAAAACTGTCTGATTCTACTGTGTGAAGAGACTAAATTGATCTCATAATTTATCCACATTTCCATCCGTCCCTCCCTCCCCATCAGAACTGAGAAGTACTATAAAAGAACTGAGGGGTGCCACCTAGAAAAACCTCAGCTGAACATGAATGAGAAACTCATGAAAAATTCAACATCTCTACTGCCTTCATCTGCCTGATTCAAGCCTGCTTGAAATCTCCAGTCTTCATATTAGCCTCTACTTTATCCATGTACTTTGAGTCACCCTCTTCTAGCTCAAACTTGTAACACACCCGTCAACAACATTTGTGCTGCTTACATATCAAACCTGCCAGTTGCAGCATGATGCCTGTACACTCTAATCACAGTAGCAATTCCTGAGTTACTTGGATTCTGTGCTGGAAAATGATGTCTGAATTCATGCATTTAGTCATGAATATTCAGGTTAGTTTCATCTCAAAAACCTCAACCAACCAGTTTCATAATAATGCAGGGTTTTTTCTTGTGGGACATTTGCCGTAGGATCTCCAAAGTTATAGATATATTAATTGTGAATTAAGAAACACTAAGTTCACCTTGTGGCTCTTTTGCCAACAAATTTGCTTAAAAAATCCATCAACAAAAATGGGATATTTTATACAAAAAGACAGTTTTGGTTTACCTCTGATTCAGATAAAAATTGCATCATGAGGTATAAGCTCTTTAAAAAAAAAATTGTGTGTGTGTGTATGTCAGAGTCTCTAAAAACTAATTATCACTGTTGATGGATAGACCAGTTAGGTATTTTGTAAGACCATGTACCTCAGAACAACACCAGAAGAGTTAATGAATTGGATGTCTTAGCCTAGCAAAAGTAGATATAATTTAGTACAAACTAACATTAGTGATGCTGCCTCTTATTATTATTATATGTGAGGAACATACTAAAACTTCATTTCCATCTGGAAAGCTAAAGTGATATACTTGTGCGCTTTTAGTTTGCCCTTGCTTCAACAGGAATGTCTTGTCTCCAAATCAGGATGTGTAAGAGCTGTTATTAAGGTTTAATAATTTCTGGTGGATGAAGAAGTTGAACTGGAATATTTTGATTTCACAGTCCTTCTTGCAGAACTCTCTTAAAAAATCCCTGAGCTCTGTTTACACAATCAGAATAAACTGTAAAGCGGAATCTGATAATCCATGTGCTTGATTTTTAGAATTTCAGTTTCTTAGTAGGCTTTTTCGATTAAAAAAATCTCTGTTTACTTAACTCCAATAACCCTTGTCTCCACATTTAGATGTCTTGTGGTTAAAACCACTAGAGAATCTCTTCCTGCTTCCCTCTTTAAACATTCCCATTTCAGCCTCTTAATGAACAGTAATAGTATGTGGAAAATTTTTCTTTAGATATAGTTTCTTCCATACTAGAGGCAAGATTGAGAAGCAGTGTCTCAGTGTCTTTGCTCATGCATGTCGTGAGGCTGAGGGGAGACCTCATTGCTCTCTACAACTACCTAAAAGGAGGTTGTAGTGAGGCTGGTGCTCATCTTTTCTCCCAGGTAACTAACGATAGGATGAGAGGTAGTGGCCTCAAGTTGTGCCAGGGGAGGTTTAGATTGGATATCAGGAAGAAGTTCCTTACTGAAAGAGTGGTTAGCCATTGGAACAGGCTGCCCAGGGAGGTGGTGGAGTCACCATCCCTGGAGGCATTCAAAAAACAGGTAGATGTGGCGCTTTGAGACATGTTCTAGGGGTTAGGGGGAGGTTTGAAGAAGCTTGGACTAGATGATCCTAGAGGACTTTTCCAACCTGAATGATTCTATGATTTATAGGCAATTCAGAGGGATTGTGGGCATGTCACCCCCACTGATCTGTGGGGTTCCTGTGCTCAGACTGTAAAGTGTGGAGTTGTCCTTTACAGTCTGTCATAATTTCTGTGGCTGTATCTGATCAGTTTTGAGGGTTTATCCCTGGAAGTCTTCTGTTCCAGGGGGTAGTACCCAAATGAGTAACTCAACAGATTCTTCATTCTAGGTTGAGAGATTTTTGCATTTAAGCTGAGTTAACTTTAAAAAAAAAGACCCAGCCAAGCCCATAGCATGCTCTCATGCTTGCATAAAGTGAAATTGTAGCTTTAACAAGTCTAGGGCAGTGTTTTTACTGTTTAAATGTAATCAAGGGAGAAATACTCGGTAACTACTTATATCTTCTGTGTAAAGAAGATACAAAAAGTCATTCAGCTGTTCTTGAAGGAGTTATTTTTGCAGATGAGCTTGAAGGGTTAAAAGACATTGTTCTGTTCATAGCCAACGCGTTTCAGAAATCTCATCCCTCGCAATTCAGTCTCCATGAAAATAACTGAATCCTGGCCAAAATGGGGCCACTCCACCTATACACTGCTGCATTTCAGTTCCTTTAAAAATCATGATACTAATGTTTCAGATGTGAACATTTAGTTACTGAAATTTCTTGAATTTTAGAGTATCAGGGAAGTAGCTCTGTTCATATTCAAAACTGAGTTTTAACTTCTTCTGTAATTTGTAGGAGCTTTTGTTGTTCATAGCACTTTTTGAAAGCATAGGCGAGTGGCTATGACAGTGGTGGACATTAAAGGTAATTTAAATTTTAAACGTAAGGTTTTTTTGGTTTTATATCAGGGATAGCATTGGGTATGTGGGTGGGGTCTTTTTACTTGTTTGGATTTTTCCTAGACACTGATCTGTTACCTTTTTGAAAACCCCAGCAAACATTTTAATAGAAGTAGATGTTCATACCTAATTGTAGGATTTCCACTCTCCTTTATTTAGAAGAAGGGTAGCACTGGACAGGTGGTACCATTAGAAAATATGAGTTAAAAAACCTTGCAGGAAAAGTGAAACAATTCTCTGTGGCCGTATTGCATAGTGATGAGGCCTTGTTTATTTTGCATATTTTTCTGAACCTTGAGGTCAAAAGAAAGTCTTGAGGGAAGAAGAAAGTTGCTCTTTCCTCTTGTCTTTGCACCTAGAGCGTGTGTGTGACTTCCCTTTAGGCAACTTGCAACTCGCACTATGTCCTCATTTAAATGTGCGCTGGAGCCTTCTGCCTTCTGGTAAAGTTGCTTATGAATGCCACAGTTCTCATGCAGTGCTGCAGCCTCTCTGCGGCTGTGGGGAAGAGCCTGCCCTGTGTGCCTTTCCTCTTGACCTGCTGTGTCTGAAGCATCCCCAAGTTTTATGGATGGTGGTAAAACATTGTCCTTGATCACAGGTCCTGACCTAGTTCTCATTTCTGTCTAAAGCGACTGGTGCTGTGTCTCCCTGAACTTCCTGTTCTGTGAAGCAGCAGTAGACTGCTTGTGAATGCCAGCTCTATGTAAGCACATGGCTTTCCTTTCAGGGTACCATGTGGAATACTGCTAAGGAATTTGGGGATGTCTGTGACTGGAAGTCATTGTGTTGTTTCCTAGGAAAATCTGATTTCAAATGCGTGTATGTGAAAATTATGGAAATATTGACAAATTAAATGTCTAATTTTGCTTTGGTCAGTCTTAGGTCTTTCTTTGAGAAACTGATGTGTGCATTTGTTCTCCACAAATCTGGTGTTGGAATTAAAAGCCTAGCAGCTTTTTAACTTCAGTTTAAAGCCAGTGTTCATTTTTGGGTCAGACATGCTGATCAGTTTGTCTCAAGCTTTCTAAATACTTGTTGAGTAAAGCTGAGGCCCTGCCCTTGGAAATCTGGTGATCTGATTTGACCTGTATTCAAAAATCTGAGGGCACTGGCTTATTGCTGTGTTTGGCGTGAGGCTTGGGAAGTGCACATGGGTTCACAGAAATCTAAAAATAAGCAGTATTTGTGTTAAACCTCTTTATTTGTATGGACTCATGACCCTGATGACAAAAAATGAATGTACATTTGTTTTCTGATACTGCTGTCACCATCCATGAATATTAATAGTGGAAAAATATTTGAATTTTACATTGTCTTGGCCTCAGATACTTTCTCACAATTAGGGGATGAAAATGAAAGTCAATGACTTGACTCATTCTGGTGCAGTTCTGAGTGGCATGGGTAGCTGAGTCTCCGTGACATCACTGATGGAATTTAATGTAGCAATAAAGCAGGCTGGAAAAAATATTTGTCACCAATGTTTTCTGTTCAACAAATTTTATAGTTTTATCAGTAAAGCATATCGAAACCACCTCTCTAGTGCAACTGTTTTTATTCTACAGGCTGTTAATTTAAAAAAATGTTAACCTAAACAATTCTGTTTCAGTGTGCTAAACTGCTGAATGTATCGAATAAGCCAGTGAGACAGACTAAGGTTTTGGGGAACTTGTGTAGTTCTCGGCTATACCTGATTGATTCAGACAGGAGATTTGCACTTTGTTGCAGAAGATCATTAAAAAATAGTAAGAGATGTCCTATCTGATCTGAGGGGAAACTTGTCCTAATTGCAAGTCCGATCAGTTTAACCTGAGTGCAGGAGAAGGATTAAGGAGGATTTTTGGTACTGTCTCTGACTACTTGTGCTTTCTGTCTGACATTCAGTCTCCAGCTGTCACCAGCCCACCAGCAGAGGAGGGTGCTATTTTTTTTTTTTTAAAGAAAAAAAAGTGCTAGAATACTAGAAGTGCTTTGGAAGCTGCGAATAATGTGAGCATATTGGGCCTGTGGGAACTTATTTTTCCCAAAGCCTAAGAAGGAAGGACAGGTTCGTAGATTTCTGAAGCAAATGAGACTCTGATCTCAGCGCAGACAGATAGCGGAAGATATTCTGGAAGTTGGATTAAAACTTGCCTTTTATAAAGATTTTCAAAGCAAAGTTGACTCAGTATTGTGTGGATGTGGTTAGGAAACTTCATCTCTATTCAAGGGCAAATGTGGCTGATACTCACTCCCCAAGTGTCAAATATTTCCATACTCTTGTTAGCAGGGCTGCAAGGCCCTGTCACTTCTATAACCTCTCTGGTTAACCAGAGGTCAAGCTACTAATCCTAAAAAGTTAGTCTTCTGCTCTCTGGAACATTTTTGTAGCCCTTCCTTGAACTCTGACATTTCATGTCTTTTTTTGAAGTGTGTACATGTGAACCAGAAATAATATTCTAGTAGTTGGCTTGGTTTTTAAATTTTTTTTCAAAACTAGGGAAGTAAATTTTGCTACTTCATATTCTTTATTTTGCAATTGCAGTAGACTACCACAGCATAATCTTTGCAATTCCTACACAGGGATCTGTGACAGCTCCTGAATTCAGTTCTGATCTTGCCTTTTCAGCACTGAGTAATTCTGGTTTAATTTCTGTCTCCAGTTGTACTCCTTTGCATTAGCTCTGTTAAATTGAGTTTTGTGATATCACACTATTAACTGTGTAATTATCGGTGTTTTGTACTTGAGAAGTTTATTTGAATTGGAGCTCAGATTTCGGAAATAAAGTTGCAGGCAAATAACTGCTGCATATTTGGCATATTTTTATTTGGCAATGTAATTATGAGGACTCATTTTGGGTCCTGTCTAAGTCCAGATCCAACATGCATGTTTGTATCTCAAATTTATTTTATGAAGTTGCTCCAACATTATCTAAAAATCATTATACCGTTCTGGACCATAACACTGAAGCCCGTGTTTTTCACTGGAATGTAAGGAGTTATTTTGGGGGCTAATAGACACCAAAGTAGTGAAAAGGAAAAGTGTCACTGCCATTTCCACCTTAAGACGCAGTGGAAACATGCAGCATAGTTTGCAGAATTCATACTTCCATGCGGTGCCTGGAGAAATGCAAAAGACCCTGGTGAAATTCCTGTTTTGTCATTTGTATGCAAATTTTGATACACTTCTGAAGCTTTTAGGATTTCTGGAATAAAGCTATGGGTGTCTATGGCTTAAGGAACTCTAGAGAGTTTGTTATATGAACAGCGTGACAGCTTATATTATGATTTATGCTATCGCTTTCCTTAATTTTTCATAAATCATGTACTGAACATTTCCAGAAATACTGTATGAGAAGTGCATGGAACCAGTACATTAAGTTAATGAGTCAAAAAAGTGAAATCAAAGTAGTTTTGATGTTAACATGCTGGTTTGAAACTGTTAGTTGTTAGCAAATTCTTGGAGGCTAGAAATGGCTGTTGTTTTCCTGTAAATGGCTTAGCAGGAAAATCAGAGAAGGAAATGATCTAAAGAGGCAGAGGGAAGTTAAAAGGCTGGGACTGGGCTGAGACTGGGACCTGATCAATAGGAGATATGAGTTAACAGTTTCAGGAGTCATTCCCCTTTAATCTTATTCCTAGTCTCATTTTTAGATTGGAATTCCTTCCCATTTTTAATTAGCTTTAAATGAACTGTTTGGAAATTTGATCTTTCCAACATAAATTAATTAATAATGTTAGAGAGAGTTTAACATGGAAATGGTATCAATGGTGAGCGTGGGCTGCAACCAGACCTTCCAGTGAGGCCAGTGCCAGACCCTGAGGGGAGGAACAACTCAGGCTGCTGCCTTGTTCCTTCTTATGTATCATTCTCTGCTTCCCTCAGTGGCCAGTCTCTGGGATACAATGTTTTTTCCAGGTCAGGGAGCGGAGACCAATGATTATTGTTACTCTTGGTCTTTTAAATCCTTTATTAAAAGGAGGAAAGTTACCCTTCTGTATTTCAGCTTCTAGTGTAGGTTTTAATGCTGGCTTTTCCCCTCTTCTGTTTGCAAGGACTGAACGATGTGTTCTGAGCCATATATATTGAAACTTCTGCACAATTTAGATAGCTGTATTTGAAAAATATTCCAGCTGAATCTGCCCAGCTAAATTCTGGCTTAAATTTTAGGTGGGTTTACACAATGCAGAATCATAGAACCATAAAACAGCCCTTCCAGGTTGGAAGGGATCTCTCAAAAGATCACCTAAGCCAACCTGTCATGGGAAAGGGAGCCTATGTAGGATTATCTAACACTTTCCTCAGTCATGTCTTGAAAACTTTCAGCTGATGGGGACTCCACCATGTTCCTGGGGAGGTTGTTCCAGTTTGATTGTTATCAGTGTAAAAAACATCTTTCTTGTATCAAAATGGAACCTTTCCTGGTGCAACTTATACCTGTTAGCCCTTGTCCTCTCCATTTGGTTGCTTGTGAAGAGAGCAGCTCCATCCATTTTTGTAGCCACCCTTTAAGTACGGAAAAACTTATGAGGTGCCCCCAAGCCATCTCTTCTCCAGGGAGAAAGGACCTAACTCCTTTAGCCTTTCCTCACAGAGCAAGTTCTACAGTCTTTGATCATCTTCATGGCTTTTATTTGGACCCTCTTCAGTTTGTCTGTGTCTTTATTTTTTAAATTGTGGAGACCGGTACTGGAGACAGTACTCCACATATGGCCTGACAAGTGCTTGGTAGAGCAGACTGATCACATCTCTTATCTCTGCTAGTACTGTCCCGTAGATGCAACCCAGAATCTGATTTGCCTGGTGCACTGCTTGTCAACCAGGACCCCCAGGTCCCTGCCAGCAGGGCTGCTCCCCAGCCACACAGATCTCAGCTGTACCGGGCTCTTTGGTTCTGTTGTCCCCGGTGCAGGACCTTGCCCTTGTCTCTGTTAAACTCCACGCTCTTCTTGCTGGCTCGCTCTTCCAGCGTGCCCAGGTCTCTCTGTAAGACGTCTCTCCCTTCTCACATGTCCACCTAATCATAGCTATGGCTGTGCTTTACCTGTGGCTCCTTAAACATTTGTTTAACACAGTAACTTTAAAAACCTGATTATTAGCAGGATACTAAAAGTAGGCTTTGATATTTTGTTTCATAAAACACGTAATTTCTAAAGGGTGTTTTTTTTGAGGGGGAGTATGTGTGTTTTTTCTGGTTAGTTTTAATTTTCCTCCTAATGTACTGTAGATGATTCTTCCTGTTCTAAATACAGGATCTGTATAAATACAGATTTTTCTGTGTGAGCAGAGGGTGTGAGTTAAGGAAGGATTTAGTATTGTAAGTATATGGTCTTAAAGAAATATTTTTTGGTGGCTGGTGCTTCTTTTAAACGACTTTTTTTTTTGGCAATCAGAAAGGCAATTTGCTACAGGCCTTTCAGCACATAAAATAGCGACTGCTATTTTGACAATTCTGTTACATAGGATCTTGCCCTTCATAAATATTTGGAAATTTAGGTCTAATTTGAAGCTGATTTCTGGCTTTATTCTTTGTTTTTAACCATTTTAATATACTTTTTTTTTTTTAGTGTATATACTGGAAGTAATAAGATAGGAAATGTTGATGGGCTTCAATACACAAGTCATATTGTGTCTTAAACACTGATATAAAACTTTAGAGTCCAGCATTAAACTTGCAGCATCTCTGTTAATGAGCAAGATGATGGTGCCTGCATTCAGAGCAAGATAAATAACTGTTCTTATTCACAAAATAGTCTCTTCCTGTTTGAAAACAAAGAACAGAGGAAATTCTGGAGATGCATGAGCTAGGAACATTTACTAAAAAAGAATATAATTGTTCATGATGTTAAGTACACTGTTTAGTAAGTGGTACAGCCATTATTTACTTTCTTTGTTCTTAGACTTCCTAAGATACTGTCAGCTTTTCCTTTTAGAAAAGTTCAGTAGGAAACATTTGAAATGTCAAAAACAAACCCAGTGTCATTGGTGCCAAAATGTTCTCACTGAAAACGACAGAGATCGTAGTGAAATCATAAATGATTTGCCTTATACAAAGTTGTATTTTTTTAAGGAGCAAGTTTGGTAAATGTTACTCTGAAGTAAGGGAGATCTGGGAAAAAATAGAGCAAGTACCAGAATATTGAGTGAAGCGGTAACAGTGGAAATGTATAAACAGGTTTTTTGCAGATGCCAAGTAATAACGAAACCACCTTTCATGTTCCCTCATCATCTCCCTACCTAATTCAATGTTCACATGAACTCAGTCTGTTTGCAATGGCTCAGCTACATCTGGGTGTTCTTGCTGCTCACGATGCTGCACCACCCCAGTGCCGCTCAGCCCTTTCTCTTCCTCTTTCTCCCTCCTCTCACTTTGTGACTTCCCTCTGCAGTAATTTCAGCTCTGTACCTTTCAAGAGTCCCCCTGACTCTCTGTCCTGGGCTACATAATTGCTTTGTCTTTTCTCTATTCTTTCCCTGTCCTTTTCTGTTTGCATCCAAAAAAGAGCTCCCTTCCCTGGCCCTGCCAGTGCACTGCCTGACTTGTCACTTACATGAGCCTTTTAGGTAGTGTTTCCTCCTCGGACACTGCTGATTGCACAAAGGTAAAGAAAACTTATTTTAATTTGCTACCTCCTTGTTCCTTCCCCAGTAAGTTGTTGTCAGATCTGTTTTCACTTCTGTTAGGCTTAGTGGCATCATTCTGGTGTGAGAGGAGATAGATAACTTGTTGAAAGAATTGTAAGAAAAAAATGGATACAAAGCAAATTACTATACTGTTGTCAAAATAGATCTGAGAAGTGACACATTCTGGAAATGGGTACCCTCAATCTTTGTTGCTAGTGGCTGGGATTGTGTCAACAGTTGGGAAGTGTGCTGCTCATTTCTTTTGCAAATTTGACACAAGCTCCCATACCGATCTTGTGCTTGCATGCTATTTTGTACAGAGAAATTGTAAAGCTCCCAGGAAGAGGGCAGAGTTTTGGTTTTGGTTTTTCCCTCTCCCCTCTCTGAAATGACTTTGTAAGACGTTGACCAGGTAACTCTCCTAAACTTAAAACTGTAAGTTTTTTTGGTTGGTTGGTGGGGTTTGTTTCTTTTTTTTTTCTACATGTACTGTTTTGTGAGTTGGCAGTATATTTTAAATTTTTTAGAAGTCTTTTAGGTTCCCTTGTCTTCTTGTCACCGTCTTCTTCCTGTATCTCAGAGTGTATTTTTATTTTGAATTGGCCTCAGCGGACTTAAAGCAGCATTGGTGTGAAGAGGTGTGCTTGGGCCTTTGGTGGCAGTAAGCCTTTAGATCAGGTCAAATTCCAGCAACTGCGGCCTCAGCAAAGACACTTCACTGTGGGTGTGAAGGAGCAAAAAGTCACCCATTACAAGCTATTACAAAAGAGAAGAAACCTTTAAGTAACTACAAAAATTTAATTTCTTCCAAGAAATGCAGTTAGCTGGTCCCAGCAAGTGTACATGTTGTGAGACGTTTTAAATCTTCTCAAGGTTCACATAATATTCATGATGATGATTCAGGTGAGAAACAATTGAACCTGTCAACTAAGGCATAAGTATTTAGATCTGTCCCAACTTCCAGGCATTTAAATGAGTTTAATATTAAAGTTTTAAAGGTGTTTACTAACTACAGTGAGATCCCAGCCCAAATTCAGTGCGGATTTTAAGATATATTTTATCTAATTTTTTTAGATTTTAGGGGGTTTTATGTGCCCTTAAGTTATTTGTAGATTATTGTTGGGTATTATTCACTGTCTTTAGATTTAACTATATGTGCTTCATCTAAGTCTCCAGACTGAGTATTGAGGAACTTATGCTGTTCAAAAATTGAGACTTTTTTCTTCTTTCTGTATGTTAACATGAATAATTTTACAGCATTCTTGTTCTTTATTTTTTTGTTTAAACTTGGTAACACCATTTCTTCTTAGGTGAACCCTGTGTTGAAACTCTCTTGAGTTAGAAGAGGATGGGGAGGAAGGGTATTTCAAAAGATAAAAGTAACTGCAGATATTAATACTAATTTCAGAATGTTTTTTGTAAACAGTGCTCAGTAACTGTAAATGTGCTGTACATTTTATAAAGCTGGTTTCCTCACAAAAAATTTATTTAATGAATAGCCTTTTTATGGTACTTGCATACACTTACTCGTGCCCTGTGGTACAGTTTGCTGTGAGTTGGCTTAGTGGTTCCCACGTGGTGGTTTATTGAAATTTGTAGTGCTTATACGTACATGTGTAGAGGAGCAGATCTAATTGTTTCAGTTACTACAAGGTGTAATTTGGATGTTATTATTTTTTCCTTTTTTTCTTCTTTTTCTTTTATTCTAAGTAATAGATGCTATTATCTCTGACTGCCTCTTTATATTTTAAAATAGCTGCTTCCGAGAGAAGGGATTTTTATGCACTTACAGTTTCTAGCCACAGCTTTTTCAGTTAAGGGTGTGGCTTTTTCTGTCACAGTTGTGTTAGAACGGGCTCTTGCACAAAAACACTTATCATGGCATTACAGCTTATCTTACTTGGGGGTTGTAGTACGCTGCATGGGAAAGGAGCTATCTGTTCTGAAGAGTTGTGGGAGTGAAGGTGATCTGAATTTTTTTTTTTTTTACTACCTGGGCACCCTGTTGTGACTTTCCAGTGTATTGAACCATTGGCCATTTCCCAAGTCTGTGTTCAGCTTAATTGTTCAGATTCCTTTTATTTGTTTATTGGTATCTGTATTACTGAAGCTCTTAGAATTCATCAGGCCTTAATCCCAACGGGTCTTCTGAGGAAATTCATAAATAAATTTCAATGGCTTCTGCAAAATGTTATCAAACACATCTATTTCAAATTAAAAAATCAATACCTCTGTCATTGGTGGCTGACAGCTGTTAAAATAAACAATTACTATCACAGTAATAAAACAGTTAATTACTAGACCTTGAGGGTGAAATACAGAATTATGAAGCTGATACTTAACCTTAGATATGATAGCTTACTGTTAAACATTGAATTTCCTGTTAAACTATTGCTACTACATAGTGGTGAAGCAGTAATAGCTTCCCAGGGCTGCCTTAAATGGCATCTTACACTTGGTGAAGGATTAATACAACTTTGGCAAGACACCGTGATCCCATCTTAATGTTGCCTGAGCAGGCTGTTAGGGACAAGCTTATTGTCATTGTGAGTAAGAAACAGTGAAGTAATTATGTATGTAACTCATTTGAAAACAGCTTTTGGTGCTCTGAAAGGAAGGTGGAATTAGTGTGAATAATTAAATGCAAAATGATGTTTGCAGATGTGTGTACACTCTTTTTAAAGAAGACTGCACATACACACAAGGTGCAACACTACACTTAAATATATTCTGGAAATGGAATGTTCAGCAGGCAGGAGCGGGCCTTTGTTCTCTGCTGGTGGCAGTGGTGGTAAGCTTGAGCTTGGTAGTTTTCCCCCACTTTGCTTTAAAGAAAATACACAAATGGGGCTACGCTCACCAGGCTGCAGTATAAATGCAGAACTACTGGAGCGGTTCAGTTTGCCTCCGTTCCAGGACTTGCCCTTGCGTGGTTTCTGAACACCCCGATTCCTCATGGTGAGCAGAGGGTAGTGAAGTTCAGACTTGGATTGGGCCGAGTGAGTGGCTCTTGTAAAAGAGTAAGCCGTATGTTTGAAACTGAGAACTGTCATTTTTCAACAAAAACCTGGATGTAGAGGCATTAGGATAGCTAATAGAGCTCTGAAGAGGGGTTGTGGAAAGTAGTAGTAGCCTTCAAAAGCGTTTTTGGGGTAGGAAACGACCAATGGTGCAAGCTGGAGGTTGTGAGGAGGAAGAGTACTTTGAGGGGGTGTACTAGGGATCTGAAATTGCCAAATGAGAGGTGGCTCCTTTGCTATAACTTCACTTGCTTAAAACTTTCTAGACCTAATAACCTTAAAAGGTTTTCCATGCAGATAAAAGCATTATTCTCGCTATACTGTATATTTCTTCCTGGGTGGAGGACAGCTAGTACGTAAAAGACATAATAAGGATGCATGTATGTGCTTACTTTAAAGAAGAAAAAAAATCTGGCTGCGACTCTTAAAGCCTAAACTGATTGGTTTAAAATTAAATACTTTAAACAGTGCAGAGGTGTCTTTGTGTATTTATTTAGCAACTCAGTGGGTGGAGCATCTAGAACTGGAGAGTCTTAAGCGCTAACAAATTTTTTGACGGTAGTATCCTCTTCTGCTTGGTCAAGGAAAATACTTTGTGCTCGTTATGCTCAACTGTCTTAGTTCAGTGATTTGTTCATTGTGAATTAAGAAACTGGTTGAGTTTTGAAAGTTGTTTTTCTATGTACTAATTAAAGAGGATGAGTCTGTTAATTCTGAAGTCTTGAAGTAGGTGATTTTCTTAACTGCAATGATTTTGTTTAACATAATCTGCACTTGAAAATACTTTACGTAAACTTTCTTTTTCTGTGTGCATCCACATCTGAGGTGGTTTTGGCTAATAAATGTACAAGTAAATTCCTAATAAAATTAAAATCCACAAGCAAATACAGTTTAAGACAAATCAGTAAAAAAAATCTAAATATAGTAAAAGAACAGAGACATCACAATTTACTAGTTATAACATGTAGAAAATAAATTGTTTCTTAAGTTGAGGTACATATAGTCTTTCCTACTGCAGAGCAGAAAGGATGGCAATGACTTGATAATATCAACAGATTTTAATGGTAATAAACCTTGCAAAACTGAAGATACATAATGAAATTGACTGTTTTCCAAACTGTGTGAACCCTGAATCTAAATCGGTATCATTGAAATCAATCTGTTTCACCTTACTGGAACAGGGAGCTAGATCCTGCTGCTTTATTCTCTTTATCTATTCTTCCATCTCCAGGAAAAGACCTACTGGCTTTTCTCGGCTTGTTTTCGTAGAAAAGTTGCTGAATGTCATGATGGCAAAGGTTTTCAACCTTGGTGTATAATAATTGCGGTTTGAAGTAGCAAGCTTTTCAGAGTTAAATATTCTTACAGTTCAGTGAGGTACAGTTAGTGAAATTTTGTTTAATCATGTACAATATGCAAAGAAAATATTTTCTGGAAAAGCATAATTTTGATTTGATATGTCAGATGATTGGGAATCGGAGGTTTGAGTCTCAAGGTGTTGCAAGGGTGGCTTGTTGCAACTGGTTGCTTGTCAGTGGAAGGCCTCAAAAAATCTTCTAAAAAGGATTTTGGAATGAAGGTTATAATATTGTGCCCAGAAATCTGGGATAATGTTGCACAGAGGGATTCTTGTGAGTGAGAGAACGATTTGTGTGTGAGAAATACCAGCTGAGTTTGCAGCCTTTCTAGTAAGATATATGTAGTTGCTGATTACAACACGTGAAACTGAAATGAATCCTGGCCAGTGGATGGGGGTTGTGTTTGTGCTTTCCAGATTCCAAACCCCACATGCTAATGTAGTGATGTGCATGTTGTTGAAAGAACCTAAAATAAATATATTTGTGAAAAATACACTGCAGGGATGCAGGGTGTTTCTGAGTTTGTCTCAAGAAATGTGTTAGCAATCTGAGCATGTTTTGGTGAGGCTGATTCTCCATTTTAGTGAACATGTGTGATATCCTATTTTCTGTAATGATTTAAATTCTGATTTATGCAATGTTCTTTTTATTATGTCTGCTTTAAGTAAAAAAAAAACCTGAACAAAGATCAAAACAAACCCAATTAGTTTAGACCTCACATATTTTGAACTTCTCTCTCATTGTCTGTAAGAAGGTTTGAAGGACTTCTGTGATTCTGAAAACCAAGCTGTATAGACAGCTTAAAGAACTGGAGGTGGTTTCAATGGGAACTCCTGTATTAGTTTTGTGTGGCATGTACATATGTAGCGTATTTGACTTTTCATATATGTTAGCCTGGTATTCTAATCTTCTATTTTACAATTATTTTTTCTCCTCTAAAATATTGCTATCTAATTGCACAAACGTGTTTTCTCAGTTTTGGAAGACATGCTAATTTTAGATAGATTTGAACTGTTACTCTGAAATAAGAAATGCATAAAAAGTTCTTAATTTTTTCCTTGCTTCATATGTTTATTCCTCTTTTCTGCCCTCTCTTCCTAGGTTCCTTAAAATTGTGCTATGAATGGTGATTCTGGTGTAGGGGTGGTGACTTCACCACCTCCAACAGCTCCTCATAAAGAGAGGTATTTTGATCGAGTTGATGAAAATAATCCAGATTATTTGAGAGAGAGGAATATGGCACCTGATCTTCGCCAGGATTTTAACATGATGGAACAGAAGAAGAGAGTCTCCATGATTCTTCAAAGCCCAGTAAGAAAAGAGAATGCTCCATCTTTAAAGTGATAAATTCATTTTCTTTATTTTTAATAGCCCTATGGAATTCTAATTTTCTGTTATCTTAGATAAATTTGATATTTTTTCAAATTGGCATTTCTTTTAAAGTATCCTAGTTGTAGTATACAGCCCTCACATATGGTTGAAATTTTTGTCTATTCATGAAACAATTCCTCAGTCTTGCTTTCAGAATTCTCTGTGTAATTGTCAACTGTGTTTTTTCATAACTAGATGTTACCATCTAGTCCTAGTCAGACATTTTAACTTGTTTCATATATTCGGTATTTATTTAAACATTTGAAGTAACATTTTTAAGAGTAGTTTTCACAAGGCAAGTCTGTCCTGTGCTCAGTTTTTCATGCATGATTCTGACATACGAAATCTTTTATATGTCACTTTCTGAGAGGAGGCACAGTAATAGACTGTGAGTGATTGACATTTAATATTAAAGATGTTGCCCTCAGGGAGAAAGTACACAAAACAAAATTTCTCTCATAACGTTTGTTCCTTCTGCACAAAGTGATGAGTGACTTCAGATACAAAACAGTTCATGACACAAATTCCTTAAGAACAGGGATGTAGTGGTATATTTACCCTTTTTTTTCACATGAAATCAACCCGTTTTATTTAGCCTCACTTACCAATTGGAATACATCTTTCAGGGCAGGTTCCTGTGTTCTTGTCAAAAGCAGTAGCTACCGGCAATAGTGTAGAAAAAAAAATAAAAATATTGTTTTCTTCCTTTCAAAGTTAAAACCAAAAAATTCCCAAAATAAAATAAAATAAAAACAACAAAAAAGGAGGAAAACAAACAAGGAAGCAAATAAACAAAAAAAACCCCAAGAAAAAAATTAAACAACCACTTGTTTTAAACATATTTTTAAAATTCAATGCTTATTTCATCCTGTGTTCCTGGATGCCTTCGTGGCTCTTGGCTCCCTGCGAGCTGCACTGGCAATTTTCCTTCTCTTTTCTCATTCTGCTACTTTTCCTTTCATGTTTTTTGTTCATGTTGATTGTACATCCTGCTCCTTATTCCAGAAATGTGTTGGGTAGGTTCAGCGAGTTTTGGTGTTACTTGAAGAGAATGCTGGAATTTCCATTAACAAAAAAAAAAGTGACTTATATCACTGGAACTCTAGAGAGCAACATTTTCAAGTAACAGTATGTGCCCCAAATTCTGCCCTGGGCTCTCTTTCAGAAGAGGTATAGGATGTTTCCATCTGAGTGCTAAAAAGAAGCTGTGTGTGGAAGGCTGAAGTTCATTTGACCATGCTTTACAATACGCAATGTCCTGTTGCCAGGCTTTTTGTGAAGAACTGGAATCTATGATCCAGGAACAATTTAAGAAGGGGAAGAACCCAACAGGCTTATTGGCTTTACAGCAGATTGCGGATTTCATGACAACAAACGTACCAAATGTCTACCCTGCAGCACCACAAGGCGGGATGGCTGCGCTAAACATGAGTGAGTGCACCTTAATTTATAATAGTTGAATTAACTTTTGTTTGGTGGTTTGTTTTTGTTTTTTTTTTTTGAAAGGCTTCAAATGAAGACTATGAATGAAATGAAAAGTACTCTGAAGTTCAAATGCTGCCCTGTTCTGCTCACAGGAATATGGCAAACATGAAATGAGTTTTTTAGTTTCTAAATACCACAGCGATGTGCAGTGTGATTCATAACATCAAAAGCCGTTTCAAGTGTAGTATCTTAATTGAAAAGTAAGCCTGATAAGTCAGCACTAGTAAAAAATTGTAAGATCTAAATATTGCTAATGTTCGCCACATGGATTGTCTGCAGGAAGATGAAATGCTCCTTAGGAGTCTAGTAACAGTGAAGGTCTTTAGAAACGAATTGGTTTTGCCATTGAAATACTGCTTGCATTTTTCTCTTGTGAAGTGAGAAGTGTATAGTTTAGGCTGTAGCATGGCCTGATTCTGCTTTACACAGTTACTTTTAACCACATTTCTAATTGCACTGTAACTAGAAGTACAAAATCTGTAATTATTTACCATAATCTTCCTCTCTAGCTCGTACTTAATTTTTCCTAATTAGATGAACCCGTGTTCCTATTTTTAGCTGTGTAATTCTTCTTTTCAGGAATACCAACTCATGTATCTCTAAAACTTGGGGTTACGTTTTTCCATTAACAATGAAGTCATATTTTATAGACAATCATTATTTTGAGAGTGAAAAAAAAAATTGCTAAGGAACACACTGTCACCTTAGCTCTAATGAATATTAAGGAAGGAAACGAATTCTGAGTCTACCAAAGATAAATAACCTTGTCCGAGACTGTCATTGTATTTGTGTAATATGAATTACATCATCAAAGTCATTAAAGTTTGCTATCCATTTCTTAGGTTAATATGCTGCTATAAACTAGTGAGAACAAGCACTGCAATAGCAGGGTACGTTGTTAGGTTTTAACTGATGTTGAACGCAACCCTCCTTGTGCTTTTTTTTACCCCTTCTCCATTTCAGGTCTTGGAATGGTGACACCAGTGAATGATCTGAGAGGATCAGATTCCATCGCTTATGAAAAAGGGGAGAAGTTGTTACGATGTAAATTGGCAGCTTTCTACAGATTAGCAGATCTCTTTGGCTGGTCTCAGCTTATTTACAATCATATAACAGTGAGTATTGAATCAACAGATAACAGAACCAATTGTTTTAACGTACAACGGAATTGCTTCCCTCTGCCAGCTGTCATTTGCTCTGTGTGTGGAAGAGGAGCAAAGTGGTATCGAAAGCAGTAAAATAGTGAAGGGATTTGTTATTGCATCTCAAGAATAAGAGTTGGAACAGCTTGGATGTCAGCTACCGTAGCCTGAATAGAGTCTTAAATGAGTGTATGTGAAAGTTCATATGATGAAATTAAGATTCCTGAAAGACTCAGTCTTTTAGTATTTAAACGCTTTGAATAATTGTATGTATTACTCTGCAAGGTCATGTCTTAGTTTTCTTGCTAAGTACTAAAATATCTTCTTATTAGTCATTTGGTTGAGTTGTAAAATTCAAGGTACCAATCGTTTTGAAAAAGAAGCAATAGCATCTCTGAACATGAGCGAGCTACTTAGCTTAATGCAGTGTGCCAACTATTTTTCTTGTGACTGAGTAATCGCTGGCATCCATATAAATAATGACAAGGAGGTCAAATCAAGGATGTTTTATATGCCAGAAGAATGATCAACACGAGTCTCATGAGTACAGTCACAGCTGTGGTGTGCGACCCAGTCAATTGTCTTTGTAACAGAGCTGAATTGTTATTTTTCTGCATAGTAGAGGTTGTCCTTTATGTATTTTCAGTCCTTCTAGTTGCAGTCTGAGATATGGTAATTTTATTTCTGCTTTTTGAGGTTCTGGGGTATATTATTTGTGAACCAGTAAAGGTGATAAATGATATGGGTAGGTGTAGGATCAAGGCACCGTTGGTTAGATCATTTGGTTCCTTTAGTAAGGGAACACAGCCAACATAATGGTTCTTGTAAACAAGTCTGTGCCACCCCATGATTTCTCACACGTGACAGGAGAATCGATTTTGCAAAAGGGATGTTAACGTGATAAAAAGGTTACTAGGCAAGCAGGCTCAAGCAGGCTTGGAGATGGCTTTCTAGTGTGAACTTCAGCCCTGGGAATGTTTATGCATTTATATAAAATGGTCAATGTAATGAAGAGCGGCATGTTTAGGGAAGTGCTTGAGGCAGGGACGTGTGATGGGGTGGAACGCTTTCTTTTGGGGAGGAGAAGAACAATAAGATTAGATAGTGGCAATACCAAGCTGAGGTGGGAGCCAATCAAAGCACTTGTGAGTATGGGATTCTGAACGCAGTTTAGACAGTTTTGAAGGGTGAAGTGGTACTGGAATGCTCTTGGTTTGGATTGTCAGTGGCAATCACAAATTGTAGTTTACCCATCTTTTACAAACTTCTCTAGTGATTACCATTCTGAAAGATGACTAATTGATCTAATTTACCTTCAGAAGCTAATCTAGAACAAGATGGTTGTGTATTTACAAAATAGTCTTGTCTTTGTTCCATATACCCATGCAGTAAGTAGTAGTGTGGTAGTAAGGTGCTCCTTTGGAATGTGGTGATTGCCTGCCACTTCATACAGAGCTTAAAAACTCCAGGTTTTTAAGTTTTTTGTGAGTGGGTGCTCTAACTTGAATGCAATCACCTAGTAAAAGCTGCCAGTGTACTACTTAAAAGATACAACAGCCTTCTGTGAGGGTTGTAAACCTATATGTGAGAGGAGAAAGGAATTGTGAGAATATGAGAGCATATGCCAATCTGGGCATATCAGGTAGTTGGGTGGAGTATCTTTGCTTTTCGGGATCCTTATCAATCACTAACAGCTGCTGTGTGTGGAATCGTTTGGACTGCTGCAGTCCCGATGCAGAAGCAGAATTAGAGCAGCAAGACCTCATGTCAAGTACAAGAATGTAAGGTGAGCCTGGGTGCCTCCAGGGTTAGGCCGAACGTGAGATTACAGGTTTACAGAAGGTACACATCATTTGCCAAGCCTTGGCTTACTTTGAGGGCATGAGCTGTTTATTGCATTGAATCCTAAAGTGGTTTATGAGTCTTGCTTCTTGTTTGTATTATGTTTGACCTTACTTCTTAGCTTTTGGGGCATTTTGTGTAATACCTGGTTTTTGTCTTGCATAAATAAAATATTTTTCAAGGTAATTGACACTTTTGTAATGGAGAACTATTTTGGTGATTCATAAAAGTACAAGTTAACTTCAATGAACAGGTTCAGTTTAAGGCTCTTATGCTGTAGGGTGTTACCAGCTAGCTATAAAGTAAGATAGATTTGTACTAGAAGCTTTTGGATGACTGATCAACTACTTATTTTAGAATTTTTTTTCCCTGCTGTAGAACTATATCAAAGTATGTATGTATTTAATGTTGCAAGTAGCATAAGGGAGCGTAAAGTAGCTGCGTCTTGGGAAAAAGTCATAAAGAAAAATGGCATAAGTCACAATGAAAATTTAAAAAGCATGGAAAAAAAAAACCCCCAACACAAAAACTGGGTAGAGTCGTAGCAAAATAGGGAGTTGTCCCACATGCCAGTAAAACATGTGAAACCTTCTAGTTCTCCATTGAGAGACACCTACACTGCCTAGCTGTCTTGTAGTTCTCAATGCACAGACTTCAAGCAGATGTATTCCAAGATGTGAATGGTTTGAAGTCAGAACTATTTTTGTATTATAAACTCCTGATTGTGTGAACTAGACAGGAGTAAAAGCATAACTAGGGGTCATGATACTTGGTAGAAGACCTTCAAGTGTGTTGTACTGCTCACAGATGTCTCACAGGCACCAGCATCAGTGATGAAACCCTCAGCATCAAGATGTTTTAGGTCTGCGGGCCAAATTCTTGCGTTTTCTCACATGCTTCTATTTCATACCTTCTGTTTTACTATGGTAGAAATATAGATACTCATTTGAGAATGAGAATACTCATTTTTCTAAAAAAAAAAACAACACCAAAACAGCAAAACCCAAACCAATCAACCATACAAAAAAACCCATAACCCCCC
>VZZY01018829.1:24899-76030 GCA_013400335.1 Eurystomus gularis | reverse complement strand
AACCCACCCCCCCCCAAACAAAAACCAACCAACCAAAAAACAAACCCACAAAAAAAAACCCCAAACAAACAGAAACCCTAGTAACTTTTTTCCTCATTGCTCTCAGTATTATTCCTTTTACCCAGGGTAGTCAAGTTGTCATTACCACAGAATCTAAGAATTTACTACCTTCCCACAATCTGAAGGACTCTGGCATGTACCTGCCATCTGGTTTTGTTCAACATGAGTTAATTATCAACTGGATATGAGCCACTAGTGTGCAGTTGCAGCCCAGAAGGCCAATCACATCCTGGGCTGCATCAAAATAACTGTGGCCAGCAGATCAAGAGAGGTGATTCTGCCCCTCTACTCTGCCCTGGTGAGACCTCACCTGGAGTATTGCGTCCAGTTCTGGAGCCCTGGCATAAGAAGGATGTGGACGTATTAGAGCGTGTCCAGAGAAGGGCCACCAAAATGATCAGGGGAATGGAGCATCTCTCATATGAAGACAGGCTGAGAGAGTTGGGGCTGTTCACAGCCTAGAGGAGGCTCCGGGGGGACCTTATACTGACCTTCCAGTACCTGAAAGGGGCCTACAGGAAGGCAGGGGAAGGTCTGTTCACAAGGGTTTGTAGTGATAGAACAAGGAGTAATGGTTTTAAGCTAGGAAAGGATAGATTTAGGTTGGATATTAGAAAAAAGTTCTTTAACATGAGGGTGAGAGATCACTGGAATGAGCTGCCCAGAGAGGTGATGGAGGCCCCATCCCTGGAGTCATTCAAGGTCAGGCTTGGTGGGGCTCTGAGAAGCCTGACCTAGGTAGAGATGTCCCTACTTGAGTAGGGAGGTTGGACCAGATGACCTCTAGAGGTCCCTTCCAGCCTAAAACATTCTATGATTCTGTGATCTGTGCTGTATGTTGATTATCTCTTGCAGCACACGTGAAGGTCACATTGCATGTGTTATAGGCATGCATGCCCATTCCGTGCTCAGGAAGTGAAAATAACTAACATGGTTTTGGGCCTTCTTATATGCTTTAAAATATCCTTAATAACGTCTGTTTTATCCTTAGGCCAGAGTAAATTCTGAGCAGGAGCACTTCCTCATCGTACCTTTTGGACTCCTCTATAGTGAAGTTACTGCGTCTAGTTTGGTAAGCAATTACTGCTTTCAGTAGCTGTAAACTGTGAACAGCTGAATCTGCTCGCTCTGTCTGTCACTGCTGAAATTCTATCCTAGAGAATACTTCACTCTAGATGAAGTGTATCTAAACTCTAGATGTTTAGAATAGTTTTATTGAACGTGGCTGGTTTTGGTACAGCTGAGGGATCCGAGAGAGATTTCCTTAGACGTGTTCACCACCAGGTGTCCTGCAGTTGATCTGGCTGTAAGGAGGAGCCGGGTCATTTGGGGAGCTAATCCCATCACGCCTTTGGAAGCTGCTGGCTGTTGAGTCAGGCTTGTAGAGGGAAACAGGTATTTCAGACAAACGATGCAAACCAATTACAATTTCAAGATGCCTAATTTAGTTGCCATTGTTTAATAGTGTAAGTAGCTGAGATATAACTCCTTTAAATGTTAGCAAGTTGGGAGCGTTATGAGGGTTTATCTTCTGCTGAAGGCAGCTTTAGTTGGTGTAGTTGACTGTTATGTTGAAACAAAATAGAAACTTTAAAGCTCTTCTTTCCACCTGGCTACTGTAAGGTAAGTGACCTCTAACAGTGGTAAGTGTGTGCAGAGCAGTAACATTTCCAACTTGACAGCTCAAGGTCCCAGTACTCCCTGTCAGCTTTCTGTAAAGTCGGCTCTTACATAACTCCACCTTAACTATCTGTAAAATTGTAATGGAAAAAGCTGTAAGAGGAATGGAGAAAACATACCTGCCCTCTCTTGTTACTGCGAGATTTTTAGAAGAGGGCAAGGGTCACACTGTGGGGGTATCATGTGTTTTGTTTTGGTTTTTTACAGATGTTCTGCTTTAATCTTTGTATCAGGAATGTATACAATGTACCTTGAGAGCTAAGGTTGCATTAAGGTAGCGAAATACACGTATGCAGAGTGGAGCACGTTCACACAGAACATAGCTAGCGGTGGGATTTAATAAGAAGAGAGACTACAGTGATAGGCATGTAGCTTAGCCAGATGAGCTTGCTGCCCGGCAGCCTGCTTACAGAACTGGCCCTTTATCACCCCTTGCTCTTCCCTTCTCCACTTGCCTTGTGTGGTATCAGTGGTATGGTTACCTAGGTGCTGGACCTTTCGAGAAACTGCTTCCTAAAAGGTCTCAGTACTTCTTCTCCGGTATCTGTAAAGTTTGCAGGTTTCTCATGTAACTCCACCACAACTCTGAAATGCAGCTATTTGTCACAGCACCCTATGGAACTTTTTTTACAACTTTTGGTAACTTTTTGTTACAGCTTCTTACACGCAGTGATTTCTCATGTCATTTCCAGTAGCTCCTGATGTCCTTTTCAATTGGGTTAATCTCAAGCTGGGGCCCTGCTCACCTACCTACAGCCTTACCATGCACATTTTGACAGTTGTTGAAATAAAATACTGAGAGAAATACAGTTTTACAACTTCAGTGGTAGGTGCTGAATTAAATAGGATTTTTGGCAGTCTTCATTAACTTATGAAACATTCTTTTCATTCCCAGGTTAAAATCAACATTCAGGGAGATGTAGTTGATCGTGGAAGCACTAACTTGGGAGTAAACCAAGCTGGTTTTACTTTGCACTCTGCAATTTACGCAGCTCGACCTGATGTTAAATGCATTGTTCATATTCATACGCCAGCAGGGGCAGCGGTAAGCACACTTCTTAGTTTGTCATTTGTCCTGTTCCCCCTCCCCACCCAACTGGAAAATAGGTGTGTCCCCGTTAATCACAGATTTGCTTCCTCTTTGAAGGGTACACAGACTTTAAGCCTGCCTTCAAATACGTTGTTCTGTCTGAACCCATCAGAACCTCCTTATTTAGGTGGTACATGAGTGCTCAGTAAATTGAGTTTTACCTCTTTGGAATTTTTTGAGAGTCATCTGGTGACTCTTTCATCACATTCTGATTCTTTTTTTTTTCTTTTATTAATTGATTAACAGCAGCAGTGCAGCCATTTTAAAGATAAATGATCAGATTCCTAAAATTGTGAATTATGGAGCAGTCGTTAAAAATGTTCCTTAGCTTTATTTGCAGTGCTGCAGAATTTTTTTTCTGAGTCTTTTCATATTGATGTTGATGTCATCATGTAAAAGCAGCTGTACTGAGTCAGACCCAAGATCAATATGACCTTTGTATCTAATCCAAAACTAAAAAATAGAGACGTTCGAGATGGCGTGTATGACCACTATGTACGTGCCTGCACTGACACATATAATACATAAAAATATATTTTAAAATTAGAATTGTTTTTTCATTTTTTTCCTGTTGCAAGAAGTTGAGCTGTTTTAATATTTCCCAGGTTTCTGCAATGAAGTGTGGTCTGTTGCCAATTTCACCTGAAGCCCTTTCTCTTGGGGAAGTAGCTTATCATGACTACCATGGTATTTTAGTGGATGATGAAGAAAAAGTGGTTATTCAGAAAAATCTGGGGCCTAAAAGCAAGGTCAGTATTTATATCTAGAATTAAAGAAAAGTATGCGTGTGGGGGTGGAGGAGGCATGTTCTTTAATCAAGAGCAAGAAAATACTTGCCTTAGTGCTGTTAACTTTCTTTGCAATATCTCTCTAGGTCCTTATTCTCAGAAACCACGGCTTAGTATCAGTCGGAGAAACTGTTGAGGAGGCTTTCTACTATATTCATAATCTAGTGCTTGCCTGTGAGATTCAAGTAAGAATTTTAGTACATGACGTAATAGTACAGTCTGTATTAACCTTCAAACACATTTAGTTGTGCATTTTACTGATTAAACTCTTGATATCAACTGATGTGGGGATTTGTGAAATCATTATATTATGCAGGGACATCCAAAACATTAGCTTAATCAGCAAATTTAAATACCTTATTGGAACCACTGATTTGATATATACTACCTATTAAAACAGATATTTTCAAAGCCTTAAAGACAACTTTATACAACTGTGTTGATTTATTTAGCTGTAAAATGAAGTACATTTCTTCTGTTTATTTCTGATGTTAATTTTAGGGGGTTCTTTTGGTTGGTTTTTTCCCTCTCAAGAAACCTAAACCTGACTTTATTGTTTTTAAGGTACGTACACTGGCCAGTGCAGGTGGACCTGACAACTTAGTGCTTTTAGATCCTGGAAAGTATAAAGCCAAGTCTCGTTCCCCTGAGTCCCCAGCAGGTGAGGGTACTGTATCCCATCCAAAATGGCAGATTGGCGAACAGGAATTTGAAGCTCTTATGCGAATGCTCGATAATCTGGTAAGACAGACGTTTTTGTCTAATTGTTTCACATGATATGTATAAAATAAGTGAAAATCTGCAATAAGGAACACTAGTAAAGAATGGGCTGCATGTAGTTAGGATACTTTATACAGCCTGCACCTTGTTCTTTCCCAAAGATTAAACGTCCTGAGAGAAGGGGACAACATGGAAAGCATCACAGAATGCTTCAATTACCCTTTGTGTGGATAGCAGCTTTACTTCTGCATTCGTAATCTGGCAGTTATTGGAGAGCTCAGAGGGGATCATTGTGTGATTTGGCACTTCCAGATCAGAGTACTGTGGTGCTTGCTGCTCCTTAGTCTGTGTCCCTCTGTTCCCATCCCCTCCTAAAATCTGTACAACAATGGTAACGTTTTCTCAGTGTAGGGCCCAGCACGATGTGATTTTTGTAAGGCTCTCCTAAAACCTTGAAGAGCTCAAAAGACTATCTTCAAATAAATAAGTCTTCAGATAAAATGGTTTTGGTAAAATCCCATCTGTAATGAATGACCAGCTACCAGCACTTGCTATCCAGCTTTAATGGGATTCCCCTTTTTAAAAGGGGAATATTTGGATAGTAAACTAGACCAGTCCAAACAAAACTTTTTTTTCATCTGTCAAACACATCATTACACAAGTGGTAATTTTTTAACTTCAGTGTGAGAAGAGGCAGATCCATAGCACTGCTCTTGATGAACTCAGTGACCTAAATGGCTTTCCACAGGACTACTGCAAAATTTTTCATGAAAGTTTGATGCAAAGTCTTTGAAGGTTGATCTGCCAAAAATGGTGACTCATTTAAATTAGTGATTCAGAAGTTTCTTAGGTGGGAAAGGATGCTAATGCAGTGTCACTGCTGTGTGTCATCCACCTTTGACGTGTCGTTGTCCACCAGAACTGGTGAACAGCAGGTAAAGAAAAGGCTGTGTTGTAGGATGGTTTTTGCAGTTAAGGGTATTGATCAAACCAAAATTCAGTTGTCTGTTGAAAAACTTGGAGATGTAGAAGACTAATTCTGCCGCTCTGTTTCTTCAGGGTTACAGAACCGGCTATCCATATCGATGCCCTGCTCTGAGAGAGAAATCTAAAAAGTACAGCGATGTTGAGATTCCAGCTAGTGTCACAGGTTACTCCTTTACTAGCGATGGCGAATCAGGCACTTGTTCCCCCCTCAGACACAGTTTTCAGAAACAGCAGCGAGAGAAGACAAGGTGGCTGAACTCTGGCCGAGGGGATGATGCTTCTGAAGAAGGGCAGAATGGCAGCAGTCCCAAGTCGAAGACTAAGGTGTGGACGAACATTACACACGATCACGTGAAACCCTTGCTGCAGTCTCTCTCGTCCGGTGTCTGCGTGCCAAGCTGTATTACCAACTGCTTGGTCTGTGCCTACCTTACTGTTCATAGTTAGATGATGTAGAGCAACTTGGGGCGGCTGGCACTGAGAGGCTTTGGGAAGAAAAAGATAACTCTCCTAATTCTTTTCTTCTTTCTTATGTAAAAAAAACTAAATGTGCTTTACTAACTACTTAATTTGGCTTTGAGTAGATGTGAGCTGTAAAAATTATCTCACTCATTAATGCTTAAAACTGCTTAAGGCTTTGGAGCCTTTACTTTTCTTTGGGCTTTTCAAGCTAATGACCAAACAGATTGAATCATAGTTTTCGCTGAATGGGCTCTGCTTTTAAATGGTTTAATTAAGGACAACTGTGTTAGGGAACTACTAATTCTATCTGCATGAAAGCTTTTCAGTTAAAACAAAAATGAAACTGTTCTATCCACTTTTGTACAAGTATTTCTAAAAATAATCCAATTTCTATCCTCTGTTACGTGTACCAACTTAATTTGCAAGCCACTTGCAACCCTCTCGGTGTGAGAGGGTAGAATTGATTTTGAAGTATGTAAGTGTTTGGTGGGTTTTTGTTTGTGGCTTTTTTTTTTTACCCCTTAAGCAGTTTTTCTTGTCTAGTTTCTCAGCTCCTCTTCCTGTCCTGTTTGCTTTTGTCTACCCCAAAGCCTCTGAGTGTTCACAACCAGCTGCCTTCTGCATGTAGTGTTGCATGTAAGTAGATGGCCATAAATGGAAAGTCTTTCCTAAAGTATCAGCTGGGTGCGGCATGACTAAAGTGCAGCTCAGGCCATCAGCAGGCACTAATCGATAGATTCTGCAACCAGTGCTGCTTTTTTGTTTATCAATGCTGCTTACAGTTCAATTTTGCACTGAAAGAGATGTTAATTGAAAAGCAAAAGTATTGAATGCTTTCAGATGGACATCAATAGCTGCTGGTGTGTGACTGTGGTTTGGGTATTTTCTTGGGCATATGCAGAGCATCTCAACTGCAGGCAGGGATTTGCACCCATACGAGCTTTTGTAACGGTTGACTTCGAGCTGAACCTGTAGTAGTTCAGCAGTACTGCAGTAGTGGTGCCATGTGCAGTAATAGTATGGTTACAGGTGAGTCTTAACAAAAATAACTAGTACTCTTGAAAGGTAAAAAATACACAGTATTTTCTTCCAGAACACCACTTCGTTCTTATTTACCCCTACAAAACTCTGCTTCACCTCAGAATGCGCTCAGAAGCTCTCTTATCTTTGGAATACTTTTATGGAATGATTACTCAGGCAATGTGTGTACTAAAATCTATAGCGTTAACATGTAGACAGCCCTGGAAGAACAGAGGATCTCTATTTCTGTGGTGGTTTTGTGCTGTTCTTTTTGGTTTAAGAAATTTAATATGTACGCATATTGTTTGTACTATCAACACTTTGCTAAACTCAACTATAGTTTTGCCTTAATTGGAAGAAATCTTAAAGTTATGCTTATATTTGGAGCAGTTTGTGCTTTTCAACCTTAGCTCACAAAGTAGGTAGTATTTTATATTTTAAATTATCAATGAAAGATTGAAGCAAAATTCCTGCTCAGAAACTAGTCTTGTTTAATGAAATAATGAAGCAGTAGAAAGTTTCATACAGTATAACAGGTTTGTGTATTTAATTTTTTTAAATGCTTGTTATTAACCTAAAGAAAAAGTAGCTTGTGATGTTGAGGTTGTTTTTATATGTTTTGACTAAAAGCTATCTTTAATAAAAAGCTGGAGTAGTTTTTATCTGAGAAGATAATCATCAGTGAGTATTTCACAGCTCCATGTTCATTCCATTTTTTTACTTTACAGTTGCAAAACATTTTAAAATTCTGTTGCTTTTTGAAGTTTGACAGTTTCTGGCTATCTCTTATTTCTCGAAGTGACTCAGGAAAAAACGCATAGCATTTGCTCTGTGAACAGGTTTGCTTTACTGTTTGGTGCATTTTCTATGCAATAGTGATTGGAAATTAGGACTCTGCATATGATAGACGTGTCAAGATAAGAGTTAGTTGTGCATCAAATTAATCAGAGCTCCATACTAAATGCACTGATCAAATAAAGCAACCTTCTATGAAGAACCCATGAAGCGCTTAAATTTTGTGTTGGGATATTTTTGTAACCTTTTGAGCTATGAGTTATAAAATATTCGACATCACCAAACTGTTCCTTGAGGTTGCTGTGCAGATACAGCCATTTATTTGTGCAGAAACTAATTCTGGAAACAGACCATTTTGCCGAAGTAGCTTGTTTTAATGCAAAACTTTGGTGATGCCCACTCTTGCTTCACAGTACAGAATCATTCACTAAACCTGGTTAGTGACATCACATTGCTTTTCATACTTCTGTCATCTTATGCTTTAAGTTTGCTTCGGTGTTTGTTGAGCATCAGAGGATTGAATCAATGATCTTTCTGTCTCTCGTGCTATTTGCTAAAAACACCCAGTGTGGAAAACGAAACTAGCAGTAACGGGGTTTTAGAGCTCATGTCTTAGATCTCGCTGTGCTTCTTTGGGTAAGGAATGGTGTCCTTTTTAAACAAATATGAACTCATTGCTAAATTTCTGATAGAAATGTCCTTAAAAATAAGTAAATTATATTGGAGTTTTCCCACTCCTGCGTTAATATGTCTCTTGATAAAGTGAGGAGTAGACGGGTTTGGAACCACAGAACGCTGCAGTTGTCACTGTGGTCAAGTGCCCAGAAAACCAGCTTAAAAGCCTTCCAGTCTCCATGATGTCCTAATTACACATAGCTGTAGTAATTGCGTCAGTTTTGGGTGGAAGTTATTTGCAAGTTAACTGACTCTAGTTTCTGTTGTTGCTGGCTTGACCTGATTGAATGATTCTGATCATTAGAAATATATCTGAAGGTACAGTTTATGTAACTGAAGAAAGAAGCAACTCAAATAGTCTTCGGAATGACTAGAAGAATACAATCATTGGTTCAGTTCTCTGCTATGTATAATGCATGATCAACTGTTATGTGAATTTGCTGCTCTGAGTGTCCGTAGCTATTACAGCCCTTCTGACTCTTCAACTGTTCTTGATGTTACAGTGGACTAAAGAGGATGGACATAGAACTGCCACCTCTGCTGTCCCTAACCTGTTTGTTCCATTGAACACCAATCCAAAGGAGGTCCAAGAAATGAGGAACAAGGTTTGTAATAGCAGTAAAATAACTTTTTTTGGTCATCACTACAATTAAGTTCTGTACTTGTAATGAACTCACTCTCCTGTAGTGAAACTTTTGGGGTTTAATAACACAGCTCTGGTATTGTCCTGCCCCTTTATAACTAGACACTGAAATAACTTCTATATGTTCTGAACTCACCTTGGAAAAAGATGATGTGACTGTCCACTCTGTGAAGACTTTCAATGACTTATATTTTTTTACTGTCAGAGCAGTTGCTGGATACCTCTGAAACTGCCTCTGCTGAGTTAATGGAAGTAATTCTGTTCCCCGAGGTCGTAGCTTTACGCTAGTGACCTGCTTTCCTGTTTTGGTTTCACCAGTTGAAGCTGTGGCCCAAGAAGTCCATGGATCTCTCTCCATGTTGTAGTTTATTATAACGTGCTGTGATTGCTGCAGAAACTTTTTGGGCCTTTGGAACGGCATGTTTTTGAAATGACCTAGCAGTTAATTTTTCAGTCTTGGAAAGTTTCATGTCTTGTCACCAGTCTACCATCAGGAAAGCACTGAATGCATTGGGTTTTTCTCACGTCATTTCTTTTAAAGCATAAAATATGCGCTGGCATATTGTTAGTACTTACCTTGCTCTGGATAGTTTTGCTGCTCCTAACTGGTGGCCATATGGAACATGGGAGGTAGCATTATGTCACAGGAAAGGCTGTGTGCAGGGCTACTGGCAGGAATACTGAGTTGTTCTAAAATAATTTTGTATGAGGTCGACAGAGCTTTTGCTTGTCCTGATCTAGCGCTGTAAAAACCACTTGAAATGAGAAGTCGAGTGAAATTGCCAAGCAGTTCCTGTGTTGTTTGAAACACAAATACTGCTTCATTCAGACTTTTAATAATGTGACTAATAGGAGAGAAGTAAAACTTCAAACTTTTTCCTGATGACAAGAATAGTAAACTAGAAGCAAGTACAGGTGGTGCAGGATCTTGATACTTTCTGAAATACCAAGTATTAATAATACCTTGTCTTTGTATACTTGTATGGATGTATTTTTGATATAAATTTAATAGTCTTTTTAGTAGTAAAGTAGAGGTCTTTCTGGATGTGCTTTTTCCCCATTGATCTTGGAACAAGAACCAGAATATTTCAAAAAAATAAATTTTGAGTAGTTGTGACGTATTTTCTACCACTGTAGGACAGCTAATTTAAATAGATGATACCTAGTTTTAAAGATCCAGTTTCTGTTCCCATGTTCTGTATGGAAAGAACAGGGAGGCATTTAGGATGCAACAAAAGGGATGCGAGTACTCCAGAGTGTCAGTTTATGCACAGAAAAATATTTGTGTGCCCTTTTGAGCGTATAGTCCTGACTAGATGCCAAAATTGAACGTTGTCCAGTGTTTTACAGTAAGTTCTGTAGGAAGATGATATTGTGGTGCAATATAACTAGTGGCTGGTGACAGGAACCTGTCATGGTAGATGACTGGCCAGGTACAGTAGACTTACAGAAATTTGGCCTCAGTGCTTCTCTCCTGCCATGAGCCAGTACTAAAAAGCAAAGGACGGTAGCTGTTGTGGAACTTAGAGGCTAAATTTGAGAAATGGGAGGAAGCAACTGGGAACCTGAGCATATCGCTTCAAGGAGCGCTTGGGAGCGCAGCTTTATTTGGTGGGTAGGGCCATAGCAATCAACACCAGTTGCAGCCTGTGGGCAGATTCACACACCCCTTTTTCAAATATGAAAACGTGTTTAACTTGCCTCGGTTGCTCCTGTTGACTGTTCTGCTGCTTTCCTTTACAGATCCGAGAGCAAAACTTACAAGATATTAAAACTGCGGGCCCTCAGTCCCAGGTTCTTTCTGGGGTAGTTGTGGACAGGAGTCTTGTACAGGTGAGAGTATAAAATGCCTACAACTGTTAGCTTAAAGTTTTAATCTACAATGTCCTCTGCTTTCACCTAATATATCACTATAAAATTATTCTTTAATTGGCAGAGAGTAACTGTTTATAAGGTAAGTCTTAGAGGTAACACCATTGTCTTTGCGAGAGTGCTCAGGGTCAGATATTTAAGAGGCTTCAGCCTTGTAACACAAGCATGTCTGTGGAGGATGCTTCTTGGTGTTTTTGCTGAACGTAGTGCATGAAATTTAGAAGGCTTATTTATATGGGTTAGATTCTTGTTCAAAACTAACCGGGCTTTGCGACAACTTTTTGTTTTGTTTGTTTTCCAAGCGTATGTATCTTGAAGTATTAGTACTGGGCACAGCAGGCTCACTATGGCGCAGTAGTGTTGTGTGTTAAATATGTTTTATCATGCTTCATAATATTGTGTTTGAAGAGCAGTTTTGCAAAAAAAGCTATTATACATCAATAAAACTTAAAAGCTGTATATCTGGGTATACAAAAGCCTTTCAATCGTAGCTCAAAGTAAACTAAGAATTAGAGCTATGCAGTTATACTGTATAGCTGAGTGACTTTAAAGCTCTGTGTATCTGAGTGCTTTAACTGCCCCAGATAAGTATTTTCTGATATACTTTTCAAAGTTTGTCAAGTCTTATCGTGACCATAGCATTCTTCATGTGTCATACCATGTGCATGTCCACTCACTGCCATTTGCAATTTTATCTACCAGTTACTGTTTCTTTGCATGTTTGTAGCGAGCATCACGGTGCTTTTGGTTGATGTTTTAAAGCCTGGGCTTGGTTTGCTCTGTTTACTCAATTTACTGTTGCAGGATGCTCCCCTCTCAGACTGTACGGAATCTATTGAAGGGCTCGATCTCACAGAGCAGGCCTTTAGTCCCGCTAAATCTCTGTCTGTTAGAAAGGTACTGCCCTGTCATACTGCTCTAAATACTATTGTTCACCCTTCATTGTACCTCTTCCTTACCCTGACCTTTTCCCTCTGTTAGCTAATGATGTGGCTAGAAAAGAAAAAAATGGATGGATCTCCAAATTGTGTATATGCAGCTATACACGCAGTTACTTTACCCTGTTAAAGTATCTTTTAAGGATTTTTGATCTTTTTCTGTCTGTAGAAGCTGGTGAGGAAACACTTTTGACGTTAAGGTGCTGATTAGGTTCTGCTTATAGTGGGTTTCTTTGCACACGCTATTAGTGTTGAATTACTCTAATTTGAGATCCATTTTAAGTCCATCTCAGCCTGATGACATCAGTGTAATTCCGAAGATATCCACATGTTCAGAGTGTGTTGTGCTGACAAATACTGTCACCTTTTGACCTTACATTGCTAGATGTCGTTTCCTTGAAACTTCCTGCGGCTGCCTACAAGAGTTGCTGGGTAATGCCCCACACTTCCAAAATCCATTGGCTCTCAAACGTGTCATCATGCTTGTGCTTATGTAATATGATTGAGGTGTAGAATAAATTTGAGAGATGTGTGTATGGTTGGGGCGGGCAGTCCTCTGAGGCTGTGTGCACAGGAACAGTTTGCACAGGGGAAACAATCTGTCCTGTGCTGCCTTTCCCAGGTTTTGAAGCAGTTTTAGGGGTGATCTAACAAGGAAGCACAGCCTGTAAATAAGCATCACTGTCTCTTCTGCTCCGTATTTTATAGAGAAGATCTCGGTTTACATCTTGGTTTAGGTCATGCCTAACATCTCATTATCAGAACAGCTTTCCCATCAGAAAACAGAATACTTTGAATGACGTCATTGTTGCAAACCTCATGATGTTATAATGCTTTCTAGCAGAATAAGCCCGTTTGTATTCTAGACAGTTGTATTGTACTGAGAATTTCATCATGATGTTTCTCAGATTAGCTTGTTTTATCTGTATGCTGAAAGGAAAAATAATAAAACACTAGTTCCAGATTTAAGATGAAAAGTAAAACAAAGGCAAATTCTTCCAGGTAGTGCATGTGTCTTATTCTCTGCTTGATACCTTTGAAGTGAAGAATTACTTTTATGACAGTCATCCATTAGTTATCACAACACAGGCAGTTTCTTTAATCGGTGATGTGCAAGATATCTTTCAAGTATTATTTTTGAATAATGGCATCATCTTTCTATAAAACCAGTCAAATATTTTGCATGCATTTAGGTAGATAGCAAGGAGACAAAGTTTCTGCTGGTTATATGATTTTTGCCTAGCAGTGTAATGTTAGGGTTTAGGTGTCCAGATGTTTCCTTTTTGTGGTGTCATCAAAGTGCTTTACTTCTGAAATACTCTGTAAAAGTAGATCACAATGTTAATTACAGTAGAACTGACCCATTTCATAATTTTTATTATCTTAATATGGATTGTGACTTGAATGCTTCATCATTTCCTGTGGGAAAAAACCCACCACTCCCCCACCAAAAAAAAACCCCACAACAAAACCCCCCGAAAACCTAACAAAAAAACCCCAATGAACTAAACAACCACCAGAAAACCCAGAGAAGTTTTCTAGGAAGATCATGCCAAAAATCATTCTTGTCTTGTGGAACGGAGGAAGTAGAACCAATCTTACAATGCTCACATCAACCTCACATGAAGCTTCAAATGAAACTTTGAGGAGACCTGTATATTTAGGACTTTTAGGTACCAAATAATTAAAGGTTCTCAGCTGACAAATTCTTTGACACTCATTCATGGTTAAGGTAAAAAGTTCCATGTGGTTGGGGTAATGCTTAACATGTATTATGTTTTCAGTTAACATTGAGGTTTATATCAAATACCAATGCACACTCTTTTGGATGAAAAAAAGTGCTGTTTGAGTACAGTATGCATGTGATGCTTTGAGTCTCTGTGCCTACGGCTGCAGTAGTGAACACTCCGTTTTGCCTTGTCACTTGCTTTGTCCGTGTTCTGAGAAGTCCTGGCCACGTTGCAACACAAGCTCCTTGTGCATCGTGTAATTGTATTTGTGTTACAGACTTGGTGAAGCAAGCTTCTGCTGCAGTCTCGGCTGCATGAGAGGGAATGTTGGCTGTTCTTACCAATGACCGTTCTCCCAGCTGATTAAAAAAAAAATCACAGGAATTTTCGAGAATTACCCTTTTCGTGTCTCTTCCTTTAAAATGGAAATCCTGTGGCTTTGTTCTTCATGAAGAACCTCTCAGTTCTGCCCCACAAGTGGCACTGTCTTTTAATGGTGACTTCTACAAGAAGAGTACTTTAAGAATCTTGTTTTTATGGATAGAGGCACTGCATTAATGCCAGATTGTGTTAAGAGCAATTGTTAACTTTAGAGAACTACTATGAATGTACTGTCTGATGGAGAGAAAAACTGGCATATATTAGGTGCCAGCTTTGCTCATATCAGTCCCTGAGGAGGTGAAGTGCTTGCCTGTTAAATGATGGTCACCTCAGAGCAGTTTTGAATGTTTTTCTGAAGGCAAGATTTGGTGGTGAAGTTGCCGAATGACTTGATAATCTGAAATTTCCTTGTAGGATACATGAGGTCCAAGTTTAGTAAGTGAGTGTATTGTGTATCATCAGTTATAAATAACTTTCCCTTTATTGGGTCTTTGTGGGAGAGCATGCCCCTACAGAATTCTGAGGAGTGAAAATATATTCTGTTCGTGAATGTAACTTACCTGTTATTTCTTACAGTGGAGAAAATGCTGTTAATACTCAGTGCTCATGCACGCATCAAACTTCAAATATACATCAAAATAGTACTAGAATCATCATTAAAATAATACTAGCATCCGTAAAATCCAGATGAAATCACTAGAACGTCAGGGTTTTTTGCATGTCATCCCGTGCTGAAACAGAGTGCCAGGCTTTTATGTGGGAATTTATTCCCTTTCTAATACTGGAAGGGGCTCCAGACCAACTTTTCCTGTTCAGTTTTTTCTGAATGTTCCTAAGAATCTCTGAATGGCATGGACAGATTGATAGCTCTGCAAAGTCTTGTCTATTTTAGTGTCACGTTTAACAATCTAAAATATGTCCTACGCTGTCTTTTTTGTCCTTTTAGACTTGTTTTCCTTCTGTCCTGTGTTACTCTCTTCATTGTGTTGTGTATTTTTTTTTTTGAATTCTTGGGTGGCTGCTCTGTGGCCTATTCTGTGAAGTAATGCATCACTGCTGCTTTCACTTGCACATCTTTTGGAGTAATCTTCTTGCAGGCCTTACTGACATACTGCTTATAATTTATTTTCCCCATAGAATCAGTCCCTCTGCACTTACAGTTTTCCATTAGCGGCCTTTGAACTGCTTCCATGTTCCCAAAGCTGATCAAAACTAGATGGTAATCTGGAAACAGCTTTTAGCAGATCAAAAGTTTTGGTCTCTCGTGTAATTTTTCTGCTTTTACAATCCAAAAAACACAAGTGCTTCCTTTGTAATGCATAATCCGCTTACTGTTGTTGCCTCTGATCTTTATCAGTATTATTTCTTTTGGGTCAGAGATACTCAGATAGCAGAAATGCTGTTTGCATTGATTGTGGGTGTGGGTTTTGTGTGTGTTTGGTTTTGGTTTGTGGTTTGTTTTTTTAATTTAGTGTGTTAAGCTTGGTTTGCTGCTTTTATTCCCAGTAGTTAAGAAAGACGCTCTCTTAAAGAGGAGCACACGTAATGCCAGTGCACTGGTCATCTTCTTGCAGACTGCGTGTCCTGCTGCTTGTCATTGTTAAATCAATAGGCGTTCAGTAGAGCTTTTTTTGCAGTTGTTCTGCACGTCATTTTGGATTTAACTTGCAGGCAAAATTCAAAGATTCTTAAACATTCCAGGGATACCAGCATGCACTGCATATCTTCTTCTTTTATTGGCTTTTATAATCCTAGAAAACGCTAGAAACTCTGAGATCAGTGCTTTACCAGCCCCTGGTACTTATTGCTGAGTTTCAGTTAAAACTGTGTGTTTAGTTTGAAGGGTGGGCAGAGATAGAGAGGGAAATAAAAAATTGCCATGGGCACCAATTTTCTGCTGTCATTAAAGTTGGGACCTGTAGTTTTGGGTGTGTTTTACATTTCATATAGAATCATAGAATCATTTTGGTTGGAAAAGACCTTTAAGATTATCCAGTCCAACCATAACTTTACCAAGTCCGCTGCTAAACCACGTCCCTCAGCACCACATCTACACGGCTTTTAAACACCTCCAGGGATGGGGATTCACCTGCTTCCTGGGCAGCCTGTTCCACTGCCTGACAACCCCTTCAGTGAAAATTTTTCCTATGTCCAACCTAAACCTCTCCTGGTGCAACCTGAGGCTGTTTCCTCTTGTCCTGTAAAGGACCTACAAAACAATTACAATTTGTACAAAGATTGATTTGTGACTCTTCTGTGCATTATCCTGTAAGAAAAGACATGACTATCAAATGACAGTTTTCTGGCATTAAGACAGCTCATGCTTAATGGAAATAGTTGAGAAAAGGCTTTTGACATTCTGCTGACATTCTGCATCTCAGATGAGACTTCCTCTTAGCTGATGGAGAAATGGAGGCGATCTAGAATGTTTTAGAGAAGTCTCTCTGCCGCAGCTCCCTTCAGGATCTTACAGTTGAGACCTGTTGTGCTGTTTGTTCTTCAGGACTTCTGGCTGGTGTTTGCTTCCTGTAGAACAGCATAGATTCCAACAGCCAGCTGTTCTTACCCCCCTGGGTTGCTCCAGACCAGATTTCTAGACATCTCTCTTGAGGCTTTCAGACATACCTAACTGCTTTTGCCCTCATTCCATCCAGACATTCTTGTTTGTCACCTTTTTGGTGCTGACAACTTGTCCAAAGCAGCTCTTAGCATCCAAAACAGTCCTCTGTCTAATTTCAGCTTCAGTGTTCCAGTGAAGATCACCTGCTTGCCCATCAAGTATCAACATGGAATGGAACATTTGTCCCTCTGTTTGAGTGCTACTTATTTTTGAACTGTGCTTTTCTAATATTAATACAAATACCATTAGAATATGAAGATGACTTGGGCCAGTCAACAACCGATACCACCTTGATAATGGAATTCAGATGCCTCTTTTCAACAGTGAAAACGGCTCATGTGCCACAGTGAGCCGAGGCACAGACCACACAGACTAGTGTCAGTAGAGCTCTGTGTATCCAGTGAAAAAAAATAAATGCTTAAAGTTATCACTTGAAAGATACCGCAGCCAGCCGGGCAAGCGTCTTCACATCTGAGACAATGAAAAGCCAATGGCCTTAGTCTTTACTGCATGAGCAGCGAAGAGAAACGAAAAACTTCGCGTTGGAGAATCTCTGAATGATATAGATGTAAATATGCAAACTTGTATTAGGTTATAGTTTACCTTAATTGCTTTAAAATCGCTTGTAATAAACTGCTAATCTGGCGTATAGGGAATGCATACAAGATGGCTTTTTACTGTACCATCTGTTAGATGGCAAGTAGTAGCTACTAGAAACGGGTTTTTTCGTATTAAAACCAAACCAAACCTCCACACAAACCACAAACAAACATCCCGTGAGCTGAGTCCTGTGACCCTCGTCAGGTATTCTGTGCCCAGATGGCCATGCGGTTGGCCCCGGGTATCCTGTTTCTTTTCTGGGGAGAAAAAGAAACTTGATGCTTTTGTGGCTTCAGGTAGAATTGAGCTGGAATGTTTGGCTGCTGTTGGATTTACTGCTTCATGGTGGATATTCCCTGGTGGAAACACTGATGTGTCTGCAAGAGTAATTAATGAGACCTTGTTTTCTCCTTTAATATTAACCCGCTGTCAAACTTTTAAAAAATCTGTAATAGATTATTTTTTTTTTAATAAAAAGTAGCATTTTTCAGGTTATCTTTTTGTTTTGTTTTTGGTTGCATTATAGTGTCTGTACTTCTCAGGGCTCTGCACGTTACTGCTCGATTGCAGATGAATCTTAATTTTCTTTTGTCAGGGAGAACTGGTGACGGCGTCAAAGGCAATAATTGAGAAAGAATATCAACCAAAAGTCATTGTGAGCACAACAGGACCAAATCCCTTCAACAAACTCACTGATCGAGAACTGGAAGAGTATCGCAAAGAAGTAGAAAGAAAGCAGAAGGGGCCAGAAGGTTGGTTTCTGTGCGTGTTTTCCGCAGGGGACTGTAGCAGCAGCGAGGTTATTATGGGTTGAAAGGCGGGTTACCTGCAAAGACCGTGGACAAAGCGTTCAGCTTTTGTTGTGTGTTGCAGTTTTTCCAATGTGAATTAGAAATTTTAAAAGCATGTTGGAGATAGAATGTGCGACCTAAGTGCGAAGGGAATATTCTGTAAAATGCACAGAACTTATTTGAACACTTACTCTAGTGGAGAACCTGGGGTGTTGAGTATGGCCCGTTACTGCCACGTCTTCTGCAGCGTGTGCTTCCTGCTTCTGCTTTTGGCTAAGACAGTGTGGGAGCCGTTGCAGATGGCTTGTGTTCAGTCAGTCAAGCACTGGACTGCGTGGGGTGGGATGCTCTGCTGTTGTGCCTGTGTAACTGCATACATCTGTTCTCTCAGTAACGTTGCTACATCCTTCTTAGATGAGGTATCAAAATACGGAGAGCCTGTGTTGCTCAGACAGACACCAGCTGGGGAACAGCTGTCATTGCTTAGAAATCAGACCATCAGAGAGCAAAAGATGTCAGATAAAAAGTCTCTGGATTTGAAAGGCAGATCAGAAACCTTTCAAGGAACAGATACGAAGACTTTACAGGATCGTGACGTATCATCACTGTCTAAATCTTTAGATAACACTCAGTTTCCTGCTGCATGGGTTTCTTGTCAGACCACGCAGCAAGTCATCCCACCTCTTAACCAAGAAGAGCCAGATGGGCAGAAGTCCTCCCATAAGGAATTTCATACTGCAGTGATCAAAGCATTACGGTCCAATCCGGACCTTTTGGCTGAGGCCTCAGGTATTACTAACGTGGTTCAGTTGCGCTTGCAATCTAAGGAGCAACCTCTTTATCTGCACCATTTGGAGATTCTGTCAGTCGACTCTCATCTGGGGGACTGATTTCACTTTTAATTGTGCAGGTGAACTGTGCGGAACAGATTTTTCATATTGTTCCTGACATATAATGTACTCTGTCAATGCTTTCCTTCAGATCTAGGGCTGTTTAAACCTGGAAGCAAGGGGGACCCTCCTTACTAATAACAAATACCCAAACCGCTGTGAAATCTCTACTGAATCACTTAATTACTGCATGTTTCTCTGATTATCTGTGCAGTCTTCTTTTGTTTGGGGATTGATTTTGTTTACTTTGAGTTTCAGCAGTACCAAGCAAGCAAAAGAACGTTACCTTGTGCAGGTCTGAGAGCGTTATTTCCACCTCTCCATATCTGTTCATATCTTCCCTGTGGTTTTTCCTCGTAAGCTTTCTGTAGGACAACGTGTAAGCCAATTCATAAACAATTACATTATTAATGCCCTCTTATAAAACAAAAAAAACAGAGAAACCCACTAAACCACCACCACCCCAGAGCACAACTGTGACTTGAACAGTTCTGTTCATACCAAACTATCACTCAATTTTCTTTTGCTTGTTTTGGTATTATTTCATATCCAGGCAGAATTTCGATTCAGAAAAACGTGTTTGTATTTTGTGTGCAAGGAGCAAAAGGACACTTTTGTCTCCTCATATGCTGAGAGGTTTTGTCTGCCTTTCTAATTTCTCGTTGTCTACATCTGCAGAACCTTCAGAAGATGGCAGGCAACAGAAAGAGAGGAGCCTCCCTGACCACACTTCAGCTCGTACTCCTCCCAGCACGCCGATTAAAATAGAGGAAGGTATGTTCTTCTGATGTGGGGGCCAGGGGAGACCAGTAACTGCATCATTAGTGACGGACGCATGAAAATACATGAACTAGTATCTAATAAGGGCAAATTATTTCTTGTATTTTATTTTTATACTACCTAAAATATACTACATCGAACTATGAGTGTAATAGGAGTGATGTTGGCAATAATAAAGAAGTGTGCGTTAATATAAAGACAAATGTTCATCTCTTCAGAATTGCCTTGCCATCTCTTGGTGTTTCTCACCTGATTGACCCCTTTGTACCTTTCCTGTGGGAACACATTGCCCTTACGGAATGCAGTGTGTCTGCTGGCGAGCCAGACACGAGTTTAGATGCTTTGGTAAATCTCCTTCACTGATTGCACATTTCTTAAACATTATTGTACTTGGATTACACCTCAGTAAACTTTTTCCAACTCAATTTGAATCTAAAGATCATTCTTTTCTCACCTTATGTAATAATTTTATCTAACATGAGAGCAGGGCTGGTGAAGTCACCCATTTCCTCAAAAGAGGATAAAATAACAATCGTGAACAGGTGTAATCTAAATTTTGTCTCGTTTCCTTGACCTCGTACATTGGATATATCACTTGTCTGTTAGTTGTCCATTCACTACTTCATCTCATTCCGTTTCCTATAAGAATGGTCGCAACCATTCTTTTCACTGAACACGATGGCTGTGATGAATGCATAGATTCTCTACTTGTGCTTTTTTCTTCTTGTGGCTGCGTTACAAGCAGGAGATGGATATGCTAAAGAGTACCTGTTACCATAGTAAGTATCATTCCACACTCTGACCTGCTTTTGTGCTTTGCTTCACTCTTGCATCTTTGTTTACTATGGATTTTTTGTTGGTTTTGCTTTTTTCTTTTTAAAAAGCAGACTTTTTCAGTTCAGACGCTGATTTCTTTAGTTCTTGGTTTCATGAAATACTAGGCAGTTGCAGATCTTATGTTAAAACGCGCTCCCCCCTTCAAAAGAGGCTGTGAAAACGACATTATGTGTTTCCATATCCGTGTGTCTGATTCCTCAGATGAAAAAGGAATAATCTGAAGCTGTCTTTCAGAGATAGCTGAACCAGGTCTGGGAGTTTCTGCCCCAACGGTTTGCTGCTGCCTGCTCAACTTGGACCTGGCCGTGGAATGGACGGAAGTTGCAAATCTGTTCTGGTGCAAAAGTCTTCCCACTGACACTGTTTTAACCTGAAGCGGCGGACTTGTGCACGGGAGCGGATATGGAACATTCCATAGTTAGTCGTGTCAGGTCAGGGAAAGTCAGATTCCAGCCAAGGAATACCAGCAAGTACTTGGTGGCAGCAACTTCTCCAGCTGTTTCAGCTAGACCTGCAGGGCTGCCTCAGATTATGCTTTAAAGGAGTAAGGACCTTCGGCTCCCTCCGTTTGTATGTCCTGGTCTATCCGAAAGTCAGCGTGTTCGCCATAGATATGGAAGTCAGACTACATCGTGGTGTAATTAACAGAATCCTAAAACTTGAACATTATTTGAAACTGAGAACCGCGTTCCATGAACTCTTCTAGTTGTGTAAGGTTTCCAGGACAAACATACAGATCTTATTTTAGAGAGTAACCGGAAGCTCAAGCCATGACAACGTCAGCGGGGGGAAGCTGCACGTTGAATGACAATGTTTTCTGTATATAGCTCAACACCTTTTCCTCATTGTTTCTACTGAAGTGCAGCTCAGGTCAGGAGAGTGTTTGTGTTAACTCAGTTACAGCCTGGTTTGTATGTTTGTCCACGCGTTTGTGCTGGAAAAACCATAAACCTTTATTTTCATAAATAATTGTAAGCACAGACCAGCGTTAATGTTACTTGACAAACCCTTGTGCCACAGTATTTGGAAGGGGAGAGCACGGACGCAGACGTACTGCTGAGTTCTTACACTGTAAACAGGCTTTGCAGCAAGGCAGATTTATTTTTTTTAAGCCTTCCCAGTTAGGTTACTGAAATCATCAAGGAGAACAGCGAGGGTGGTTACGTATTGGATGCTTTTGATAACAAATGTGGAACCTGTAAATCTCCCCAATTCTGTAAAATACTGCCCTTAGCAAGCTAAACAGATGTTTGCTTGATTCCACCATAATGTTAATCCATTTAGTAAGGACCCGGTGGTAACGTGGCAAAGGGGGAAGGACAGCAGTCCTGGATTACTGAGCTGTAAACCTGTCTATATTTACCAACGCTCAGGCCAGCCGGCAAGTGCTGCTTGAATGCCTGTAGCTTCCTACGCTCGAATTTTAAGAATTTCTAATCTCTTTTAAAAAAATTGTTTAAAACTTTTAAAAAAGTTTCAAACAAAGCTCAAATAAAGTGGACTGACAATCTAATATGATGCCCGTTCTAAAACCTGGGCCAGCTAATGAGTAGAACAGGCCATTACAGTTGGAAGGGACCTACAGCAACCATCGAGTCCAGCTGCCTGACCAATGCAGGGCTGACCAAAAGTTAAAGCTTGTTATTAAGGGCGTTATCCAAGTGCCTCTTAAACGCCGACAGCCCTGGGGCATCGACCCCCTCTCTGGGAAGCCTGTTCCAGTGTTTGACCACCCCCGGGGAAAGAACTGGGAACTAATGTCCAGCCCAAACCTCCTCTGGCACAGCGCTGAACCGTTCCCACATGTCCTCTCACTGGACACTGGGGAGAAGAGCTCAGCAATGCTTTAATTCCTCAGAAGTAAAATGAAATCCAAAAGAGTGTAGTGGCAGTGAGGAATTGTAGGTGGTGCTCCTTAAAAATGTCTGTCACATACAACTACAGGTTAAAGCAGAGCTTCAGGAGGCAGCTTGTAATGTACAGAATTGCTTTTGCTTTCCTCCTCATTGGAAATCCTGCCTGCGTTGTAACTTCTAAACTGCTAACTCGTGCGTTCTGAGTGTTCGGCACTGGTGTGTTTTGTTTATTTAACCCGTTAGAAGTTCATGGTGCTCCAGGCAAAACATGCAGGTTTTCTAGCAGGTATTCACAGAACAGAGCCCTCTAAAACGTGTTAGAGGATTATTAATCCCATTCGGAAGAAATACAAGGGGCGCTGATTGTCAGCTCCGTAGGAGAAATGGGAAAGTATAAAGCATTTTCTGTCAATTCTTGTGAGCACCTCCAGTCTTTTAAAAGTAAAATGAACAAGATTTTTAAAGGGGAAAAAACAGTTGCCGTTCTTTTGTGCCTTACAATGAGCATGGCCTGGATTTTGTTCTGAATTGCTCCTTACAGAACGTTAGTGGGGATGTTTGACACAGCTGACGAGATACTTCTCGGCTGCTGTGCAGTGATGAACGCTGCAGGGAGCTTTAACAGTGCTCATTGTTAAATATGTGTGCACAGAGAGGGGCTTCGAGCAGCCCACCTCTGAGGCACGGCGGTGAATCAGGAAGGCGGTACAGTTCTGGGAGCAGTGGTAACCCTGGGACAAAGTTATCCCTGGATTTTCTGATGTTCCTTTATACGGGGTGAGTTCTGCTTGTAGACATCACACACATTTGACAAAAAGAAAGCTGTACCGCGTAACCTGCTGAGCTCACTGAACTTGATAAACTACGTGGATTTTACCTATAGGATTCCATAATATATACTCATATCTTGCCAAAGAAGCGAAGCCTTTGTGATAGGAGATCATACTCTGAAACAACACCGGTTAGATATTATGAAAATCCAAGAATTGACATTAAAAATTGGCATGGCAGCAGTTTAGAAATCAAGGGATTTGCATGTATCACATCACTGCAAAGCGGCAACTAGTCTGATCCCACCAAAAGAAAAAAGACTCGAGATACAGAATTTCATGACACTCTCTTCAATGCCAATGAAAACTGTAGGTTAAATTCCTGCTTAAGGTACTAAAATCTCATGTTGCTTGCAAATGTTGTAACTAAAACACGAGAGAAGTCTGAACAGTTCTGTTCTTGCTGGCTTTCCCCCACACGATGGACTCCAGCTTTGTCTGTTCGGTGGCAGGAAGCTTGCAAGCAACAAAACTTGTGAGCATCTTCTGTCTGTCCCTGTGCCCAGAGCAGAGGGAGAACAGACCTATTACAAAGGCTTTTACGCACAGTAAATCTACGAGCTTTTTTGTAGAGTGCTCACCATCAGCCTTCTTGGCTTCCTCTGTCCCGGGGACACTTAGGTAAACTAACGGTGTCGTTGTCTCTCCGTCCACCAGAGACACAGCAGGACCAGACTTACAAAGATGACAGTGACGCTGCAACTTTCAAGCAAACCCTCCCAGATCTCACCCCTGACGAGCCTTCAGAAGCACTCAGCTTCCCTCCCTTAGGAAAAGAGGAAGGGAGATGTGATGAAGATGTGCCCAAAAGCCCAAAAGAATCACCTGCAGTGGAAAACAAGGAACCCCCATCTCAGCCCACCGAGGAGCCGCTAACACCGACAGCTGAGGAGGGGACAGCAGCCGATGCAGGTAGTGACGAATCTCCAGGGAAGTCCCCATCGAAAAAGAAAAAGAAGTTTCGCACTCCTTCCTTCCTGAAGAAGAGCAAAAAGAAGAGTGACTCCTAAAGGCCAAACACACTGCAGAAACACTGTCATGTTCTAAAACCCATTAACCACTAGAATGTACCAGATCATACCGAGTCTTTTGTCTTACTATGTAAATGAATGCAACAAGTAATCCCAGCAGCCCCTCAAGTTATGGCTTGTTTAAGGTTACAGCCAGAAACCAGTGTCCAAAAAGGTGCTAATCCTCTGTTTTCAGCAGCTGCCACAGAGCTGATCCCTGATTTGTCATCAAATGTAAGTGGCTTCCGCGCGGAAGGCCCCGAATCACTATTTTTAATTTGAACCCCACGCTGCTTTACGAAAGACTCAAAAAACGTTCACAATTAAAAACAAACCACACACTGCTTACCACCTAAGTTTCTTCTCGAATATTGACGTTCAGAGCAGATGCTTTTGCAGTGGTGTTTTCAAGGGGTTGTCTCCAACTGACAGCTAAACGATCGCGTTTCGGCCGGGCTCCGAGGCTATCTGTTCCTTCCCCTTCCTCCCCTCTGACTATTGTAACAGAACAAAGGTGGTTTTCACTTTGTTTTATTTTATAACTGGCTGGTGACATCATCTTTGCTGTCTAGGACTGAAATAACCGTGGTGTGTGCCGCTCACGTTGTGTGTTGAAAGAGCCCAACCTTTTTTTGTTTTCTCTCTAGCGAGTACAGTTCAAGGGAAATCTGTCTTTCAATCGCACGTCCCTGAGAATCAGCCCCACGGTAACTGGGCTGGTAGAGAACGTTGAAAAGCATTTCAGAGGTTTTTCGGCTGGCGGTGGGAAGCGGGGGCCTTAGCACCGGGGTTTTTCACCCTCTTAAAAACCCCTCGGGCGCACACGCGAACCCGCCGTGTGTAAACCTGAGCTGCGGCCTTCTGCGACTGCCCCTTCCCCTGGTGGAAATGTAAATGCATTACACTGAGTACGTAACCTTGTTTTATGTTAATTACTTTCACTTACAAGAGCTGGCATTTCTCTAGTCTGTTTTGTTGGTGCCAGCGGTAAAGTACAGAAATCCCCATAACCTTAAAGGTGTATTTTCACAGTTTGCTATAAATGTTTGTTTAATATGTAGCATGGTAAAGAAAATCACGTTCACAACTGAATTCACTGTTTTCCAGTTACTGCCATGCTTCTGTCTATCACTAATCTTAAAAGTAGTTTCGGATCAGACAGGTGAAGCTTGCAGGACTTCTCCAGACACCGCGCAGGGGCCCCAGCCAGGAGGGGCAGGTTGGTGACCCTTCCTGGTTGCCAGTACCAGCGTTTCTGGATGTCACAGCAGGACACGGACACCCTGCGTGGGAGAGGGAACCGCCCTGACCCACAGCACGTGTCTGTAACAAAACAGGAGGTGGATGTAACCTTTTAGGACAATATTCACCACTGCAATTGGCAAACAGCAGAGAACTAATTAATGCCTTACATTCTTGCAGCAGAAAGCATCCGAGGAGAGGCGGGCTGAGCGCTTGGGCGCAGCCCACGTTAGGCTGGGACGTGCTGATACCTCGGGCTGGTTTCAGGGGAAGCAGCTGAAAGGAGGCGTAGAGCTGAGGCCTGAGAGGCGAGCAGAGGTTTCGAGGTGGCAGCTGATGCGGGGAGGAGCGAGGGTCACCTGTTGTGGCGCGACGGGTGGAACAGAAGCAGCAGCGAGGCGCAGGGCCCGGGAGCCCTGCAGAGCGCTGGTCAGCCAGGACTGCATGGCACGAACGGCTTTCGGCTTGTACTTTAACCTTGTACGTCCTCTGTACACTAGAAGCATACAATACTTATTTTGCTAAATCGTGTTTTACTGCAGGGTCGTAATGAAATGACTAATTGCTCTATGTTTCAGTTCTTTAATGGAGTCCCTCCATTTATCCCGACCACTTATGCAATGACTCCTCCTTTCTAATTTTGTAGTTTGTTCCTTTAATTCTTTGTATTACAGATATGAAATGTAGTCACGTATGGTATGGTTACACTCTTCGGGGCAGAAAAATCCTGTCTTTTTTTCTTTCTTTCTTGTATCATTAAGTTCTACTCACAAATAAAACTCTTTAAAAAAGATGCACGTTCATGCTCTGTGTTCAAAACCTGGACAGTTTCGTTCTGCAGCGGGAGCTCCAGGAGGCTCTGGGCACCGCGGGTGGTGTTCTGGACCCGGCCGGGCCTGAGCCAGAGAGCGGGGTTCAGATGAGATGGGTTAACATCTCCCTGTAATTAACAGCCTAGGCCAGCGTACAGTGTAACGATTTATTGGTAATGCAAAAATAACAGTCCTTGGTTATCAAAAACACCTCACGATGTCTAGAAACAGAAAACATTTCTCACAATGTAACAGTGTATTAAAAACAGTCCAGCAGTGCCAAAGGCTCAGCTGGGCTCGGGCAGCCTGGAGGAGGCTTCTCCCTTTTGATTTGCTTTAGAGCAGTTTTAGGTGCAGCTTTTAGCAGCTCCACTGAGCGCTGGTGGAGATCTTGTGACAAGCGCAGGGAAAGTCCTTGTTAGAGGCGCCCTGTGGGTTTGTTCTCTTCTGCCCCAGCCCAGACACGCCGGTCCCCTGCAGAGGCTTTGGTCTGACTTCTGCTGGTGACAGCGGGAGAGGAGCAGAGAGCATGATGAACGCAGCGCCACGTTCGGCAGCACGTGCTGGGGCGTGGGGACCGCGCTGGGCTGTGCTGCTGTCCCACCAGCCTCTGCTGCTCTGATCATCTTAATGCTCTGCTCCACGTGTGGGGTGGTGGTTGGGAGGGTGTTTCACAGAGCTGCTGGCAGAGGGCCATAAGAAACCTGAAGGCTGTTGTTGCGGTGGTCATCAGGTATCCCCTTCCTCCTCCTCCTGTTTGGTCAGTGGAGCTAGCTGCCAAAGGTCTGGTCTGGTAGAGGTCCCTGGAAGGTGGCAGCGGTGCTGTGGTTGCAGCCTACTCCTCCTTTGTCCGCTGGTTTATAGAGCCAAGTAAAAGGAAGGGGATGAGGAACAAAGTGCCACAGACAGTGAAGCAAACTTCTGCCCCTGCCAGCCAGTAAACTGCAAAGGAAGCAGGGTTTGGTGGTTAGTGCCCGTCCATCTGTGTGACCTCTCCTTCAACGCTGCCCCATAGCCCTGGAGCCTGCAGGCTACGGGCTCTGCAGCCGCACGTCCTTGCTGGCACACCAGAGGGGTGGCCAAGGGCAGGGCTGGTTCTCCTCCCAGGCGCCGCACGTTAAACGTGGTTACTTTTAACTCGGGTATTTTCATTCTTGCCCGTACAGCAGCGGGGAAGTCCCTGCTCACGCATTCACCTGTAGCCAAAGGCAGCTGCTGACCCCTGCCCCACCACATCCTCCACGGCTGCTCCTGGCACTGCCTGTGCTGCTCGGGCAGGTCTCACTGGTGGCATCGGTCTCCTTCTGTGACACGCTCGTGAGCCCAGTGCCAAGGTGGGAGGGCGAGGCCAGGACTGGTGCCCGGGGGAGCGGTGCTGCCCAAAGCCACTGAGCCCCTGCGCCCTGGCTGCCCGCCAGCAGCGTGGTGTGAGCTGGAGCCAGCCGGTTGCTTGGCATATGGATGCTGTGAGGAGGAACCAGGCTCTAGCTTCGCTCAAACTTAACGTCAGGTCTCAATTCAAGCTCTGACTTGCTGCGGGTCTGCTTGCTTTCCCCGTTCTGTCTACCCTGTCATGGCTTGGGGGAGCTGAAGCCCAAGTACAGGGGCTACCTGTGCTCTTGAGCAGTCTGGGTTTGGCCTTAGCTGGGGCAGCAGTAGAGTGTGGACTCTTTAACCTAGAAACAACTAGATTACAGATGCTTTTAATGCTGACACGTTCTTTCTTGGCACATGCTGCACTGTCCCTACTTCATGTATCACGCTGAGATGCGGTCTCACGAGCTGCAGGCACCTGTTACCACAGCCCAGGAAACCCGATTTCACCGAGCGCGGCTGCACACGGCGGCCAGCGGCTCTGCGGCTCCTCTGCCCACACAGCTGCACACGGGGCGGGGCTCGTTTGATGCCCTTACTCCAGGTTTTAAGCCAGGCAATAGCTGCTGTCTGGTTTATCTCTGAGTGTATGAACATTAACTCATCCCCTGCCAACAGGGACCGTGTCCTGCCCCTGGCGCAGCTCTCAGGGGTAGCTACTTCTGCAAAGTCAACTTTATGGCTGCCCTTCCTCTCTTCCTGCAGCGGTGGGGCCCAGAGTGATGCCGAAGGCAGAAGGAGCAGGAGTTTGCACTCACCAGTAGCTGAGAGGATTGGGCCCAGGGCTCTGGCCAGGGCGCCCAGGCTCCGCAGGATCCCCATCACTCGTCCCTTCTGGCTGGCAGAGCCTGTGCGAGCAGAGCCGATGTTCAGCGTGGTGACATTCCCCAGACACGTCCCCTCTCCTTTCACATCACCCGCCCTGCCCCGCTGCGCAGAGTTCCCCTCCACCATGACAAACGTGACTGCGTCACTGCAAAACCACCACGGCTTGTCCCGGAGAGCGTGTAGCGCGTTCTCCCCCCACCCCACCAAAAAAATTAACAACAAGAAGCTTGACATGGTGGAGAAGCTTTGCTGGAGAGGCACAGGTGCGTGATAAATACAGAAGCGTGGAATAAGAGCAACACAGAAGTGACGTTTATGAGCAAAGCCTTCCTTCTCCCCCTCAGCGAGCACTGCAGCGCTGGCAACCAGCTGCAGGAGGAACTGTCTCCTCCACGGATGGCAACGCAGCCGCACCCGCTCTGCAGGGTTACATAGCAACCACTGCCGCAAACCTGGAAGGTTTTAGATGGTTCCTTCAAAGGCCTCTTCCAAGGAATCAGGAAGAAATTATTTTAGTGCTGGCAGTGATGGCTGGCGTCTCTTTCAGAGGACACAGGCCCCTCGGGGCTCAGTGCTGCTTGTCACCTTTGCCCATGGTACTAATTCTTTGCCTGTTCTTCCTCATCTTCTTAATCACAACCAGAAATAAGGTTGCTTGAAGCTTCCCCATCGCGCTGGAATGCGCTCATTAGCACAACACTGAGGCGTGACGCCGGTGGTCACTGCGAGCAGAGCGCTGCTGTTCGATGGCTCTGAAGTGCTCCGTGATGGAGAGCTGGCCGTTACCAGGAACGGGTACGAGCCAGGCTGGGGCGTTCCTACGCTCCCCTGTGGGCTGTTTACAACGTTCCCAGCGTCCTGGGACAAGGACATTGTCTCCCTACCCCCAGCAGCCCCACTCAACTTCCCTTCCGTGAAGGAGTGCTCCCGCTGATGCGTCACTCAACTTGAGGTCAGTTCTGTATTTGAGCCCAGCCTACACAAAGGTCAGTTTCATGGCCAAGGGCAGCTGCTGAAAGCAGGAAGGACACTCACCATAGCCTGACACCACCGCTGACAAACACGGGATAACAACGGCCGCAGCTGGAAAAATCCACAAGAGAGAGACTGTCAGTGAACGGCTCAAAACAGTTACAAGAGCAATAGTGAAAAACACGTGGCCCAAACCTGTTACTGCTGCAGAGAAAGATGCTGAGCTCTGGGGCACTGAACCCACAACGACTCATCAGGTTTCATCCAGTTCAGTAATGAAAACACCCCCCGCAGAGCCGACCTGCACCAAGAGCCCAGAGCCACGAGTGCTCCGAGCAGATGTTTTGCATCAGTGTCTCCTCACGCTGTGCGCCACGGGACAGGGGCGGGAACGTCAGGTCAGCTAGCTGGTAGTTTTCCAAATCGCTGTGGTCCTGTCAGGTGGAGCAGGGACTGGGAACCGCCCCCATTTCAAAGGGACAGTGAGGTGGCCGGACACAGAACCACATTGTCCCCACGCGTACGGCTTTATGTGCTCACGGGTGAAAGAGGCAACAACGTTCTCTCTTGGGAAATGAGACAGTCAAGTCCAAGAAGAAGAGGTTACAAAATTTTTGGACACAAAAGCCAAGAGCTGCTCAGCACTCACTGCCCTCTTACTGAAACAGGGGCCTCTTCTGCCAAGAAGAGCGTGCTGTAAGCATGCAAAGCAGAACCTTTTCTGGGAAGGGAAGGACAACTGGAGAGCAGGAACAACAGACTTGCTGCCTTAACTGCAGGCGCCCCAGTTCCTAGGGCAGAGGGAGGAAGAGAGAGGGAAAAGAGGCCCCTCCAGAGACGTTTCTATCTGGCTGAACTGGGGGAGAGAGGGGGTCTTCCGCCCAGGTATGGAGCTGAGGAAGACAAGGCCCCTGACTTGGAAGAAGAGTTGGACAAAACAAGTCCCTCCTTTTGCTTCCCCTCGCCCAGTGGGCTTTCAAAAGCAAGTTTATCTGTAGATAAGATGCAGATTTTGAACTCTGTCAGACGTGGCTGTCCCCAGACAAGCACGCTACTAAACAGATGCATTTAGTGCTTGACAGTTTACTCCTAAATCAAGCTGCACCATGTCTTCTGCTTTCATAATTAGTCACATTTGAAGCTTCTTAACAATAGTTAGCAGCACTGGGAATATCCAAAATCTCTCTCCCGACAGGCGGCACTTCAGCAGATGAATCCCACTTCATTCGTAACTGTCTCCCCCAGTAACAGCTTAGATCGGCAGAATATTATTCACGTAAGCACCTGAACACCTTTGAGAAGCACCTGCACTTGTCACAACAACAGGAGGGGTTTTCTCCCTCCCTGAGCTCACAGCTGCAGCGCACAGAGCGGTGTCCGGCCAGCGCAGCCCCACGCCACACCAGTCAGGACCACGCTGATGCACCCTCGCCCGGCCCGAACACGCACGCCAGCCTTCGGCCTCAGAGCGGGCAGGACTCCTCAGCCCGCCACCGACGAAATAACGCGGCCGCCACGGAGATACAGAGACACGCTGTCTCCCTTCTGAGCTATTTAGTGAATACTTTGCTTCCAGGCCTGGTAAGAGGGGAATAAAACACCCTCAAGAGCTCCCCAGTGAGACAGGACAACAGGAGCACTGGGGATGCGTCCAAATATCACCATGGCAACCTCAGCATCAGAAAACAACCAGACACTATTTGTTCTGTATTTTATAAATGGAAACGTCAACTTTCTGTCACTTAGATTTTGAAATTAGAAGCGCATCTTTTTTATATGAGGAAAAACTATTAGTGCTCGGCTTTCGGTCCATTTTGAGCGGCTCACCAAAGGAGTACAGCAGCAGTCCAGCGCTCAGCACCGTCACGTTGGCCGCCCATCCAATTAACCAGAAAGCTGGAATCAGCAACACAATGGCCTGCAAAAGGAACGAGTCACGCGGTTACTGTGGAGCCCCACTTGCTAAAGCCTGACCGCAGGTGTCCTGCCACCTCCCTTCCGCTGGCAGGACTACATTTCAGTGAGAAGCAAAGAGCTCTTTCTTCCCAAGCAGACACTTCAAGTCCACCTGGACGGCCACACATCAGCACAATTTACTTCTCCGTTCTCTCGCTCGCTATCGCATGGCTGCAGACCACGCGTGGGCTGGAGCCACCTGTAACACAGCCTGCAGTTACCCCACCACAGATCTCCCCCTACTGAGGAAACAACCTTTTTGGCAGACTTCTCTGTCTCATGGGATCTACTGGGGTTTTTGTGCGTTCCATCAAAGAGGGTGTTCTCTCCCACCAAATGCCTCATCTTGAAGATTCCGTTGTAAACGAGCGCTGTAACCACCGCGCTCAGAGGAGCCACGTTGCCCTGTGATCCCAATTCACACACAAATTGCCAGAGTAACTTTTGCAAAAGGGGCAACTCCCACAGCAGCCAAGTACATCCACAGAAAGAGAGCCCTGGGGCCAGCGGGCTTCTGCACAGCGCACGTGGGTGTTCATGGGAAGAGATCAGCCCACGCCACCTCAACAGAACGTTTCAGGGAAACTACACTTCTCGGTGCAGGGAAGACGAAGGAGGACAAGCACTAGTGGTGACAGCAGACACATGGAGGACGCTGACGCAGAGGATAAAGTGGCACTAACACAGCAGCAGTGAGTTTAATTCCCAGGGAAACGCTTCCTCTGTGACACGACAAGCGTGCCATTAACTTCTGCCTGCCAGGGAGCAGGACGGGGATGGTTTCAGTAGCAGAAATAAATGTAAGAAAAGCCGAGTCAATTCAGCTGAATGCAGTGCAGTTGGGTAATCTTTTTACTGTCGCTGGGGAAATCACACTGGCCTCAGTGCATATTAAATAGGTGGAGGCTTTAACAGTCCAAGCGTACCTATTACCAGTCAGAAAACCCAAGTTCAGAAACACTTGAACCCTGCTTTGTTTAGTTCCACGCACAAGTGTCGATGACAAGACAGATCTACTTGTCCCGCAGCTGTACAAGCTGCGGGGAACTGCTCCGTCACCCCAGTACAGCAGCAGCATCTCTAGGAAGAAACACGCACGCTTTTGTGGGTGAAACTTTGGTCTGAACTTTGGTACGTGCTGTTGTTACGTGTGATACTGATGATCAGCGATCGAAGACTGGACCGAGAAGCTTTTTCCACTTGCCCAGTGGAATACACTCCAGGGAAAGCCTGGCGAGCACAGAGATGGCCCAACTGATGATGCCCCTGAACAGAACTTGCCAGAAAGAGTCAGGGATCAGCTCTGAAGCAGCATCAGTAGTTTCAGTGTCTGCACCGCAAGAGAAATCACCGCAACAAAGCACAACCACCACAGCATTTTAGCTAGCTGGCACAGATGGACACTTGCTTCTCATCCCTCGCTGCAGTTATATCTGAAGAACTCAAAGTTTCAGTAATATCATGGCTGATATGGTAAGAAAGGGCTCCAACGTTCCAAAGTGTAGTTAGACTGGTAAGTGCCCAACAACCAGCCTTGAGAAGTCATTTAGTTGGATTAATGAGAAATTTTTTGATTTGACAAGTACAGTTAGAGCCTCAACTACCTTGTGCTGCACTTCAGACTGAAAATGAATGTATCAGATTTGTGGGGGGAAAAGAAAAAGAAATATGTCTTTTACCTTTTTTACAGTTCTGATTTCATTTCCTGGCTTGATTCGTCGAGCATAGCCTCCCTGGATCACAGCCATCGTTATTCCAATAAAGAAAAACATCTTGCCCTGTTGCATGCTAGAAGGGAAGCAAAGCCACAGATTATGGAGTCATGCACAGAACATTCCACCCTGGGACTCACAGGTCCTGTGCAGACCCTTTCCTGAACCACAGAGAGAAGGTGCTTTTTGGTGCTTGCATGAGCAGCGTAAAGTTCTTAACATGCTGACATTAGTTTCCACGGCAGGCAGAGAGCGAGAAGACAAACCTCTGAGGTCTCACGTAGAGATGGGACGGCTACTGGCAAACACTGCAATCATCTCTAGACTGCTGTGATGTAGTTTAGTTGTTTCTAGAGTGGCTCACAAGGAGTCGACACATGAATTACTCTGCGCCATGTGCAGAGGAGTTGGTGGTGTCCAAGGAACAAGCATTTTGCTTTCTCACAACCGTTGCCACCACTCATGCAGAGTTTGATTAAGGTCACAAAGGCACAACATGGGCACTGGCATGGTGGTGCCCTCGGAAGCTTGCAACATCACCCCCTCCACCCTCAAACATTTCTTCAAATTTCCCTTTCACCTCTCTTAGCTACTAAACTATGTGGATATTCTCAGCTGAAAGTTCTCGCCTCCATAACAAGCGTGTCTGTCACACAGCCTGCACTGCTGGCACAGAGCTGTGTATCACACTACTATCCCGAAAGGACTGTGCAGAAGCGAGCTTAACACACTAGGAAACCTTTCCTTGACACACAATTAGTTAAGCCACAAACTGTAATGAAAGACAGGCAGGGAAAGATGAGACAAACCCCTGAGAATTACTCAAAGGGAAGGGCACACATAAGGACTCAAGCTGCAAGATCGTGTTCCTGGCTGGAAATCTTCCTATGAGCTGGATGGAAAAGTATTTCAAGCTGAGCTGCTGTCAGTGGATTCTGTTCTCTGTCTTCTCTAATGTTTGACTACAGGAAATCAAATTCTATGATGTAATGACTGTACACCAAATGCAGTGCAGAACCCTGACGGGCGAACACACTCACATTGCTGCCCCTCCACCCTTTGCCATTTCTGAGCTTCAAGATTTGTCCTAATACTGAAGAACTCTTCTGGGCTAGAATAGAAAAGGTTTTATTATAATGAACACAACTAGCCCAGCTATACATATTTCAGGAGATTTACTTTGATCTTGTATATTATTTCCTCTAGCTATTAGAAGCTGTAGATTCTTTCCTTTCATGATAAGCAGTGTGCCTGTATTTTCACAATTCTTCCCACGAAGCCCAACTATAACTGAACACAGTGGTTGCTTTCTGAGCATCTTTTTCTCCTCATAAATCCTCTCTTGGAAATAAACGAGGAGACCTCAAATCAAGATTTTGGAAAATATCAAAAAATATACAACAATTATCTTCTAAGTGTGCAATACCTGCTGAACTGGAATCTCTGGTGAGTGAGAAAACTCAGTGTATACTCCAAGCCGGAGAACAGGAAGAGGTACAGGAAATAAACCAGGCCCAAGATTTTGAGATTCTGAAGATCTAAACAAACAAAAAACAAATAAACAAACACCAAGGAGAAAAAAGAGCGAGAGAAACAGGGGTGGTGATTTTCAAGCATAGCTTGACAATCTAACAAAGGCCACAGAGCAACATTTATCGACTGGACAGGCAAAAGTTCTCACCTCAGATGCTCATTTTAAATACCCATACGAGACACGCCATGAAGTGACTTTTGACCAGAACCTCCCTCCTCATGAGGGGAGGGAAGCTGGAAAATCTGATCTCTCTCTGGGTCACCCTGGTCTCACTCTCCCAACCCAGCCCCTCTGCCTCACAGCCCCACCTACACAGTGATCTATTTCCTTATTTATTTATATCTATTTTAATCAATACCTGTATTCCACCTCACACTTGATGTCACCCTTGGGATGATACTGGCTAAAGCACAGGATCCCTTTCTAAGCTACAAGCAGTCTGGGACATGTTACCTTACTTATTTTTCTGCCAGCGCAGGGTTTTAGAGGTTTTCTCCAGAGTGGCAAATCTTACTCTGTTCCTGATGCAGCAGCGAGGAGGACTGAATGATATCATGGTGTACCTGGCAAACACTGATTTATTTCTACAGCTTAAATGATTTCATATAGAGAAAAGTCTAGCTCAAATCCCACATCTCCGAGTCCTGAATTGAGAAGTAAAAGTCCAGTCTGAAGTTTCCTGGTGTGCAGCTTGAATAAGCAAACTCATGCCTGCCTTATTCATGCCTTGATCTCTCTTTTTAAACCACTTCATTTACCACAGCCTGCCCCACGCTGCAACCGCTGCCTGAAGGAAAAGCAAGTAGCAAGTCAGAAATCTTCAAAACACTGATCTCTAACACCTTCTGTTGGGAATAACAGGACCAGCGTGCAAAGAAATTTGCAATTCCCTGTTCCTAAGCTAGTAAGGGGAGTTTTCCATGAGTGAATATAGCGCTGCTTCTGCTTCTGAAATGGTTTGAGTAAAGTTTTCACGGAGAAGCCACCACCACATACAAATCACACACAGCATGAATACAAAAAGCCAGCTAACACTTACTCTCCGCTGAAGGGGATTCCTTTCCTCGGGTGACTGCAGAGAACCGAAATAAAGCCAAAGGACTGAGCAAGTCGACGGCTGCCTGAAATCCAGATGTCACAGAAGAGACCTGATGACAAAAAGAAAGAGGTTTATTGAAAAACCTGATGTAATTAACTACTGGAAGGAGTTGACAATAATAGTCAACTGTGCTTCTACACCTACACAGATGATCTGAGATGAAACAAGGCAATCGGCACCGGGGTTTGACCGGCCCCTAATAACAGCCCAGACTTTCTGGGCACAGAAACGGCTCCAGCACTAGGACTAGAAGGCAGAGCACTGACAGCAGCTTTCACTGAAGACAGAAACCAGGCCCTTCTCTGGGTTGTCAAAAAGTAGAAGAGGTTCATTCTCCACAGCCTTGAAGGTGGCTTTATTTGGTGCACTTTCTGCATCATTCCTCAGGCACAATGAACATTTACTGGGAAAATAATGGCACATCTGCCTGCAAGCTCATGGGGAGCTGGGGATTTGTTTGTGTGCTACAAATCTGAGAACAGCGTGTGCAGCACACAAAACCACAGGTCGTTTTGGTACTGGTTGTTCTTTTAGCCAGCCGGTGACACCTCCTGGGGAAGAAAAGGAAAATATAAGACAGATTTTTTGGAGAGATTTTAGAGATTCCCAGAGAGATTCTGCCCAGCCATGTTGTGTGACTTTAAAAGAGGAAAATTTATTTTGTAGCACTCCTGGTCCTTGTACTCCATACATCTCAACCTAATGACACACCTAGTTGCACCCTCCCTGCTTATTACCAACAGGTGCTACAAAATACTTATTATTTCATCTACAGAGAATTTCATTTTTTTAACGCGTTTCTGTTTTAGTCTGAGATATAGAAAATTAAAGAAAATACTAAAGAAGAAATATTGTCTAAATTCTTAAGGAACAATTCCTTTTAAAGTAGAGGAATTCAGACTGTCTTTTTACATCGCAGTCACAGGAAGAGATAAGATAGACTCAAGACTCCTGAATAATCAGGAAATTATAGTATTTCACATCTTCCAAGCGCTGTACAGACTTTAGCTTGGAGAAGAGGAGACTGAGGGGTGACCTCATTAATGTTTATAAATATGTAAAGGGTGAGTGTCAGGAGGATGGAGCCAGGCTCTTCTCAGTGACACCCAATGACAGGACAAGGGGCAATGGGTGCAAGCTGGAACATGGGAGGTTCCACATAAATATGACAAAAAACTTCTTCACGGTGAGGGTGACAGAGCCTGGAACAGGCTACCCAGGGAGGTTGTGGAGTCTCCTTCTCTGGAGACATTCAAAAGCCGCCTGGATGCGTTTCTAGGAGATCCTGCTCTGGCGGGGGGATTGGACTAGATGATCTTTCAAGGTCCCTTCCAATCCCTAACATTCTGTGATTCTGTGACTATCTGATGAGCTTCCTCCAGTTCCCATGTAGGGCAAGAGGGAGGGGCTATTACCCCTCTTGAGAGGTAATCTCATGAGGGCAGAGATTAAAGATCAAATTATCAGTGGAACTTAACCCCAGTGTATGACCTGAGGACTCGATTGGCCTGGATTTAATAAAGCTGTACACAAAAACCCTTCGGTATGGTATTAACATAACCCCTGTCTTGTTTTGATAGTCAGGGCTTCTGTGTATCCGACAGCAGAGCTCTGGAGCCCATCAGTGTCACAACAGCAACAGTTCAACATGCCAGGCTGCTTCTCTATAAAGCCACAAGGCTGCAGATCCACGTGGAACAAACTGGAATATTTAGTTCCCCTTCCACTGCAGGTATTGCAGAGAGTAAACAGACGCTCCCAAGAAGAAGTTTCCTTATGCTTTTAAAAGGCCTGTAAGAGGATTTCCTGAAGCTGGCTTGTAGCAATCCTCAGTTCCTGCATTTGCTGGCATGATGGTGTCTGCACTACTGCACAGAGAACCTGGTAACGAGCGACTAACTCTCTTCAAGCATGTTTGCCAGTAAGCAAAAAAACCCCCTGTAGTTTGTACCTGTTTTGAATTATTATCCATGTCAGGGTGCTAAGCTGCTTTATACTACAAGGCTGATTTCAGTTTGGTCTGGAGGATATACTTTATGTTGAAAAACTCGAGTGTTTTATGAAATACATACATATGCGTTAGATTTTTTTGCAGTATATGCAGTTGTGCATGTAAATTGCTATGAATTTCTCTTATCTTTGCCCTAGAAGCAGTGGTCTAGAAGTGATTTCATCCACTGAAGGATAATGAAAACATTGTCCTAAAACTGACAGAGATGTTTCCACACCCCCAGATAACAAAGTTCACGCTGCCCATTTCAGTCCATGTCACCAGCTGCATGGACTTTCGATTCTTCACAGGCTCAAAATCTGCAACATCTAACTTGTATTCCATTTCTATGACTTACTACTCAAAAATGGCTTGATTTCACTTCATGATCACCCCAAAAGTCCCCTTCACCGGCAGGTATTTTTCACAACATCTTTGTCTACTCTGTTCTCCTCTAACGAAGAGAACGCAAGTAAAATGTCTTGAAGGCACAGAGTCAGTCCAAACCAGAAACGCAGCCTGGGCTTTGCAGGCTGCAGCCTCGCCCTTCAAATCAGACACTGTTTAGTACGTACAGAGCAGAAGTCTTGTTTACCCATAAGTCTTCCAGTGATGCCACACAGCCCTACACATCGTCTTACAGGTGGGCACCAGAAAATGAAGTTGTAAGACCCTCCCTCCAGCTAGGCAGCCATGCCCATGACTAGCTTACCTAAAAATGAACTCAAAAGCTCTTAAAGGGGACAGACGCCACTAGAGACCTTTCTATTCCCCCCTTCTCCCAAGCAGGTCACAGCAGGAGCTGTTCTGGCTACCTCATACAGGACCAGTGTCTCTGACAGGTAAAAGGTACAGTTCTCTGGTCACTCTTCACCCGATAAACTTGTGGAACAGATAAAAAAAGGGCAAGAAGAATAGCGAAAATTCTGTTCTCTCTGGATGAAAACTCATCCTTGTTCCCCCTGTTCCCCTCCACCTTCCCCTTTCTACAAGTTAATTCCAATGTGAATGAAGCACTTTATCTTCTCTCCTGTGAAAGGGGAACTGTAGGAGAAAGAATATCATGAGAGCACAGCATATTTCGAGGAAACAGATGTCTGATTCCACCGACACATGCTCATACCGGTTAACGTTACCATTTCCCCTCTTTTTACAGCTTTGTCCTTCCAACTCCAGGAGCACCTGGTCCAGCTCAGCCCAGCCAAGTCCCAGAAAGACAGCCAACATACCTGCCTCTCTCCATTTCCCCACAAGCCAAGAAAACCGCTCTCCTCCCATTTGGAAAGTGGGAGGAATTACCCAAGAAAAGAGCAAAGTAGCCCAGTAAGTGAAATCACAAACACCATAGAACACATAAATCGCATCGGGCCACTGCCCAGATGCTCCCGATGAACGCAGACAGCACAAAAGCACTGATGATACTGACCACAGGAAGCTCTGATGCCAGGCAAACCACTATCCCACCAGCAACCAAACACCTTCTGTGTCCCCCACAACTGGGACCTGACCCCGAGAGGCACCCGTTAACCCACTGCAGGCAATACCCACTGCTGCAGGGACAAGAGCCCCAGAAAGCAGGGACCAAGCACCCATTTTCGTATCAAAATTCAGTCATGTTGGGCTAACAGACTAGATTATCAGAAGGACTCTCAAGAGGATAATGAAAGGAGGTGTCCAGTCATCACAGAGTCCTAACTGGTGCTGAAGCCATTTATCCCTCTACGGCAAAGGTGGAATTGTTTATGGAATACAGATTTGCTCTGCAGCACTTCCTTAAGTCAACATGTTGCTACCACCCTAGAGTCCACAGCTCTGACCAAGAGCAGGACTTTATCCAGAATGGTTAGAAATAGCCAAATAGGAAAGGGGAACAGATGACACATGGAAGAGCCCTTAATAAAAAGAACAACATAGCTGTAGTGCTTGGGGAGATAATGCAAGCAACCGATTTCACGTGGGACACAACCTGCTGGAAACACTCTGGGAAGGGCTGAAGTCCTGCCCCGGCAGAACTTCAGACAAAAGTTTCCTGAACAGTTCTCAGTGTCAAACGGGTTTGGGTCTCCAAGCATGTGTCAACAGCTGAGTGCTGCTGAGAAGCAGGGATGATAGGAAAGATCCAGTCCAGCTGAAAGCCTCAAATCAAGTGCTTTACCCAGATGCCCAGGGCTGAATTCCGGCCCCCTCTCACTACACAGGAGACTGTTCCAAGAGAGTTTTAATCAGATGTATCTTGGACAGTGTCCGACCGACCACACAATATTAGATCGTAAGGTTAATAAATGTTTGAACCCCAAATTCCAAAAAGTCCCTGAAGTTTAGCACATGTAAGTGTTTTGTATCTGTGGAAGACAGCACAGCTCAGAGATAAGAGTAATTTGCTACTTCGTGTTCAAAATAATCTAGAAAAGACAAGATAATAGTAAAGAAAACTTTTAACATTCTGGCTAAAAGAAAGAAAATTCAGCTTGATGCATTTACTGTTACAATCAGCTGAAATTCCTCCCCAGGGAGTCACTGAGATCATAGCTTAAAATTCACCCTCTTTCTCCCATGTTCCCTTTAGGTTTTGAGAAATTTTAACATAACATACCAAAACCAGCAGTTAAGTAGTCAAGTTGGTGATAAAAGAGTTTCTCATACCACACTGGGCTAGGAGATGGGAGCATCACACAACCACTTTGACGCCAGCCCGAATAATCGTATTAATCCCAGTGCCAGAAATGAGCTAAATTCCCGAGACACTGGCTAAGCCTCTTCCTCATTGCTTCCAGTATTTTAACAGTTCTCAAATCCTACTTATGGATAGTCCATTTACCCGTTTTTCCTTGGGAAGCGTCTCCGGAAGTAGGAAGAAGATGAAAATTAAATCAGCTACAGCAAACACGAGCGCTAACAACGCTGAACGAAGATAGAAGACTTCTCCTTTCTCTGTCTCCATGGCTAGGTAAGCTCCGATCATGGGACCCAAGGTGAAGCCAAGGGAGAAAGCAACACCAATCATTGCCTGCAGTGATACAATGAACACAGACATGGAGTGTTAGACACCAGTTGGTTCAGGTAGCTCAGTTCTAAAACAATTTGGATTTCCTGGCATTGGCCTTAAAGAAATGCAGATACAGAAGTGAAGCACCCTGAAGATACAGAGGGTGCACAGCAAAGAGCATTAAGTGGGAAAAAACTGTTATTTCCAAACAACCACTTTTATTTTCTGTCCAGTCAGGAAAGCGGCAGGAACAAACTGCAACATGGTGATGAGTGAAAGGAAGCTGGGAAGGGAAATAATGATTCTCACCTCAGGGACTGCTCAGCCAGCAGATCCTTCTGAACAAACTTTTGTAGTGTGGAACTGGAGAGGGAGGACAGCACCATGGTAGGAATTCATAATGATGCCTACAGCTTCTGAAATGCTTTGGCAATTTCTGTATTTAGAAATTTACGTTCTATAGAGCAAACAGGCTGAGAAGCTTCCCAGAACAACCTGAATTTAGTGCAGGTACTAGAGAGGATTTATTAGCTTACTATGAAACCAGCACATACGAAAAGAGGTAGAATCTGTACACGCTGGATAGGAGATTTATTTAAGAGTACTGAGTTGAGTCATCAGCTCCATGAGATTGCTTAAAAGTACAACAGTGCAAGATCTGGCTCATTTTCTTTAAAAAGACATTCAAAGATGTATACTCTCATATGCAGGCCCCAAACGTGTCAACCCAGGACACGATCCTCCTGTTTTTCCAAGTCTACTTAACTATAATACTAAACTAAATCAGGCTAGTGCACACTCAGGTGTCACCTCAGTCTCCAGTGTTGTTTCAGCCTGCCCAATTAGGACGCTCCCATCAGTCAGCTGCTATTCTCTTCCCAGAGAGCAGAATGCACATGCCTGCTCTGCTTTGGAAAAGAAGAGAGTATAAGCCATGTGGATGTGAGCCGTGCTGTACTAAGTGACTTGCTCTCAGGCCCTAAAAATAGGCTTGACCCATTTTATTTACTGGTGCTGTATGGCTACGCCTTTCCGTAAATAAAAATGTATTTTGGCTCCGCAGGACTATAATAAATCGCTTGGAAAAGTCATTAGCTAGCCCTGCAAAACTACAGCTTTCCCCTCCCAAGAGGGAGCTGTCCTGCGTAGTGGCTTAGAACAATCTGTTAAGAGAATTTAACAATTCAAGGCCCTCAAGGTTTTTATAAGATAGAAGATCTAACTGCTAATTCCCGGGTGAAGTTCAGCCTGCAGGGTGTTTCCACCTGGTCCACTGCCTGCTGGAAGAAGGCAGGGCTGTTCTCATCGCTGCTCAGTCAGCCTAACACCACGTCCTCCACCCACCCAGCTCGGCTCCTGAAGCCAGTGCAGCATCCAAGGAAGTCAGGAAGCACTCTGTGCTGTGCCGCTGTGCTGCCACAGAGGGGGAAGGTGAGAAAAATGGGGTGTCCTATAGCCAGCTTCCAGCTACCAAAACTGGGCTCTAAGACCTTTCGATTTCTCAGCTTGTACAGCGAGGATTACAGTTACCAGCAGCAGTAATGGCAGTAACGCTTACACAGTTAAGTTTTTCCACCTCCAGAGCACCTGCCTTTCACTTTTACCTAAAGTAAAGTCTGAGAGCTCTCCAGAAAAATTATCTGGCATCTTTTCAGAAGTGAGGTAATACATAAAGTCATGTTTTCACTTGATCAATGAATTTACACCTGAGGAAGACATTCTGAGCATCTGAAATCAATTAAAAATTAGCCAGCAAACACAAATATACACCCAACGTGTAACTCACCATGCCTTTGCTCCGCGCTTTGGGAGAGTGCAAGTCAGCAATGATAGCTGTGCAGAGGCTGACGTTCCCTTTGCTTATTCCACCTACGATCCTGGACAGAAGAAAAACACCAAAAGTCCTAGAGGCAGCCCATAAGGCATATGATGTTATCAAACCCATCTGCAGAAGCAAGAAAGAGTTACTTAGGAAGCACAAAGTTGGTATCATTTCTGCATATCTCCTAGCTAAACATTTAATTTTGTTTGTTTGTTTTCAACAGCTGCTCTGAAACCGATATAACAGAAACATCTGGATATACCGATACTGCACTATGTGCTGGACAATGATATAAAAGAAATAGAAACAAATCCATACAAACTTCACACGTGTGAGATCACTACAGGGAGCTAAATCAGTCCTGGGCACAAAACCACTTTTGTACATCCCACTTGTTTCCAACTTCACGAGAATTCAGATTTCAAAATAAGAACACATTCAGAAGAACACATACATTAAATTAACTCTCCACAAGCCTACAGGATAGGGGGATTTGCAAATCATTTGCTGCCAAGTTCCTCCAGGTGTGTAGGCACTTGCTCTGCACTGCTTCTGTAATTAGAACCCTGCATGAGCAACAGAGGAAATGTTTTGGAGAATGTTCATGTTCACAATAAATGTATCTTACGCTGCTCTACAGCGCTTCCTAATCAACAATCCCCAGGCTCTGCGAAATAGGTCATGAAGTAATCAGCCCTCATTAGTCACTGGGGAAACTAAAGTATACACGGATGAAGTTTAACATTTGTAAACAGAGCATGTGCAGCCATACTCCTGTACACTGGGAAAAGTGAGTCTGGGAAACGCCAGAAACAGGTAAGTATTTTGGTGCCTTCTATGTACAATTCTGGATCTGGGAAGCTCTGCTTAAAGACTCATATTGGGAAGTGTGGCCAGGGACTTGGCAAGCAGCAGTCAACAACAACCAGGCTTGGAATGTTCGATTTCCCAACCCTTTGTGCTGACCACAAGACCACAGTGACTTGAAGTGTGCATTAAGATGACGTGACTAAAATCAGTGGAGACACGTACCACTGTCATCAAGATGACAGGCCTTCTGCCCAAGCAGTCCGACACAGCACCAGTAAGAGGAGAGGAGAAAAACTGAAGGATAGAAAAGATTGAGCCAATCAGACCTAGAAAAAAAAACAAAAAACATCTATCATTACACTTGTTGCTTTCATCTTAAATACAAAGACAGCCATGTGTTCCAGACCTACCATTCCACTATGTCCGTTAAAAGCATGCAATTAAATGTAAAATGGCAAAGAACAGCTCTATCTCTGAAAATAAGTCACCCTCAAAACACAGTATCTTGCATTGTTATTTAACTGAGGCAGCAAATAGAGACAGACCAGAGTAACAGGAATAAACCTGATGATTCACTGGTTACTTCATTGGTGAGAAGGGGTTTGAAACTCACTCCTTGTAACAGAATGTCTGTTCTCCAATGCTTCCCCAGCTGACTACATACATTTTCTGTTTTTAAAGCAGAGATAATGCAGTCTTTAGCAGTCACAGTTCTTCTAAGATTTTTTTGATTGTTTGAACCTGATTCTGTCACACATAATTAGCTTTTCTTTCCTTCTTATCATGGAAAGAAGGACATAAGCACTGCTGTTAGTGAGGCACCCTAAGAGGTAGGAGTAATTCCAACAGACTCCAAGAGTCTTTTGAAATCTGCCTCCAGCTTCTGTGATCTTTAATTCCTCTTTTCTCTTGCCATGTCTAGCTTCGCACAGTTATTAATTTGCACCCCACTCTCAACAAGCAGGAAAAATAACCCTTACTGTCACCATTTTTCTCTAAAGGAAAAACTAGGTTATACATCTCAGATCACCCAGCTATCAATGCTTCAAATGCAGAGGAGAGACCAGAAATTCTTGCTCCCACCAACTCTGAGGGAGGCAGAATATTGATACTGAACACCCTGGGGAGAAAAGCTGCATGCGATAGCCCAAAAAACTGTAAAAATATCGTATAGATTGGTACACGGGCAGTTTGTAGTAACGAGAGACAAGCTTTCTAGCACTGTACAAATATCCAGACATGCCAAACACTTCACAGTTAGGGAGCAGCAAGAACACCGTTGTTCCATGTGATGGAAGGAGTCAGGAGCTGAGTGTGACCACAGCACTGGCAGCGCCCTCACCAACAAGGGCACAGTTCCACATGATCTAGATGGGCTGGGCAGAGCAAGGTGTCACGAGCAGGGTCCGCTGACAGTCCCAGGCAAGGCAAGGGTTATACTTCAGGCACATCCAGGGAGTCCAGCCAAGATCAAGAGCAGACAGGGTCAGAGAAAGGAGTAGGAACAAGACTATGCGTAGGTCCGCTCAGGAGATAAGACACCTGCAACGCAGGTCCAAGGTCCAACCAAGACACAGGGCCAGAGACACTTTCCACTATAAGCTTTTAAGGTGCAACCAGATAAAACGGACTGAGAGAGGAATGGACTACATTTAAACTAGCTTGCCCACCTTGCCCTGCTTCTGCAGCCTTGGGCAGCACTCCAGTGAGCTAATTCAACTCAATCTGGCAGAGAACTAATCCAGAAAAAAAGAAAACAGTTTTCTGTCAGTTTAGCAAATCACATGGCTCATTGAGAAAAGCTGTCATCGAAGTCAGCAGGGCAGACAGGAGTCAAATTTGACAGATACTGGATTAATTCAGCCACCTTGTCTGCACCCTCTCTGCCTGTGGCTGCCAGGAAGTCCGTGAACATTCCCATCATTGCTCAATAATGCTCTTAAATATTTTTTTCTCCAAGAAAATATATATTCTCTCAATACTTTTCTCCAAGAGATACCAGCCTCCCTTCTGGGACAGTGTCTATTTTATTTGTATGTTCGCAGTTAGATGCTGTATTTTCTTCAAAGGGCAAAAGAGTCAGTTGGACTCCTCTGGAAGACTTCTCCTTCCCCTTGAAAGCAAGCGAGCCAATTCAAGGGGTACAGCACTCCCCAGAGTACAGGACACAGCAGGTAAAAGGAAAGTCAACACGTTCCACACAACTGTGAGCTCCCAGCCCCTTGTTAAACAGTCTGAGACAGAAAGAAGGGACAAGCAGGAGGCACAAAGTCAGGCCTGAGAGGAGACAGAGAGCAGTTTCTGATGGATTAAAGAAAACTGTTTCCTACCATTCAAAGCCAGTAATCTGACTGAACATGAGCACAGAAACAACAACTTGCCTGCAAGGACACTGTGGCAAAGAGGAAAATAAACTTTCTAAATGTCTGTTAAACTTAAAAAACCTACTTCAAATAGCAACAATACATTTGCAATTATATTCTAATAGAGTTTTATTTTTACTTTAAAAACCTTTTGTTATCTTGGGGGAGGCCTCAGCTCACTAAAAGGAGAGGATCTAGACATTTCCAATTAAAATTAAATCGGACACCCTCACATCTTCATACTCTGAAGTCCCAGTTTCCTCACAACTCTCTAGATGGCAAGCAGCTGAAAGAACCTCTCATGTGTAACATGACACAGAGGCTGCTAGACTTGCAGCACTGCTCCCAGTCCAGCTCACCCACACCAGTGCCCTAGTGACAGCAAGTGCTTCTGGACCCTGCAAGTCAGCAGCTCTCCTGATCTTAATAGGACTAATGAGATTTAGAAGCAGTGCTGCACTATAGCTGCCCAGCGGGGAGGTGAGACTTGAACTCACAAGCTTCTAATTCCAGTATTTCTTACTGATTGCTCTCCAGTCACGTGTGGATCAATTGTTAAGGAAGAGTAACTTCTGTGACTGCGCAGGGCCTGGCCCAGCAGGCTCCTGACCCTCGGCTGGCGCTCTGACAATAGGAACAGCAGGTCTGTGTTTCTGTACCATCTGTAGAGCAAATTGGGAAAGATCACAGGATAATTCAGGTTAAAAGGGACCTCTGGAGTTCACCTACTCCAACCACCTGCTCCTATGGTCAGCTATGAGGTCAGACCAGACTGCTCAGGGTTTCATCCAGTTAGGGTCTGACAGACTCTGAGAATGGAGACTACAAAACCTCTCTGGGCAACCAGCTTCACTGGCCATCCTCACTGTGAAAAAGTTCCTTCTTATTTCCAGCCTGAACCTCCCTTGCTTGTACTTCTGCCTGTTGCTTCTCCTTCTCCCACCATGCACCACAGAGAAATACCTCGCTGTCTTCTCAATCATAGAAGCACAGAATGGTTTGGGTCAGAAAGGACCTCAAAGACCATCTAGTTCCAACCCCCCTGCCACGGGCAGGGCTACCTCCCACTAGACCAGGTTGCTCAAGTCCCCATCCAGCCTGGCCTTGAACACCTCCAGGGATGGAAATAACCTCTCTATAGGCACTGGAAGGGTGCTAATAGCTCCAGGCTGAACATGCCCATGCTCCTCAGACCCTTCTTCCCAGCTCTCTGCTGAACTCACTGCAGTTTAGGGATGCCTTTCTTGTACTGGGGAGCTAAGACTGGGTGCAGTGCTCTAGCTGTGGTCTAACAAGTGTTGAGTAGAGAGGGACGATCGCTTTCCTCAGTCTACCGGCTCTGCTTCTCTTCATACAGCGCAGGCACTGTTGGCATTTTTGCTGCCAGGGCTGGCTCACGCTCAGCTCGCTGCTCACCAGGATGCCCACAGCCTTTACAGCAGAGCTGCTCCCCACCAGTCAGTGCCCAGTCTGTATCACTGCCAGGGACTACTTCTTCCCAGGGGCAGGACTTCACATTTGTCCTTCCTGAATTTCAGAAGGCTCCTCTTAGCCCATTCCTCCTGCTTTTTTAGGTGTCCCCAAATGACAGAGATGGGGCTGTCCAACTCCTCATTACTATCAGCATGATGAAAACAGAATAATTTATAGCCTACTGTAAGAGGCATTTTCTGTGTTATTTACATCTAGTAACAGGCAAGTATGCTTTCTGTATTTGCCATTTTCCTCATCATCCTCACATCAATACTGCAAGTAACTCAAAAACAACCCTTTTTTTAATCCGTTAGCTTGTTTAATTTCCATACCTCCAAACAAGACACTGTTGTATTTCCGCTCTGGAGGCATCCCAACCATCACTGCAAACCAGTCCACACCACGTTGCAATGACAAATAGAGTCCATCCTGCAAAACAGCCGAGAAATAGAAGCAGGAAAACAGTTCCTCTGTTTCATTTTCAAAGACAGCATCAGAACTTAAGGAACTAGAGGACAGTGTTAGATGATTCCTTCCCTCCTCCTTCCTCCAGGGAAAACTTCTTCACTGATCAGATGTCATAGACTAAAAATAGCTTAAATTGTGAATGCTGACAGGCAGCAGATAACTGTGTGTGTGTCTGGGCGGGGCAATGTCTGAATCTGAACTTTTTTAAACCATCCAGCCCACTACTCGCTAAAACTTGAACTAAACAAATGTGGTGTGTTCTGAATCCTTCAGTTAATAAAGCAACTTGAGACATACTCTCTCCCTCTGCACATACACTATTTAGAGTGGCAGAACCAGTGGCTTGTGGATCCAGGAAGAAGCGGTGTGAAAAAGAATGGTTCCTGGGAAGAGGAGGACTTGAACAGAAGTGGGCCCTGAAAAGAAGGTGAAGATTTTGGCTATAGGAAATACATTGGAGGTGGGGGAAGATCCTGGAGATCAGAACCCATGGTTAGGGTTAGAGATGAGGTTGTAAGAAAGACAAAGCCTACGGCTGCAGTTGGAGTGGAACAGAAAAGGGGCTGTGAGAGAGAGGTGTCGGCTGCAAAAATAATTCTCCCCTGAGAACATCTTCATCTTGTCCAGTAACATCTGAGAAAGTTAATGGCACAGCAGGGAACCAGCACAACTTCCAGACCAGCACCCAGCTCCCTACTAAGAATGGAAGTTTAGACCTAGTGAAGGTGATGTTGGGGTGGGAGCAAGCGTGTGAAATACTCAGGTAGGGTAAAAGGTCTTATCATTTTGGTTCTTAGATAAATCCCAGTATGCAGATCCATTATGGAGTGTCATTTACTCTGTCCCACCAGTGACATCAGTGTAAGTCACAAACGCACTGGTAATTACAAGGACTAGCCCCTAGGACATACCTGCCTTTTCCAAACAAATCTCTAATTTTAATGAAAAAGCAAGAGGGAAGAGTCTCATGCAGGTTCACAAACAGGTTCAGTCCATGCACCATTTAAATGTGCTGGATATTATTATTCTGCCTACAGCTAGCTGGTTTGCCCCGAGGCAAGGGATTTTTCTTCCATCTTTCCCTAAGGACCTCATACCTACAATTTTCAGCAGGCTGACTTTCTCTGTTACTCACCTCAGTCTGGCTGTAATAATCAAGAATGGAAGGAAACAGTGGCAAGATGAGAGCGAATCCCAACAAGTCGATGAAGAGTGCCAGGAAGACTATTGTAATAACACGACTACAGTTCTGTTCTTGCTTGTCATTGACGGAGCTGCTGCTGACTTCTATCTCTTGCAGGGCCATGTTCCCAGGTGCTCTGCTTCTAAAAAAATTACATTTACATCCAGTGAAGCATTTTGCCAGACTTTTCTACAAGAAACTTGCTGATTCATTCTTGCTTTCACAGAAATAAGTATAAGCTATGGCCATACTAAGCTACCTGGTTTTCAAGGTACCAGGAACCTCAACTCTCTAGTTTTGTTTGTTAGCCCAGCATCAAGTTTGCTCACATCAAGAACAGCCAACAAAGGCAGTAAGATAACTATTATAAAGGCATCCCAAATGAAGCACAGAACTAAGGATCACTTACAGTTTGTTAACATGTGAGCAATGCTAATACAAACTTTCCCAAACATTTTCAACTCAGCATTACAGTAAAACAGATGAGAAAGTGCGTTGTTTTGAATATCCACATTCAAGTAACTCAAAGATTACCTATGCCTTCAGTGTATACTAGAAATGACTAAATCAATAACAGTTTAAAAAAAAACAAAGGCAGGCATCTTAACTATTGCAGGAATGCTGTCTTCAAGACAAATCCTGGAGATTTATCTCAACTCAAGAAACAACACAACAGAATTCTGAAACTTTATTTTTTTTTCTTTCTCTGACTGACAGCCACTGATAGGTTTTATGAGTTGAGGCATCAAATGATTAAGGCAGTGTTTCAGTTTGTCAGAAGTATCAACTTTCTATGATAATACTCCAAAAAGGAGTAACCTAAACGAGGATGGAAGCCATATCCCGTCCAGTATTTAACAAATAAAGAAGTCAGTCCATATCCTGAAAAAAACCTCAATTTCAACAGATATCAAAGTAACAGAGTAATACACAAACCATGAAACTGCAGACTTTAGATCTGTAAAACATTATGGTGTATCTCACTCACAAAACAATCAAACTTGCAGTCTCTTCTACTGCAAAAATCCCTGAACTTCTGTTGCACTAAGACAGTGAAAAAGGAAACAGAATTTCATCCAAAGTCAATCGATACTAAAATATCCATTGACTTTGATGTATCGAGAACAGAGTAATTCTGAATGTAAATCCTATTCCAGACATTACATACACAAGGCACTTGTACATTTACCATCATATTACACTGACTGAAGATCATGATACTTTGTTACGCTCAGCAATACATATTACTGACATTTCTTTACTTGTGGATTCAGTTCATTAGCACTGAGGCATTAGTAAAGTTCAGAGGCCATGAGGTAAACATGGGAGGGGGCCATCTGCACTTCATAAACTCTTGGCATAATGCTCTTATACCTGCTAGTGAACAGAACAGTTTGGCTGTGTTCAGGATCCTTTTATTTAAAATGGTAAGTCATCACCACTACAAATATTTAGATTATTTGCTTACTCAAATGATACAAGAACACTTGAAGCCAAAACAACCATTCCTTTAGCCAAATCCTCCCTGGCCCCAGGTCTACTCAGCCAACAGCTGAGAGATGGGTTCACTGTTGCAGATATTATCTTGGTTTTCCTCACAATTTGTTTGTTCATCCACTGAATTGTATGACCGAGATGAACTTTATTCCAGGCATATTTACACAGGGTAATATCCTTTACACCTTACCCTCACAGCCATTTCGGCTAGTGTGCAGCGTGAACCTATTGGTGTTAGCACTGACCTTTCATTTAGCTCTGCTTTTGGCTACGTGGTTGCCATTTCCCTTACGCAACATCCCAGGGTACTACATGTTTCTGCCTTTGTGCTCCATCAGTTTTGTCGTTCAAACCTCTCCATATTCTTTGCTAGTCAGGAAACCACCAAACCTTTTATAGGCCCTGGCATCCCATCAGCAAAAACAAAATACTTCACCTCAACCATGACATTTGATTTCTGTGAGGCACGTTTGAAGAGGGGGAGGATTTTCCATCTGGGGAAGTTGTTTCTCTGGACACTGCTGTCCCTGGCGCTCAGCTGGCTCTGCTCGGCTCTCCCCAGCCTCAGGCCTGGGCGCCTGTGTCTCAAGGCTTCGCTTCTGTGTCTCACCTTCCCTCCCAGGGAGGGATCAGCAGCAAAGCTGGCCCTGCCCTAACGCACAGGCTGAGATTCGTCACCAGCCAGCAGGAAGAATTTCATCCTCCTGCTGTTTTCTTACCAGCTCTTCCCTGCCTCTAAAACGTCCTAGGCCCGGCTTTACCTGCTAAGCCTTGAGAAGGCTCCTCCGACTCCTTAACAAAGTCCTGATTCAGGTCAAGCGCAGGAGTTGCAATCGAGGGAGAAAAAATAAATAAATAACTAAAAAGGCCATTTCCCAGAGCAGCCAAAGCCCAGAGAGCAGAGTGGGAAAGGGTCGGCCCGGGAGAGCCGCGGTGTCCGCGGCGAGGACCAGCC